>LPNX010486308.1:19158-119120 GCA_001517045.1 Pseudotsuga menziesii
TCATTGATTATGATATGTTGGAAAACATTGATTCGACAAATATGGGGGAAACTTGCCATACACGTTGCATAATATTGTGCTATGCAAATTTATGATGATATTCTCCAACAATATTCAATAGCAAGACAAGCACAAATTTTGAGATTTTAATTAGTGTCCAAGAAGTTAATAGATGCTATGTCATTATTGGGTATTCACAAGGTGACAAAAAATTCTAAGGTGAAACATAAAGTGGTAGAAAATATAAGCGATGCAATAAAAAAATGGAAAATCTAGGAAGAAAGATACCAAAGCTGCACCTAGAGCAATTCAAGCAATAATTATTTCAGTTAGTACTATACAAAAATGTTTGACAACATGACTGGAAAAAAATAGGAACCTCAAGAAAGACATTGTACAAACATAACAAATTCAGATTGGAAATAGATGAAAATGATGAACTTGCTTGTTGGGAAATTATTTGTAGACAACCTTATAGAGATAGAATGAGAGAAGGTGTTAAAGATATTGTACATAAATATTGGTTGGCACATGCTTAAGTTTCACCAAATTCAAGGGATGTCATACGATGGAGAGTGAGACGAAGTGAATACGAAATCCATGCAAAACATAAAATGGAAATGATACAAGTACAACTGTACAATAAATTCAAGGAGGATCGTCGTGGAATTAGTATGCCAATCACTACATTTGTGCAATAGAAACCATGGTATGTTATACCTATAACTATTCGTGACACATGTTGTTGTCATTATCATGTGGAATTTGAAATATATTACGACACTTTTCTTTGATTTGGAAAAGCGTTTTGGCCAAATTCACCACCTCCGCCCACAATACATGAATTCATATATCAAATTCTATGTGAGAGAGATCATGATGAACTATTTAATATTAATAAACGTGTCAATGGAAAATGCTATGCTAGCTATGGAAATATAGCTTTATTCCACAATAAATATCCTATTGATAATGATCACTCACTGTCAAATGTAACCATTGATTGGAGAAGATATGAATACATCAATTATGCTACAAGTTCTAGCGATGCACTTTCCAGATGAATTGATTTGTGAGAAGATAAAATATGTGTGATAGATTTTTAAAGAAATTTGAAAATGAAATTTGTAAATACATCAAGCATTCACATAGAACATGATGGTAGGACATTCAATTCAAATATTTTTGTGAATTTTTTCCACCCGGAACAAATTTTCTTTGGTTGATTTTGCAGAAAGCTACACATTTACTGCACAAAAGGAGAAACAAAGTGAATACTACCATTCTAACCAAGTTTTGATATGTATCCATGTTCTATATAGACATTCTCAACACAATGTTGATTCCATTGAAATCACTGTGGCAATCGAGATGTGATTAAAGAATATCATTCGTATATCAGTGATGATCATACACGCGATACACATTTTGTACTGCAGTGTAATGAAAATATTTTCTATGAATCCTTAAAAATAAGTGAATTTAATTCAATGAATATTGGATATGGTTGAATGGATGTGCGGGACAATTTAAATCTTCACGGTCATTTTTTTTGTTATGTCGGCTTCATAGAGCATCGAATGATTACACATCGTTGGAATTTCTTTAAAACTGGACATGGAAAATGTGAACATGATGGTGCTAAAAAGAGCCCTTTGAAGATGGCAAACGAACCATTCTTCTGCGTGATTTCATTCAACTGCAGAAGATGTCCAATGGTTTCAATTACATATAATTCATGAATATAATCAATATTCAAAAGATGTGCGCAAGTATGTACATAATTTTTTTTATTTCTATTGATTGTCATTTAAAAAAAATGTTATTTGCAAGTATAACATTAAACTATATGTGCACTAACATTAAAAGTTGTCCTTTGTGATTTTTCATACCGTGCAGGTTCATTTGGATTATTGAAATCCAAGATATATATAGGTCAATTCCATATGAGGCAAGAACCATACATGGGACTAGATATTTACTCTCTATTCAAATAAAATCCTTCTAGAATGTGTTTCCATTTGATAGTAGAAAGCACTCATGCATTTGTCATATTTGCATTGAAAATGTTGAATCTATGGAAGTCTATGAAAATGTAACGAACAACTATGTAAAAAATTGGAAACACATAGAAATAATCCAAAGGGGATAATGCCACTTGCAAGGTTGGAAGAATTAGAATCATAAGAAATAGAAGTATCATCTTATTCCGATAGAGTTTTGGATATTTTCAGAGAAGGTAATGAAATATTTATTAAAAAAATTAATTTTTCAATTCATATAAAGCATGTACATCTACAGTAAAAATTATTTGTTGATTGTTCATTGTTGGATCCATCTCCATAAAGATGAATTTTATATTTGCTTTTAAGTTTGCATTTGTCAATTCTTATCAGTGATTGCATCGACTCTAGAGATATGTACAAAAATATAAGTAGTATATCATCATTTCCTCATTTTATAGAATACATATTATTTATCAATTTGATAATCCATTTAAAAACCCTAACATCAATTTGAATACCAGATATTTTTTCGTCGTGATTGCACCCTTAGACAACAAAGAAAAGGTGAGATATTATTTGATGCGATGCACCGAAAGAAAGATGAAGTTATTGGAGAACTATGACGACAAAGTATTTACATATGAGAGAGGATCCATCATATTAAAAGGTTATTTTTTCAACAAATTCATGAAAATGAGAACTAAATTTATGAGGACGACCTTCCATTATAATGTTTTAAATCTCTCTCTCTCTCTCTCTCTCTCTCTCTCTCTCTCTCTCTCTCTCTATATATNTCTTTGTTGTTAGATGTGTGTGTAGGTCTATAGGTACCCAAAAAATTGTAATGCACATTTTCATACTCTATAAAAGTGGGCATGTCCCATGTAGTTGGAGATGACTTTTATGCCATGGAGATGTTACAGTGTTACAAGGCCAAACCTACAACAAAGAGTTCTTACCTATATAACATTATCTGTCAAAAACTAAGCCTACAAGCTTTGCAAGGGGGGAATTGAGGGATAAATAAAAATTTCGGGTTTAGTTGGGGTATGATGCCCCCTTCAATTCACTATTTCATCAAGTGAATTCTTATTTAATTTGTTGGCTTATACACTCAAAAAATTAAATCATAAGATAAAGGGTTCAAATATGTTCAAATATATACATTCTTTAATATTTTCTTGGGATGATTTTTCTAGCTTGGAAATTGAATTTACATCAAGATGGTATGTAAAGTTTGATTTTGTACATTTGTACAATGATTGAAATTAAAAATAATTGGAATAAGTCATCCAAAAACATGTGACATAAAGAAATGGCCTTGCTTACTTCTTGTTAAATGTTTGATATATTTTTTAGTTTGTAAACATATTTTGTCAACATTTGTACATATGAAGAAATTGTATCTTTATTTAGAATTGTATATATTGTTGATGGAACGATATACAAATAATTAAATCCATGCTAGTGTGACAATTTTCTAATTCATTAAAAGGTTTTTTTGACAACACTTAACTTTTGAATGAAGAATAATTGAATGTTTATTTATTTCAAATATATATTGTTGAAAAAACTCATGCATAAGTGCGACAAAGTATTGTCCTTTCTTGTACTCATTTTTAAATGTTTTGATCTATGATACATGCTCATAGCTAATTTAAATGGTGATATTATGGCATGGATATTTCTAATGTGTATGAAAAGAATTTGCACGTTTATTTCAAATGTATATTGTTGAAAATACTCATACAAAACCATGGCATTTTTTCTCCTTGCTTACTCGTTAAATGTTGATTAATGTTACATGCTCCTATGTAATTTAAATGGTAATTTTACAATAAACATTTCCAATTTATCAACATTGAACTTATGGAAATTTTTTTTATGTTTATTTGAAATTTATATTTTATTGTGTACATTCACGTATTTAATTCTTTGAAATTGAAGAATGATTTGAACACATATATCTAAAATCATGTCAAATGGAGATAACAATCATTGTATTTTTAATCACAAATAAGGATTCCTGGATTGTGAAGCTTATGCTAAATTAGAGCAATGATTTAACAACAAATAGTTGAATTTCCATCTATTTGTGGTTTTTAATCATTTGCTCTAATTTAGCGTAAGCTTCACAATCTTGGAATCATTGCTTATGATTAAAAAAAAATCAGTATATCCCCATTTTCCATGATTTCAGCTGCATATATAATTTACCAACTACTATCTAAGTTGTTACCTAAACATTAAACATGCACCATCCATGAGTTCAAAATTGTAAGTTCAAGAATTGTTTATATAATCCTAACAAAATTGAACTATACTATTAAACTAGACATTTCAAGATAGAACACTACTATTAAAGATTACTATGACATTTCAATCCTAACAAACATTACTATGAACAATACTATTAAACATTACTATGACATTTCAATGCTAACAAAACATTACTATGAACATTACTATTAAACATTTCAATCTTGACATAATTGAACTATACTATTAAACTAGACATTTCAAGATTGAACATTACTATTAAACATTACATACTATGAAATTTCAAGATCCTAACATAACTTTACTATGAACAATACTATTAAACATTACTATGACATTTCAATCCTAATAAAACATTACTATATGACATTTTACATGACATTTCAATCCTGACAAAATTGAACTATACTATTAAACTAGAGATAGAAACAAAATCATAAAGTTCGTACATTTAAATTGATACATACATTCATGGACATCATGCAAAATTATGATAAGAATTTAACAAACAAGTCTACTATGTAAATAATCCAAAAGAAAATATCATCCAATACAATATGTAAGTTCAACACATATATTTAATCTAAAAATAAAGTTCTTCAATGTCCTATTTCCATGTCCATTAGAGGACCAATATCCTGTAGTATGGTATTTTCCAAGTTGTCTCGACGATTCCCGCCTGTAACATGTATAAAAGCATCTATGAATATCATTTTAATTAAAAATGCTTAAACTAAATTCAAAAAAAAATTGAAAATAATAAAACACAAGTACATATGGCTCAAAAGTTCCATGAAATATTGCCACGAATAAGTTAAAAAGGTAATTTTCGTGGATAAATTGATAAATATTTTGAAAAGAAATTGTTTTGGCCCCCGATCATTGTCACTACTACGACGTAAATGATTGTTTGTCTCTATAGCCATGAAAGTTTGTCTTTATTGCAACGGAGACAGACGTTCGTCGCTATAGCAATGGAACGCTAAACACTTGCAAATCAACTCCATCAACAAATTTGAAGGGGAGGTCCTGTTGGGGAAAAGGAGAACAAGGAAAGTGACAGGTAATTAGATGGTGTAGATTTAATTTATAATACAATTAATTTTTCAATTTCATATACATCTTACTCATGTAATTTTTATTATTCCATCAGTATTTTAAGGTAAACTTAATTGCCTTTAATTATAACTAGTTTACAATTATTATGTAATAACCCAAAAATTCATAAAAATTGAAAAAAATTCGTGTAACATAAAATGTTCATAGTCATCACTGCCTAAGAACCAATAACTGCTAACGGTTACCTTAAACAGTAATATCTGGAACTGAGCATTTGTAAATCTTTTAGTTCTGTATAATTATTTGTCTATCTTTATAGCTTTATGTCAAGGTTTTGAATTTAGCAGTTTATGTTTTTTGAAAGACATGAAAAGAATATTATGTATAACCTGATACTGAATATGTTTTTACTGTCTTATGACAAGTAGGAAAGAACTTCAGTTGATATCGAGGCTTACTTAGCTTATAGCTAACGCAGTAAAGTGTTACTTCTTCTATAGGTTCTGAATAGGAAAACAGTTAAGACGTTTGTTACCAGTCTTTCTAGATCGAGAATAACATTCAACTAGCGTATAATAAAATTCTAGTTAAATTATTTGTTTACAGCTTAAGCAGTAAGAGGTATTGTTGATCTTATTATTTATGATCTTCATAGCTGATAGTAGTGAATACTTTTCTAGCAAACTGAACTTGGCTTAATTATCCTTCTAACCACCATAACTAGCTTTTGTTTGTTTATTTTTGTATCAATCTATTTTTAATTTTAGAAATTTGAATACAACCTTAGGGAAAAAAATCTCGTCTATCAGTTGCCCTTATTGAAACTACTTGATGTTATAGTAATTTCCAATATTATTACTTTTACTAATATTGAGTAAATCTGGAAAGAACTAAGGATCTGAGTAAGAATATTAAGCATATTTTATTGAGGACTCATGTAGGAAATAGTACTAAGATGCATAAGGTATTTTTAAACTAGGCTTAGCACTTATTGTTTATTGATGTACTAACACCACTTGTTTTACTTCAACAATAGTGTTATAACTTTTTATGTAGGAGAGGATGTATTAATGTCTATAAGAAGACTACCCCTATTTATTTATATGGATTCTCGTTACATATGAGTTTTATTAACAAATCAAATACTAGTACTCGTGAATACCTCCCAAAATATTGACTTTGGTTTAAACACACAAAATCCAAAACAAGATAATGAAATCAAGGAAAAATTTACCATATGGTTTTGACCTTTATACAATATTAAGTGCAGGTTTAATATGAGGGTTTCAAACTACAGCATCTAACCCATCCTCATCCTCAGCCTCTGTTAGATTTTTATCATTCAAGCTAGCATTATGTTAGGATCTTTAACTAAGAGAATAACATGCACATCAATAAACACAAGAGACAAGAGACACAAAGAATTTTCCTCAAGGAAACCATAAAGGAGAAAACCCCGCAACTTCCTCAGAGATAGAATGAGCACCAATGGCAGCATTAAAACTTGAAAACATAAAGATGATCTCCACAGCTTCTTTCTCTCTCTCTCTCACTTGAGAGAGCTACTTCTCTCTCACTCATGCGCCCCAATGAGTGAGTGTGTGTGTGATAAATAGAGAGGCTCACTCTCTATTTATATTCTTTCATTCACTTAATGTACACTTTAACATGTCGGCCCCACTTAACAATTAATTACTAGAGCCGACATCTCTAGGAGAGTCTAATAACCCTAGTGCCCCACAACTGTGGGGACTTTTCCCTCCGATGACTTGTTTACATTATAGAACCTCCCGATAGGAACATTGGGGCATGACATGACTCAATTACATTACAGATACTTCCCGAAATAAAAATCGGGGTACAATACACGAAATATACAAGTTAATACATTCCAAATTTACAAATACATCAACAATCCCTCTTAACTAGGAAGGTATTCTCTCGACACAATTTATTAGTACAAGTCTTCTTCTTTGTATCATCTGGATCATCATCAAGTCATCTTCGTCTTCAAGTCATCTTCATCTTCAAGTCATCTTCATCGTCAAGTCATCTTCATTGTCAAGTCATCTTCATCAAGTCTGGATCATCATTGCTGGATCATCATCAAGTATGGATCATCACTTGATTTGGATCGTCACTACTAGATCATCATCAAGTTTGGATCATCACTTGATTTAGATCATCATCAAAGCTGGATCATCACTGAATCATCATCATCATTACTGCTTCTGCTATCTCAATCAAATGGTGCTATCTCTTCATTCTTCTCATCACAGGAAGTTCTACAGAGCCAGCCCAGTTCTAATAACCCTAGTGCCCCACAACTGTGGGGAATTTTCCCTTCGATGACTTTTTTACATTATAGAACCTCTCGATAGTAACATCGGGGCATGGCATGACTCAATTACATTACAGATACTTCCCGGAATAAACATCGGGGTACAATACATGAAATATACAAGTGAATACATTCCAAAGTTACAAATACATCAACAATCCCTCTTAACTACGAAGGTATTCTCTCGACACAATTTATCAGTACAAGTCTTCTTCTTTGTATCATCTGGATCATCATCAAGTCATCTTCGTCTTCAAGTCATCTTCATCTTCAAGTCATCTTCATCATCAAGTCATTTTCATTGTCAAGTCATCTTCATCAAGTCTAGATCATCACTGGATCTGGATCATCATTGGATCATCGAGTCTGGATCATCATTGCTGGATCATCATCAAGTTTGGGTCATCACTTGATTTGGATCATCACTGTTGGATCATCATCAAGTCTGAATCATCACTTGATCTAGATCATCATCAAAGCTGGATCATCACTGAATAATCATCATCATTACTGCTTCTGCTATCTCAATCAAATGGTGCTATCTCTTCATTCTTCTCGTCACAGGAAGTTCTACAGAGCCAGCCCTTTTTCATGCTGGTTGTAGGCCTACCCTTCATGTAGGTCTTCAACACTTATATATGACCCTAATTCAGAATGGCCCGCCCATCTCTTACATTTGACCTCATCTTGTTAGAAAGGTAGGCCCAGCACTCACATCTGACCTCATCTTGTCAGAAAGGCCCAGCACTCACATCTGACCATGTGTAAACACATCATGCCAGAATGGCTCAGCACTTATATCCGACCATGTGTGAACACACCGCATCGGAAGGGCTCTACACTTACATCCGACCATGTGCAAACACATCGCATCGAAAGGGCTCTGTACTTACATCTGACTATGTTCAAACACACCGCATTGGAAGGGCTCTGCACTTACATCCGAGCATGTGCGAACACACCGCATCGGAAGGGCATTGCACTTAAATCCAACCATGTTCAAACACACTGCATCGGAAGGGCTCTCAGTCTTAGACTGAGGATTCCTGGTAACTGACCAGGCACCTCCATTCTCCTAGAGAATGGCATCAGCCCTTATATCTAATCAAGTGGGAACACATCCCTTAATCAAATTAGAATGGCCCTGCACTTATATCTGATCATGTGAGACTCCATCCCTCAGTCATATCAGAATGGACCTCAGTCCCAGACTGAGTATTCCTGGTAACTGACCAGATGCCTCCATTCTCCCAGAGAATGGTATCTCAGCACCAAGCTGAGTATTCCTGGTAACTGACCAGGTGCCTCCATTCCAAGAATGGCATTCAACACTTATATCTGATCATGTAGGAACCAATCCTACAGTCACATCAGAATGGCTCAACACTCACATCTGGCATGGAAGGAACCAATCCTCTCACCATGATAAAATGGCTCAGCCCTTACATCTGACCATGGAAGGAACCTAATCCTCTCACCATGTTAGAATGGCTCTAGGTCTCATCATTTCTCCTTGGAGGGAACCTCGATCTAGAGAACACCAAGCTTCTCCTTGAAGTACTCAAACTTCACTCTGGCCATTTCTAACATAGAATCACATCAGGGATGATTACGTTCAAGGATAACCTGTGAGATCCGCCAGGACCAATTACATATGAGGACAAACTATAGGTCTTTTTACATCTAAGCAACCTACGAGCTTTTCCAAGATTTATGCTCAGACAACCTGTCTCACTGACTATGCTAGAACTCCCTCTTTCGAGAGATCTTGATCTAGATCACATAATGGAGCTTCACTGCTCCTCTCTGCATCATACAAAAATGAAAGTCAGATCAAGCAAATCAAATATTAGTTTTCAAAGGAAACATACTACCTCCCAAATAGAAAGTGGCAACATTTTTCCTCAGCTGTACTCAACTCCATGCAGGACTCCATCCTGCCAAACCAAGAGATCACACTTGATCCCATACTGAAGTAGCACCTCAAAGTGCTCTTCATATCAATGGCACTGCCTGCCCAATATGAATCCTCATAAACCTCCAGGTTAATCTTCTGATTCACCTCATACTTGAGCCCATAATCAACTGTACCCTTTAGGTACCTCACTACATGCTTTGCAACCATTAGGTGAACATGTCTCAATGTGTTCACAACAAAGAAAATATCTAGTCTTGTATTTGTCAAGTAAATCATCTGACAATAAATCATGGCATCCACCGACTCTGATGAAGCAACACTCAATAGCTTCATGTTCGATGCCATAGGTGTGGTCATGGCCTTGCAATCCATCATCCTGAACCTCTTCAGGATCCCTACTGCATACTTCCCTTGTCCACACCTCCATGACTATAACGTAGTGCATCATCCCCAAGTCCTTTATCTTGAAATCAACAACAAATCTTATTCTTGCAAATTTAATGAGTTCCTCTTTTCTATCAGGAACAAGTCATCGACATATAACAGGAGAATCACTGGTCTTCTGCCTTCAACCTTGAAGCAAAGGTTGGAATCCTCTTTATTCTTAGTAAAGCCTAGAGTCATCAGTAATCTGTCCATCTTGTCGTACCATGTCGAACCTCAGGATCTTCTGCATTCACTCCCTCTGAAGCGGAGCATCATACTCCCTCTGTCTTTCGTACTCTATGCACTGAAACATTATGTACCGGAGTGACAAGTAGCTTCCTCTAGTACTAATATTCTATGTATCCATATAGGATCATTGGATACCAAGATCCTCTATCTTGAACTTTTTCAAAAGTTCTTCTCACACCCATATGTGAGCTTGTCATCCTCTATAGACTTACATCTTCAACATTGTAGCAAAGGTTCAGATCTTCATCAAGCTCCTCATGTATGTGTTATCCCATGGGTGTCTTCTGAGCTCGTACAAGGCCTTATTTCATTTGCACACATGATTCTTCCTGTCATGTGTCCCAACTCCCATTGGCTGCAAATGTCTCTTCATAGTCTATGCCTTCTTTTCATGAGAAACCTCATGCTACGAATCTTTCCTTGTATCCCATGATGTTTCCATCTACTACATGATGGAACTATGAACTTCCCTTCATGTATCGATACAACATCCTAGACATCATTCTTCTTGAACTGGTCTTCCCTTTCTTCTTGGTTACTTATTCATGGCTGGAAGGTTCTGCATCAATGATGTCACTTCATTCGTCATATTATTCTTCATCTTGAACTGTTGTCACTTGTTCTTTAGAACAAGTATCATTCTTCTTTGCTTGTAGGCGATTATGCATGCGATCTTTCATACAAGTCAAATGCATTAGTTGTATGGTTAGAAACATTTCATAAGGTATATTCATAATGAAAAATTCTTATGCATAAATATATGATCATGCAAATACTTTAGCCAATACAACATCCATCCATATCTCACTAAAACTTTCTAGATGCCTTCCATCTCTACCAAGACAACATTGAGATTGTGCACTAATCCAATATGTCAACAAAGAGGTTTCATTCTAGATAAGTAGCAATGGAGAGTTGTATAGCACCATCAGATACTTACCCATTACATGCATGCAAACATTCTATCATGCATAATACATCAACTGAATATAAACAAATGCATAATCAAAACAATATCATGAAATGACAATTGAATACTTATGTTTATTTGTTTCGTGGGTAGACTCCTTCTTGAGCCTTCAGCTTCATCATATTCTTCATTCATAATAGCCCCGTTTCTTATCCAAATGCTAAGATGGATAAGAGTTTCTTCAAGAGTTGAGTCCTTCGTATTCCTCATCGCTTGAGGGATCTTCTTTCAATGGTGAGAGCTTGATATTCAGTTGCTCCCATCTTCTCTTCTCTTATTATGAGTTGAGCTTATTCTTCTTCCCAAAGTCTATTGAAAGTAATCACTTCCTTCTGGCACACATTCCTCGCATGAATGAATCCCATGATTGTGGGAGGCCATTCAAGGTGGCTATCACCACTTCTGCGTTCTCCACTTCTTCTTCTACTGCTACAAGTTGTTCTTTGATTTGAGAGACCCTTGTAAAGTATGACTGTATGGTCTCTGCATTATGGATATTCACATTCTTCAACTGGTTTCTTAAGGTCATATTCCGATTTATGTTCTTCCCTTCAAATATCTTGGTCAAGGAATCAAACATCTTCGGTGTCATTAGGTAATACACTTGTGGTACAAGTTGATCCGTGATTGAATCAACAATGATCTTCTTGGCCTTGACCAAGTTCTTCTTGTGTAAGGCTTTGAGCCTCATCTCCCTCTAGAACTGGAACCTCTCTACTCATGTAGGTGTCCAATTCATTTTCTTCAGAGAGATCATATACTTCCATGCTTGGAAGTTTTCAACTTCACCAAGCTTATCATCAAGCTGATGTGATATATCACTTTGAAATGAGAACCTCAAATGAAAATAGCAAAAGATTAGATCTTACCGATTTGAGGTGTCTGTCGTTGTTCCGGAGCTGGCTGATCTAGGGTTCGTCAGAGAAACCCTAATTTTCAAACTTGGAATATTTCAGATCTGGTTTGATAGAAAGATATATCTCTTCAAGGTGAGCTGTCCAATGTACTCCTTTTCTGAAAACAGTGGAGGGAAGCTCCCAGAACAAGAAGCCCTAGTTTTCCAATTTCTTCTGCAGGAATTCTAGATACTGTTTCTATTGTATTTCTGATATTACTACTCCTCTGTGTCTAAAAATTTGCACTGAGGTATCCTAGCCCATCCCTATTCCAACACCATAGGTTTCATCAAAATTGGTTTCACTAATTTGGACTTATGATCATTTTCCCAAGGTGACCTATTTCAGGACTGTTTGGCATAGCAACGTTGTACAGACTGCCACGTGTCACTGTTTCATATTTTGGGTCTAAAACATGGACCACATAAATTATAGGCCATTCCCTTTCTTTAAAATCTTCAGAAATTTCATTTGGACCTATGTAGACCGAGATATAGCAATTCTCCCTAGGTGTCCTGTTTAGGGATGAATCTTGGAAGAGGCTGGAACCCTAACTTGGAGGAATCATATCTCCTTGAATATAGAGAATCTGAGGCTGAATTTTGGAGACAACGTAAGTTAGGATTTTAGCTTCGGTTTGTGAAAGTTTCAGCTACTGATCATTCTCCAATCCCAGGATATAGAGAATGTACCAAAACTTATCAGTTTTAGTATTTTAGGGTTTTTCCAAATCGGGTTCAAACTAGGGTTTAACTTTCCCAGAGTTTCACCCAACCAAAAATCTCAACCCAGGTATCTAAAATTCAATTTTAATGAGGAGAGAAATCCTATGCTGGGCTCACTCAAAAATTCCTCTTCTGTAAGAAGGCCTAATTTCCCACACCAAAAACTGAAAATGTCCGGAATCAAATTCCACTTCGATAGAAAGATGCGCCCTTCAATGGAGAGTCATCCTAGCATACTTTTGGTGATGGATTTTGGAGAGAGACCGAAAAATTAAGAATCCATAGCTTCTATAGTTGCATAATGTCTTCATCTCAGGTTAGCTCTGACATCGTGTTAGATTTTTATCATTCAAGCTAGCATTATCTTAGGATCTTTAACTGAGAGAATAACATGCACATCAATAAGCACAAGAGACAAGAGACACAAATAATTTTCCTTGGGGAAAACATAAAGGAGAAAAACCCACAACTTATTTAGAGATATAATGAGCACCAATGGCAGTAGTAAAACCTGAAAACATAAACATGATCTCCACAACTTCGCTCTCTCTCTCTCTCTCTCTCTCTCTCTCTCACTTGAGAGAGCTACTTCTCTCTCACTCATGCGCCCCAATGAGTGAGTGTGTGTGTGATAAATAGAGAGGCTCACTCTCTATTTATATTCTTTCGTTCACTTAATGTCCACTTTAACATGTCGGTCCCACTTAACAATTATTTACTAGAGCCGACATCTCTAGGAGAGTCTAATAACCCTAGTGCCCCACAAATGTGGGGACTTTTCCCTCCGATCAACAAGGAGGGTTAACCTTGACACAAATGTGGGGACTATTTCCTTGACTCACAATGGAGGGTTAACCTCAATGACTTGACATGACTTGTTTACATTATAGAACCTCCCGATAGGAACATCGGGGCATGGCATGACTCAATTACATTACAGATACTTCCCAGAATAAACATCATGAAATATACAAGTGAATACATTCTGAAGTTACAAATACATCAACAGCCTCATCATCGTCAATGTTATAATCATCATCGTCATCAATAATATCATCATCATCATTGCCATCAATGTTATCATCTTCATCATCATGATCATCATGTTAATACTCATTAGAATAATAGAAATCATCATCATCATGTTCATCCTCATTATAATAATCACAACCATTTTCATATTCATCTTTATGATCATCAATGCTATCATCATCATCATCATCATCACCATCATCACCATCTTAATCATCATCATCATCGACATCATACTCAACCTCATCCTCATCTTGAGCCTCATCATTGTCAATGTTCTCTATGATGATGATGATGACGATGATGGCCATAAATACAATGATCATGATAATCCTGCTGACTACGACGACAACGATAATTTTGCTATCATCATCATCACTAACGATGATGATGATGTCGATGGTGTTGTTTATGACGATGATGACGAAGACAACAATGCCGATGGTGATGATCATTGACGATGACAATGACAATGCTTATGATGATGATGATGATGACAATGATTATCATGATGATGATGATGATCATAAGTATTGATGTCGTCAGTTTCTACTACCTTGCCTCCGTGTTGCTAGAATAAGTCCCTAGCTTTATCCTTTCCCGAAGGGGTGTAGTGGACTTATTGGATTCAAGGAAAGGTAATAAATCACATTAAAAAAAAACATTAAAATAATTAAAAAAATTAAAGTAATAATAAACATTAAAATATTAATAAACATTAAAAATAATAAATATAAATAATAAACAAAAATAAAAATAAACATCAAAAAACAACAAACAATTAAAACTATCCATCTTACCTCCCCTCTCTCGTGACAACGAAATTTTACATATTTCACTTACCTCACCCACCTTGCAAAGGAGTTTCCAAGGTTGCAGAGAAGGTTTTCCAGTTACCTAACCCACGAACTAGGCCCGAGGTCGCAGAGGAGGTTTTTCACCACCCGGTTTCACCCACGCGTTCATTAACTTCGGAATCGACCAGGTGGAACCGGGAATACTGACAGCTGGGATTGTCCCTGCAACTGTTTCCCCGATGGCATCTAGGGATAATAGTGACCCGTTGGATATCCTACCACAACAACCAAAAGGACTTTCAATGTTACTATTAGTAGTAAGACCCCTAGATCTGGGACTTGGGGAATCCTTCTTTCTCTTTTTCCTCAAACTTTTCTTGAAGAAAGAGGGTATACACTATCTATGGACGCCACAATCATTCACACAGAAGCCTTATTAGACCCTCTTTGGAAACCTACTTCATCTACGAAACGATTTTTGTACAATGATTTGGAGTTGTTGGAATCAGGATGGTTGGGATCTCCTCCAACTCCACCTGCCATGCCTCCCTCATCGGCCTCAGAATAAGGGGACACTTTTAGCCCAGAGGGTTTCATTGCTTCTTTTTGTGACCACAAGCAGAAATTCAAGCCGAGAGCAGGGGTTTATCAAATATCCCTAGTAAAAAATGCAAGAACAAGTGCCTCTCCTCAACCAGTGGACCTCTTAATCTCATCTGTGGTGCCAACGTGTCGATAGAGGATGTTGGGGCTATGACATACTCTGATCTGGTGGGAAAAATTCATGGGAGAAACCCTACCTCGGAGGATATGGAAATTTTGGTCAGGAAGAATTGGTTAATTGTTCTCAACTATGACCTAGAAATAAATTCCCTTACAAAGGGGTGGTTTGGATTTACATTCAACTGTGCAAGTGATGTTGAAAAAATTCTTGCAAAACAATGGAGCTATGGAGTTGTTCCTATTTTGTTAAAACAATGGAGTCCTCTCTTTGATTATTATAGTGAGAGACTGGATACTATGCTGGTATGGATGTGTCTTTCGGGACTCCCCTAGAAATTTTGGAACCCAAACTCACTTCACGATTTGGGGAGTGTGCTCGGAGTCTTTCTAGAGGCCAATATTTCTTTACAGAAGACAAAAAGGAAAACTGTAGCATGAATACTTGTCTCTTTAAACATTCGAATAGACATCTGAGAAAACATTAATCTTATCTTGGGTGAATCTGTTAGCAAGCAACTACTGTACTATGAAGGATCCCCTTTAGATGTCACCGTTGCCATGCAACAAGACATATATCAAAAAATTGTACCCGGGGTTTTCAAAATCCCTAACACAAAAAATATGGCTCCCAAGGGAGGTTGTAGCTCTGAGCACTAAATAGATCCCTCAAGGGATGCATGAAGAATATCCTCCTCTACAAGCTATTGATCGACAACAGTTTCCTGAGGTGAATGCTCATCAATCAGTTTTCACAGATCAGGTGGAAGAAACTTTTCGACAACAGGATCAATCGATATTCAAAGGTAATCCTACAGACCCTCCTTTCACACCCAAATGAAATATAACCCCTGTAGATTATAGATAGATTACAATGCTATGAATTCATGAAATAATTCGACTCAATGTAAACACAAACTCAATACAATAATTACTTTGTTCACTTGTACCATTCAATTAGCTTCCAGATATTGAACCTGAAATAAAATTGATCTTAATAGAGTACAGACCCATACACTGTTGATTTCAATAGAGAGATAGGGCCATTAACTCTTCCTTTAGCCCAATAACTGCCCATATAAAATTGATATTTCCTGCTTATTGGTTTCTGTTGGCTTATGGTTTCTGTCTTTATGTTGTGTGTATGGAAAACTAAGAAATAATATATGTTAAGTCACCTAATATTCTTCATGTATTTAAGTGAAGAGAATATTATATTGAAGTGTTAATAGAGTACAAACCCATACACTATCGTTTCTGCTCAAAGAACAAGTAGTTATGGGATTTTCCCTAGATCAATATATTATCTCTCTCTCATGATCTACAAGCCTCCAAGCTATCCAAGCTTCTTGAGCTATTATAAGTTTCTATGAGCTATCCCAAAATCTATTGAGCTACTTCACACCTACGACTCAGGATCCTCTGGAAACTCTTATTTTGGATGCTATGGCCTCATACCTACTCCTTGGGACTGGCATTGGGAAATAACACTTTTGTGGGACTATCCTAACCTATGCATGAGATCTAAACCTCATACTTACTGAATTTAATCATCCCTATTACAAACCCTACCGTATGTGCGGCAGAGCGTAAGCAAAGCCAAAGCACTATAGGTTATTTGAACCTTACTATAAGTAACTATAAGAAGCTAATAGAAGCGTGTATCAGAGTTTCTCCTATCTGCCCTTGATAAATTGCAGTTAGGGTTTTATTTATAGATATAGTCAAGGTTTGTGAGTCCTATCTTCCCTCCACTGATTGATTAAGATGGATGGTTTTATACAAAAAATACTTCACCTACTTCCTATCCATCCTGTTTCCAGGTATAACTCTAAGCTAATGAAATATTTTGAAGACAATTAAATCCCACACTTAATGGACATAATGCCCACAAGTATTGCATTATGCATGCAAGAGTAAGATAAAATGCCCGCATTTAGTTAAACATGCCCATAGGGTAATATATAAATTCCCGTTGAACCCCAAAATGCCTTGAATAGAGGTGGAAAGATACCCTCAGGAGGTGTTGAAATGTCAGCAGATCATTGAAATGTGTGTGACATGTAAGGGAATTCCTGCATAAGTATGCAACCACCCACACATGAATACTATATGCCTGTGACATGTAAGGACATGCCTGCACAATGAATGTTTCAACAGTCATCTAGTAAATTCATAAAAGGTAAGCATGCATCAATGTGAACAACACAATGTTGCTTCACTTTATTTCCTTTTCTTTATCTAACCATATTGCTACCCCTATCAACCCTGCTTCCAGGTATAACTTTGATCTAGTGAAATCTTTTGAATACATTTAAATCCCGTACTTAATGGACATAATTCCCACAAGTATTGCATTATGCATGCAAGAGTAAGATAAAATGCCCGCAACTAGTTAAACATGCCCACAGGGTAATAAATAAATGCCCGATGAACGCCAAAATGCTTGAAATAGAGGTGGAAAGATGCCCGCTGGAGGTGTTGAAATGTCAGCAGATCATTGAAATGCTCGTGACATGTAAGGACATGCTTTCATAAGTATGCAAGAACCCACACATGAAGACTATATTTTCGTGACATGTAAGGAAATGCCCACATAATGAATGTATCAATAGTCATCTAATAAAGTCATAAAAGGTAAGAATGCATCAATGACAAGATCACAATGCTGCTTCACTTTATTTCCTTTTCTTAACAGGTTGTGGACATTTTTCCAAATCAACTGCTTATCCAATTTGGAGAATTGATGTAAATGTATTCTCCAACTTAAATGTGGGAATATTTAACTAGTTGCGGTCATTCTTAGTGTACCTATAATGCCATGATCAAGCATACAATTGAAACACATCAAGGACTTATGGAAATTCATCTCCATCCAAGTGGTTGTATAATATAGTTTAAGATTATCTTTATAAGCTCAGGCTTCCCATAACATCTTTACTTTATCTTTACATGTCAAGTGTTTAACTATATCATTGAAATGTTCATGGCATGTAAGGACATGCTTGCATAATGAATGTATCAATAGTCATCTAATAAATTCATCAAAGGTAATCATGCATCAATGATAACATCACAATGATGCTTCACTTTATTTTATTTTCTTTATCTAACCATATTGCTCCCCCTATCAATATGTAGAATAATTGCTCCCCATGAAACCTTGTTGGTCTGTTCATCTCAAGATATTTAATTTGTCTCACATATATCTTTAGAATCGATAAAAATTAATATCTCACAAATGTATATTTCTGCAAACATATTGTATCTAATTTATTTCTACATTCAAACTTCATCTATTGTTATGGCTACCTGCGGGCATTTTTCAACTTTTTGTGCATTTTTGTGGGCATTTATCTAGACCTACGTGCATATGTTCGAGGCTTGCGGGCATTTTATGGGGTAGTGCATGTATTTTATCAGTCCAATGTGCATTTTTCAAACTAGCTGCGAGGATTTCTCCAAATCAACTGCTTATCCAATTTGGAAAATTGATTTAAGTGTATTCTACAACTTAAATGTATTTACTTGCAGACTGAGTGTATGTAAGTGAATATGCAAACCACCTCCTAAGTCCTCATAACTGGAACACTCTAAACAATAAAGGTTTTAATGCAACATAATTAGGAAACTTATTAAGAGGATGACTAACCCCCCCCCGCAAAAAAAAAGACTCGGGCTCTCCTACTTGCTCTTGTGCCAACTCTTGTAATCTTTATGTAACCTATCTGGGTCCTTTGACTGAACTATAAGGAAAAATAGTATTTTTACTTGTTCTAGAATTTGACTATCCGTATCTGATTTATTTGGAATCTATGGATCAATATTTGGGGTAGAAATATTCTCTACCTCGTCAATGTCTATTGGGGACCCATGAGGATTAGGGGACCTTACATCCTGATCAAATTTGACTTCTTGACATACACATATATTATGTAGGGATTGAATGTAAACTTTGGAGGCCTTAGAAGTCTTTTCATATCCCACATAAATTTCATTCAAACTAGAGGGTTCAAACCTGGTCAATGTTTATCAGGGTAATGATGGAACCCCATCCTCCTCTCTTGGTGCCATACTAGTCATATAGGATGGGTTCAATTTTGGACTTGGTGTGCTGATATTTGAGAAATTAATGCCTAGAATGCTGCTACAGGTTTCTTTTATGCTCTAAAATCTTCTACAGGTTTATTTTGATTCTATGTTCCAATAGTCTTGTTTTGATAACTAATGCCGCAACAATATCAAATGTTGAGCTAAGGATTTGTGGAATTGGATTGCCAAATTATAAAATAAGCTACAAGAACCCTAATGTGTAGTATACCTCCACCATGAGACATTTCCCTAATGTTCCTTGGTTATAGTTTAGGCACTAGGGTACAAACTCGCTAAATATGGAAGTTATAAATGCACCGAAGCAAGTGATGAGAGAGTAGAATTATTTAGGATTTGTTTTGGTCAATTTTGAGGCATGGGGAGAGGTCCTATAAGGTAATTCTTTGAAATAATCACCTTCCTATGGTATCATACAGCAATAATGAAATATAAGCAACAAGCCCATTGTTGGTGAAATCCAAAGAACCCTAAATAGTAAATTCTTAAAAACATTGAAGGGAAACACCTAAGAAATACTTTGAGGCAGTTTCTAGTAGTTAACCTTAGTCATATCAATATACCTGTAGCAAGTATTCATGGCTACATGATGTAGGAGAATAGTCTCAAATGATGAAGTCACTTATGACTTCACAATGTTTAGTGGAATCTTCTAGAAGAGAGTTGGGTCTCTTGTAATTTTCTGTTTTTTTTTCACTAGATGATTGAATAAGTGGAGAAGGACTCGCGATCCTTTCCAATGTAATATATAGGGTTTGTTTTGACAGATATAGGTGGTTCAGTATTATTAGGAGTTAGTTAATGAGTCATTTAGTTGAGTCATAAGTTTCAATCATATTCCCATGGATCTGAAACAAACTTTATTTTTTGTATTTAAACACAATAGAAATAAATTGTAAACAGAGTTGGAAGCAGCTCAATAGATTTTAGGATAGCTCATACAAGCTTAGGATAACTCGAGAAGCTTGGATATCTTGGAGGATTGTAGAGATATAGAGGTAGTATATTGATCTAGGGAAAAGCTTAGAACTACTTGTTCTTTGAGCAGAAGTGACAGTGTATGTGTCTATACTCTGTTAAGATCAATTTTATTCAAGTTCAAGCTCTAGAAGTTTTAAATGTTTGTTCTCTTTTTAAAGTTTATTATTTTTAACATTTACTAATATTTTAATGTTTATTATTACTTTAATGTTGATTTTTTTTGTTTTTGGGTGGTTTCTTTTTGTTTTTGGGAGCTATGAGTATGGGAGGGATTTCTTTTCCATTCCCGGGGATACATCAACTATCAAGAAGAGTTTCAACATATTTACAGGGAGCAAAATATGAGTGCTTATGTTTTATCCAAGGAATCACTTTCTCTTAATATGGGAAAACTCTCCTATATTGAGATGTTGGATGGAGAGTCTATTGGGAGCGATACCATCATGTTCTTTTAAGTTATGTTATTCAACATACTTGTTGCGGCTTACTCATCTTTCTTAGTAAAGATTTGAGTTTGTTTTAGCCTTTGGCTATGCTCTACTGACTGCTCCTTTTGATGAGTTGTTTTCATGGCATATAAATGCCTTAGTTCGGGGAAGATTTTCACTTTACCCCCTAGGTGCTTCCTTTGATAATCCTTTAGGGATCTTTATGTGCTTCTTTGGACTGTTTGGAATGTCTTTTTGGTGCTGGATTAAGGCTTAATTTTGTACACCCTTTGATGATGGGTTGTAGGATACGTTTTTGACATGGAATAGGTACTTTGTATAGACAAAAGTATAAGATATAAGATATTTTTGCAATTATTAAAACCAATTGAAAATGTAATTTTGTAGTTATAGAAAGTGTTTGTTGTTTTTACCAGTTGGGCTTTTGTTTTCTGTATCTTGTTGATTATGTTTGTTATTCATTATTTTAAAAGTGGTTAAAATTGTGATAAAGGTAGCAATCCCGATTCACCCCCCCCACCCCTTTCAGTATTGTCCAATATTGTATCATTTAAATGATTATGTTATTAGGAAGATGAGATGACCAAATGAGCTTCCTTATCCAATGATGATGATTATGAGCTTCCACTCTTTGCATGAGACACAAGCGACGTATGACCACATACAGTTGAGAAGTTCAGGTAACCTACTCTCTCATTGACTTGATGTACAAATTGTCTTGTCTTTTTTCCATGTCATAATCCTTTTTTATCAACCTTTATATTCCTTTTTGCAATGTCATCAACATCCTTTTTGCTTTACTGTTGTACCCGTCATCTCCATCCAAGTGGGTGTACAATATAGTTGAAGAATGTCTTTATAAGCTCAGGCTAACCATAACAACTTTACTTTAGTCTTCAAGTGTTTAACTTTATCATTGAAATTCTCATGACATCTAAGGACATGCCTGCATAATGAATGTATCAGCAGTCATCTAGTAAATTCATAAAAGGTAAGCATTCATCAATGACATCATCATAATGTTGCTTCACTTTATTTGATTTTCTTTATCTAACCATATTGCTCCCCCTATAAATATGTATACTAATTGCTCCCCCTGGAACCTTGTTGGTTTGTTCATCTCAAGATATTTATTTCTGCATTTTACTTCATCTAATTTATGTAAACATATTGTAGCTAAGTTATTTATGCTTTTTACTTCATCTATTGCTATGGTTTCCTGTTGGCATTTTCAACCTTTTTGTGCATATTTGCGGGAATTTGTCTGAACCTGCGTGCATATGTTTGACGCATGTGGGAATTTTATAAGGTAGTGTGGGCATTTTATCATTCCAATAGGCATTTTATCAGTCCAACTAGCATTTTGAAACTGGCTGTAGGGAAGTTTTGAACAGGTTGTGGAAATTTTTCTCAATCAACTGCTTATCCAATTTGGAGAATTGATGTGTGTATTATGCAACTTAAATGTGGGCATATTTAACTAGTTACGGGAATTTTTACGGGATGTGGGCATTTTTACTCTATTTCCCTGTGGGAATTTTATTTCTCTATTGCACTGTGGGCATTTTAAACTAGTTGCGGGCATTTTTACTCTCAAGTGTGGGTACATTTGAGGCTTGAGGATATTATTTACGCTTGTTCGGAATTTTTCTCCTCAACTTGCGGGCATATTGGGGACCTTGCATGCATTTTAATGACATCTCCTTCACTCATGCTGGCATTTTTCTTCTTCATGCATGCATTTTTCTGAAGCTTGGCCATAAGTATTGCATTAAGCATGAAATACTAAGATAAAATTCCCACATCTAGTTAAACATGCCCACAGGGAAATTTTCAACCTTTTGTGCATTTTTGCGTGCATTTTCCTTCCATATGCGGGCATTCTTTACATTTGCTGGAAGGATGAGCCAAAAATTGTTTTGAATACTTGTTTTGTACTTTCCAAGACCTGTCCACACCAGTTGCTTTCTGCATTCTTGCACCCTTGTGTTCATCTTAAGAGCCCTCGTTAGGTTCCATCCACCATATCACTACCTTATATGAATTTTTTTGGAGTACTTTGTTGTCGCTTTTTATTGCAAGTTGGTCGTATTGTTGTGCTGCTACTGTTTTTTATTTGTGAGTGTTGGATGATATATTTTATGGTCTTTTCTAGTTCTAGGTTCTCTCCTTTCATAGGTGTGTTGGTCTAGTTGAGTCTCATGCAAGTAACCTAATGCTAAGAGGTTGAAGTCTGTTTAGAAGCATTTTTTCTGAGGATAAGGGAGCTCCGCCCTAACATCTTATGTTGAGTTTATAATTGGTTCAGATCTAATATATCATATACTGTTATATATTGTTGTCTTTCATTAACAACTTAGATCTGATATAGATCGCTATTACTATTAGTGTTATTATTTTAAGTACTTTAATGGTTATTGTAAGTCATTGTTTTTGGGAAATGATGGACATGAAGGATATTGAGGTATGGTTTTTCTATGGTGGACATGGTTGTTTTATTGTTTCATATTTGAGTTTGAATATTTAAGAAAAATAATTATAAAATACAAATGAGCCGAATCTACCCAAAAGTTTGCAACTTTCCTCAAAATGAGTTGAAATGTGTGCATTAAACATTTTTATGGATCTTGTGTCTTTAGAGTGGCTCCTTGTGCATCCCAGTGAATTGAAAGACAAAGAATTTTCTGCTCCTGGTATAGGACTAGGATGGGGTGCTACTGATGGTGGATTTTGCTCGAGGTAAGTAATTTTGGATCAATTTATGATGTATGACTGAATAGTAGCATTTACTACCAATATTTCAGATAACTCAATTGTATGATCTGTAGCATATTTTCCAGTTAGTTCTTAAGTTCATGTGGATATTTAGACAAACATCATAGTGATGGGTCATCCTAAGAAATGTTAATATATGTTAACGATTAAGACATTCAAATTTTTATTAGATTTGAGCAAATAGAGCTCAAGGGACATATTTCCCTCCATTAAGAAGTCACTCTTATTGATCTTTCCATGAGTACATCATGTTATAATGCGTAATTGTGTTTTTGCTCTAATTCTAGTTAAATAGGATAGAAATGTTTTAAATCTAAGTTCCAAGGAGTGTGCTATTTTGCATCCTGAAAATCCAAACTGTAGGGCCCCTCCATCCACAAGTGCACTACTCAATTCTCATTCAAATCCTTTGCACAAAACTTACAATAGATAAGTTTCTAGAAATAAGTTTGATATAATCAAAAGCATGGATTCTGATTTTTATTATCTCGTTCATCTACTTTGTATTTCTCTGAAGGAATTATTTTCCCATTCAATATTCTATGAATTAAATAAGTCTATATTTCAATTAATGAAGGACTTTACATATGTATATAGAATTTCATGAGATATCTTAATTTCATATTTAATAATCAAGCAAAAATTCACAAGTAGAATACTTGCTTTGTGTAGTGTTGTAGATAGTTCCTGCAACAACTCCCGTATCCTTTCTCCACAACAGCTCGTTTTGTCCAAACCTTAATAACCAAACCAATAAACCACCCTATCGACCAACTTATTCTGCTGGCCCTAGGAAACCAATGGGTTTCCTAGCCCCCGATCCCACAAACCGATAATCCAAATAGCAGCATTCCATGAGTAAGACCGCTCAATCCAGAGTTCAATTCCCATAGTTCAATTTCCCTCTTCTTTTGAGTTTTCCCACCTCCTCAATTCTTTGAGTTAACCCCCTCCTTGGTATCCTCCTTTCTCCTCCTCGAAATCACTAAGTTATATTCTCCTCAAAAAAATAATCGTCATCCCCTTCTCCCCATGAGGCCTTTCCTTAAACAGTTATTTTCCACCTCCTTCCTTCGTCCTTACTCCACTGCCTCAGCCATCTATCTTTTTTGGAACCTAACTATTAAGATAATCACACTAACCAAGGATAAAATAATAATAATAATTGTAATATCAATTATCGGATTTCCCATTCTCTCAGAAAGTCAAACGATTAAAATTGTTCATTTAAGTTTTTCCCAATTCGATTTGACTTTCTTTTGGTTGTTTTGATGAAAGATAATAATTACTTTGTTTTATTAGTTACAAGACAAGTTAAATATTATAAAATTACCACCGTGTATTCTTTATATTTTTAGGATAAAATAGAAATATTAACTTAATAATGATGGGGATTATTAGGTGTTTATCAATCGTTCAACGAGATTCGACAAATGATATAATTATTATTTGCAATCCAAAATAAAATATGAAAGCTTTATGTCAATCAAATTTATAATTTAATCAACCACCATTTTGGATCGACATGATTACTTCAGATCATTTGTGTGACATGACAATACTTAATTAATATATTCATATTCCAATGAGCCCTATCTTAACTTACTCGGTCATTAATATTAATTTTATAAATTAATAATATTTTTGATAAAATATTAATACCCTTTGATCATTCGCCTTTAGAATTTTTAACTTGACAACGAAACAATTCAGCAGTTTCACTCTTGATTTTTGTAATGGTCAGATGATTATTATTATTAGTAATTTTAGTTTAATAATAAACAAAATAATAATAATAATTGTATTACTAATTAATTATTTTCATAATTAACAATAATAATATTTGCCAAAAAATAATAATAACACCAACATTTATTTGTTTAATTTCTAAATACCCTAATACTAATACAATACAATTTTATCGATAAACAAAGTATGTTTAATGGTTTAATTAATCATGATTAACAATTAAATGGTACCATTTTCCAAGGTTAATGTTTATCAATGATACTTCATATTGACGACATTTATGTTAATTGCTTATTACAATGTTTACATATAATTTAATTAATATCTTAATTGATGTGTTTTACACATATCCAATAACTTAACATTCATTGTCTTAATTTAATTAATGCATAATTAACATATTTACCTACTACAACTTATGTGATTATTCAACATGTTAAGTATTTTTAGATCGATACTAGCGTGCATGTGCAAGGTGTGCATGCATGGCCAGTACATGCACAGGTCGAACATGTACTATAACATACATCATCTTTCCTATACATAACTGGTAACTAATACTAATAATCGTTCACGCAAGCAGAACAAGTATACATACATGAGATAATTTCTTTAAAATTCTCAATTATTTAATAGTTACTCCCATTTATGGTTTCATATTGTATCTTTGTGTTCTTATTAGCTTAACCAGTCAAACAAGACGGGTACCTACTATCACTAACTCGACATCGGGAAACACCTAACCCTCAATAATACTAACTATCATATCCTCCCATCCTAACCTACGTCTTCATCCTCCCAATCCTTCCTCTGCTAGTATAGAAGTGGATGCCGACTTTACCGACCTAACCACATAAGAACCCGAGAGCGATAGCGTCGACTGAACAACAGACCAAGCCTCTCCTAGCAAGCATCCAACCGTCACCATCGCAAAAACTTGGGGAGCGTGTCTCAGTAAGACCCTCCCATGACCTCAGGTGCCATAATAACATAGGGTGGGAAATACATCCATCCCTCTCAACATACTAGGTTTATACTTGATCAAATAGTTCTCTGTTGCTATCAAGATTATCAGAATGTGTCATCATATCATCAGTTTGGTCAATAAGGTTCCTTGCAAAATAGGTATCATGCCACATTTCATATCAAGTATCTGAATATTACATAGCCCCCATGAATAAAATACACATTCATAACAAGCATTTTCACTCGATTATCAATTGATTCACATCACTATCAGTATTTCATTTCACAGAATAATTTTAGTTCATCCCAGGTACACATGACATATAATAACTCAATTGATCACATCATAGAAATGATATCCGTGTATCACATTACATTTCATCAATGGAAATAAATCAAACACATAATTGTCACCATTTTCAATAGTCAACATAGTATCCACATAAACATTGTAACATCAAGATCATAATGACATCATAAACATAGCAACAACATATAAACTGTTCCATTATATCATAAATATAGTTCATTCAATCGGGGAAAGTCCAACGGGTACTAAAGAAAATAAAATGCAACACGACTATTTGAAAAGATGTCTTGTCAAAATACGAGGAATTACACAAAGAATGAACACATATATGTTTATTTACAACATTCTTGTTGTTGTTTTAATTTTTGAAAGTGAAATCACACACATTTCTCAAAAGAATAGTATGGTATATATCATTTATTGTTTACTCACTTGGCATCTTAATTGAGAGAAGACAATGTTCTACATTAGTTGCTACAACTATAATGTATAAGAAAAAATAAGAGGAGATCAATAACTAATGAATAGGCAGAGTGTTTCAGTAATTATCTGTTTCTATTTATGGATGGACCTATATTTAGTGTATGAATTTTTCTCTCTCGCTAGTCACTTGTTTTTAGTGAAGATAACTTTAAAATTGTTATGGTTGATGTTTTGTGCTTTAACCTCAATCTTATATTACCCAATTGTATGAATATAAATGACACCAATACTGAATTTAGTGACTTTGAATCCTTTTGCAGCTTTATGAGTTGACATTTCATAGGACTCAACATTTGAAGAATCCATAAAATGAAACTTTACAAGTTAAGGTATTTGCAATTCCTAACAAGGGTATTCTTGATTTTTACATGTATCGTGAATTGTCTTTTTTTTGGTCATTGTGTGAGCATAATATCTATATCAACATGATTAAGGGTAATTGTTTATATCAATATTCTATCTGATCTACAACCATTTTCTTAGATCAATTTAAACACAAGCTCTTTTCTGCAAAAACATCTTACTTGTCTTTATGATAATCTTAGTATTCTATGTTGTTTGTCTATGCTCACATTTTTATTTTATCTTTGATGGTCATTTTAATAGAGTTGTATTTTCTATCAGGATCTTCCATTGTGGCGTTGATTGAGTAGCGATGTGAAGGAATTCTTGTTTTATTTTAGACAATTGGGCCTTATTATTGGCATTGAATGACTATTATTTTATGGGTATGTTGTTAGATCGACATGTTTATAAGAATCAACATTGTTTTTTATATAAATATGCTCTTAGTCCTCTAGTGAATGGTTTTAGTAATCTTGTATGTTGAATGTGTAAGAACTGTAGAATAGTTATCTGACTTGTAGAATTGTAGCACAATACTGTACCAATAACATAATACATGCTCTAAGTAGTTTTTCCATATAAATTACAATATTGGGATTTGTGAATAACTATGATAAACAAGAAAATATAGTGTGCACTACACAATTAGAACACAATCATTGTTCCATGTTCCATCACAATCAAGGTATATCAAGACTGTTGAGTATGATAATGTCATTTCTTCTATGTTGGGAATGGTTCAAACTTCATATTCCAAGGTAGCATAACATAGAGCTGAAATATTGCACTTGTTAAGTTGTATGAGGTAGGAAAACGGGGGTAAGATATGATAGAAGGATGCTATTGAAAGTAGGATATTTGGGTTGGATGGATGTCTCTCAATCCTTTGAGGATGCATGCATGGCATTTTATCATTTTTCTTCCTAATAATATTTCTCAAGACTTAAATAAATTCTATACTAATAAGTAATAGGCTATGTGCTTGAAATATATATGCTATCCTATACAGTTTTGAGGAGGACATTTAGTCTCTAATACTCATTTCCTACCAACATCATTGTAAGTGCCTAGAGGTATGCCTAGATTTAAAATACAATATTTGCTACGAATTCTATATGTTTTATTTAAAACATACACAATAAACATCGCTATAGCGACGCACTGGCATTGATGTAGTGACACAGTGACGTCTCTATAGTGACACACTAGTGCTTAGTCGCTTCTAATTTTCCACGAAATATCATCATTATATCGATCATTGATGTTTCTATTTGCATGCCTATAGCGACGCATTGTCATTGCTATTTAGACAAATGTGTGGCGCTATAGCGACAACAAGACGTTTCTCTAGCGATGCATTATGACTTATGCGCGTGAATTTTCCATGATTCTCCGTCACTAGAGCGACTCCAAGATGTTTCTCTAGTGACACATTATGACTTAGACGCATGAATTTGCAACAATATTCTGTCACTATAGCGCCTCCAAGATGTTGATCTAGCGACACATAAACGTCTCTATAGCGACGCCCATAGGTTTTCGAATAAAAGGCCACAATCACCACGTGTCATCGATGTTTTGTCACTATACTAATGGAATATTCGAAGTGTGGCTAATGCAATGATAATTTGGGCTTCTATTCATCGCTATAGAGACATAAAAGGGTTTTTATAGCAATGACTAGTCATGGGAAAAAGGTTCACATGTACTAGTGAAAATTTATAAAAACAATTACCTCACTTCCATTTTCTACATCCATCATAAGACCAAAAACCTCTGCTGGGATATTCTGGGCCCTTTCTCGACTACCCCGTGTATCCTGAAATTAAAATTTTGTTATTAAATACAACATTATGTGAGTAAAATAAACTAGATTTAAGTAACTATTTATTTATCGAAACTAAATTTAATTGAATTTTTTTAAACATGCTTACACGAGATGGAATGTCAATGAAAAAGGTGGAACCTATGGACAAAACAATTTTTCAATTTCAAAGTATATCCATGCATTAACAATAAGATGTACATAGATTACCTAAAATGACTTTTAACAAATGATACAATATAAATTTGAAACATATGTACATAGATCTATTCCATAAATATATACCTCTCTAATATGCTCTTCTACATTTTCACTAGTGGAGAATTGAAAATCATGATCATTCAACAATCTAATAAAATGCATTCAATAAACTTAAACACAACATTTGAATTACTATATAACAAAATACAAAAATCCATGGATATAACAACAAAAATTTAAATTCAAAATTAATAAAACAGTTATACATTGTATGTATATAAACAATGAAGCTCTCCTCTACTCTCTATGTCATGGATTAGGACATACGAGGTTATACTGCGATAGCCGTTTGCATAGGCCCTAAGATCTTCAATGGTCATTGAGTCTACCTCGTCATTACTTTGATAAACAAACCTTTGACTAAAATTGGCTTAGGCCCTCTCTTGACCCAATCCCACATCAACTCTTACTAATGCCGACGTTAAATCTTCAACCACGTAATCCCTTGCAACTCTCCCAACTTGGGATGTGGGATCCATCTCTACTCTTAAAGTCACAATCATAGGTGGGAGAAATATCTGGGGTGGAGGTCGAAGAGTTGTGTGGTCTCGAAGAGCACCTTTTCGATCATATATTTGTCCCTTCCCAACTCCATATAAGCTAGAAGAATATCGGTATAGTCTGGCTTCATATTTAAAAAAAATACTTAGCATAAAAAAAAATCTGGCAAAATAATTAGGAACCTCGTCATTCCATGGATACCTACCATAGGTTGAAGGAAATGATCATATAATAAATGTTCAAGTTCAAGGTGCTTGAAATATTTCACTTTCACCATTTTTTGCTTTAAACCTTATTTGAATTTAAACATTGAATTTATGTGTTCTTATGTCACCCTCTCCTTAACAACAAACCACTTGTCCGGGCCCATCACTTGTTCCCTTCTCGTGTGCATTAAGTCAATAAAACCATATGTAGTTGGTCCAATACCATCATATAGCTCAATGAATTTTTTCAATGATTTCAAAACAATATCCATACTTTGTTTGCTCTCTAGAGGGAGATACAAACTACAAAGATCATGTTGCAACTTTTTATAGTGAGATCTACAACTTTGAAAGGTTGTTTGTTGATCACCACTATCACATGGAAGCTCCTCAAACATATTGTATGGATAAGTTGTTATGGGTGTACAAACCTCAACTTGTTCAACATATAGCCTCCTTGCTCGACCTTCATCCCTATGTGCAAAATTACAAAACCTCTTCTGAACATTGCTCTGCTTCAAAGACAAACACATAAATTTGTGTGTAAACATACACTTATTAAACACATGTGAAAAATTACAATTGATATATATTAACATATAAATTTCCGTACCGGAAGAATGTTGAGAATCTTGACGTTCTCCCATAGAATATATATAGGGGAATCATTTGTGTCCCTTTGACCTGACTATTGACCACCTAAATGGGATCTATACAACAAGATTGAATCTAGAGGTGAACCTAACAATATTTGATTATCATTGGAGATTCCAATGCCTAATGACCTCAATGACCTCCCCTTAGTAGATGTAGTTGCACCAATAAGCCTTACACATTTTTTCCTCGAATACCCCTCTCTTTTGATTTGATAAAAGCTCTATATTTAAACAACACTATCAACTCAATTTACATATTCAAATTTTACATATTGATTTAAGTATTCCAAACATTTGGCATGCATACAAAATTTAACATTTTCATTTAAACATCCCAAGCATTCGCATCCATACAAAATTCTACATTTCAGTTTACATTCCAACTCATTGAAGTGTTTAAAAACAACTTGAAAGAGGTGCAAGAAAGTCAATTTTGCAAAAAAGTCAATTTTACAACAAAGGAACACTTTGAATTACAAAATTCGTCAACTGATCCTTACTCCAATAGTTAGGAGAGAAAAATTTATCAATGTTTTCAAGGATGTTAATGATTTGGTCATTAAGAAGTAGGATTAAGCTCGTGAATGAGGAGTTATATAGAATTGAAGTTTGAATAATGATTAGGAAAGGCTTGTTAAAGAGAAGCCTCGTTATGATTGTGATAGAAGAAAGGACATCTAGGTTGAAGGTGTTACATGCAGAAGGGATAAATTCATGGTTTAAGTTATCATAATAAATAAATATAAATTTAAAATGTCACTTCCGTTCTAAACACATTTACTAAACCAATGATAAATTTGAGAGTAAGCACCTTTTAACAGTTATTTCTTTATATCTAGAGATTATTCTTAAATAAGCTAGTAATTATAATAAAGTAGGATTATTTCACCTTGTTGTAACCACTAGTATATTAATTGTTGAAGATAAGGTGGAGGATAAAACTCTTCATCTAAGTAATGGAGCTAAATCTTGGAGTGTTCACACTCAAAGTAGAAATTATGCCCCTTTTTTCAGAAGGATTTGAACCATCAAGAAGAATATGTATTGAATAAGCATATCACAAGTTTTAAGGGAAGAAACTATATTTTCACAATGCGAGGAAAAATGAGGTGGAACCAAGTGACTGTTCTAAGCATCAAGACATTAAGGAAAATTAGAGAGGATAAAAACCAAACCAACAATCCTAAAGTGAGGGTAGGAAGATTCAATGTGGAAATGATGGGTGCACCAACAATTCCAAGTGGAGGAAAAAAAAAGGAATTCCCTTGTAAAGGGATCCCTTATTATCTATAGAAATATTCTCCATGGATATATATCTAAATGAAATATGAAACAAGAAACAGTATCACTATGAAATATACCTGATAAACTAACAATCAATTATCTATAATTATAGAAATTGTACTCTAAATATGAAACAAGAAATGGTTTCACTCTGAGATATACCTAATAAACATCTCTAACCTTAATGGATGAATACGTCATTCGATCTTATACAAGTGGTAGAGCAACTGTCTATAAAACACTACACATCAAACAACGGTCATGATTAACATTAACACAAGTCACACAATGGTCATGATTAACATTAAACAACATGTAACATATGTATAATTCATGTCATTATAGATATATATAAAAATGAAAATTAAATAAATAAAAATAAATATATAATCATGAAATTGATACAAATTAAAATACTAAAGTAAAAATTATTAAATGATATGTCTCCTTGTAGGCACTATAACCAGGATCCTTTTTTTCAAATTGAGGAGAATACATAGCATCACTTCTATCAAGAATACAAGTAAATTGAACAATACTTCTTACAGGTTGAAAACAACTTCAGTAATCTAAATCCCAAGAAAACTCCAATATTTTAAATCCAAAGAAACATGATAAAATGATATACATGCATCAGGAAACAGCAAACCTGAAATATTCTAGTGTTGAAACTGCACATGATGTACAATAAACTAATATATTTGCCACCAAAACAAGTAGTGCAGTTATTTGTTCCAAACAAAGCTCTAACTACTAAACAAGACCCAACTGCACACATGATTTCATATAATATCCAACATACCAAGACAAAGCCACCAATCGCACACAAGAATCCAAACAAAATTCAAACAAAAATACCCAATTGCACAGAAAACTACAGTTATGATTTGGATGATAGATGGGTGAAGAAAGGTGTGCATTGTTAATCAAGATCAAACCCTTGGAAATCAATCATGGTTATATGCAATTGGATTGATATTGCAGTGTAGAATGCATATTATATATGTGCGTTGGAGTATGTTGAGATATTTCATTTGGTGGTAAGCCTTAAAGAGATGAGAAATAGATATACATATTGTTGATGGAAAATTAGAGAAGATTTGTTGTGAACTGAGTAAGAACATAGTGGATCTCTATGTGAAATTTCGAGGAGATATCAATGGATTGATATTAATGTGTGTGGTATGAAAATGTAGTTTAAAGTCAGCTAAGAGACTGAGTGTTTTCATTGATGCAAAGCAAAAAAAATACCTTTATACCTATTGTGGTATGAGTAGGATGACAAGGAGTTTAAATATTGCATGGGAAGGTTGGTAGGTGGCAGAGTATATATATTTGTGTTGTCAAAGGTCTCTTTTGGACAAAGTTGAAGAGTATGTCAAAATCCAGTTGTATTTTGGACCTGGAAGAGTGTTAAATTTGTGTGCCATTAAATTGGAATGAGATAAGAGCTCTGCATCTAAGAAGAGAACTATTATAAAGGAGTAGTGCTTTGTTCATGACCATGGGTGACTAAATAAAGTGACTATTGTGTCTTGATAAATATTATTGTAGGAAGATACATATAAGAAAGAAAAAATCAAGAGAAGAAGTGAAGATGAGAAGACGAGAGAGGAACTACCAAATATATGTGTAGCAACATGAAATTTAGGCAAGGAGACTGGTTCAAGACCCTATTTAGAAAAAATATTAGAGAGCGGGGTGTATTGAGTAGTTTTTTAGTATCCTTCGTGTGTTGAAGTTAGGATCAGCATTGTGGGTATCTTGGCAGGTCATCAAGTAGACTTTAATATGGGAGGAGAAAGATGAAGCATGGCCTACCAACCATCATATAGGTAGACAATTTATCAAGCAAACATTTACTTGGGTTTGGATATGAATCTTTGGGGAACCTAAACCACACAAATAAGCCTACATTTGCATGGGCTTAGAATTGAAGCTTGGGATACCTAGTCTACCCAAATAAACCAAGATTTGCATGGCCCCATGATGGTCAACAAGTAATTATATAGAATGTGAACCTTGGGGTGTGATACAATTCATATACCCCAATGTTGAAAATGAATATATGTAATGTTTTATGTAAGAAAACTACATGCACACTTTTCAGAGAATGAATATATGCATCATCTCAAAGCTTGAAAATGAATATATGCAATGTTATATGTAAGAAAGTTGCATGCATAATTTGTAGAGAATTTGGAAATAAAAATACACACATAAATGCAAAATTTGACCACTAGTAATGCACAAAATTGGTAACAAATTTCATGCAATGGGCACACGCAGATAAATTTTCAAGTTGATATGTCGAAACCTTGCTTAGCATACAGTAAACTACACTTGACTATACCCTTAAATTCAATTCCTACACTTCTCAATAACCTAAATTAAACAAAATAGAATTATATTTGAAACTGAAATAACACACACAAAGAATTATCAGGCATAAGATACGGGCATTAAAAATTACAGTTCTGGTGATAGCTCCCGATTAACTAGTTCTCTCTCTCTCTCTCTCTCTCTCTCTCTCTCTCTNATACATACATACATATACATACATACATACATACATACATACATACATACATACATACATACATACATATATATATATATATACATACATGCACACACATGCTACACCCCAACCATCTTAGTCCATTTCAAACCCTACACATTTAAGAACAATTAAACCCATAACTATATCTACTAGGTGTTGTTGCTGCAACCACTACCCCAAAAATTTTATGATTTTAGGGCCCCTCCTTTTAATTTTTAGCTTTTAAACTTTCTTAGGTTACTTTTTCTCTCTAATTATCCTTTCCATGACTTAGTTTATTTTTAACAAGTCAAAAAATCCTTTTTGACAAAAGTTAGAACTCAAGTTTTTCACCGGATGTGTTGGCTGAACTCATCAAGTCTGGACGACACGTCGAAGAAACTTGTGTTTTCTATCCGATTGTTTACCTATTCTTCCGAGTTTCACAAACATTTGTTGAGTTTTCCAATACATCGGCGAAAGTCAGCCTTTAGAGATGAAATTATCGGCGGGATGATCTTTTTCTTGCTGATAGATTCTTGGCAAAACTCATGTTTTATAGCCGTTGTGTCAAAGGAACTTATGTTGGTTTTCTGATGCATTTGTTCAGAGGGTTATTTGAAGTTAGTCGGAAGCCACCTCTGAGTCTTATCGATGATTTCATCATGCACACCCGACACTATCAGTAGGTCTCATGTTTGTTTGCCAATGCATTTGTTTGGAGATTTTTCTTCGGATGAAATTGCCAAGTGAAGCCGATATTATCGGCCAAGTTTAAAAGTAAATCAAATCCATTGGTAGAAGCACGGGTTCTCTGCCCAAATTTTCTTCTTCGGGAGTTTTTTCGATGTCATCGGCATGACTCATTTTTTATGCCGATACGTTCGGTTGGTCTGACTATTTTCATATTTTTTCTGATGAAGATTTTTTGGGAGTTTTTTATGAGTCTTCGCGATAGTGTTGGAAGAACTCCAATGTTGGAACCGACACTGTCGCAGACTATCTTTTCTTTCACCATCAATTGAAGTTTTGAGGACTTTTTCAATAGTCTTGTTATCGACAGGATTTGTTGAGTGTCGATCGATAATGTCAGAAGTACTTCATGAGTCCAATTGACATGGTCATGGGCTCCTTAGTTTTCCTCTCCAATTCGAATTTTTTTTTATGGGGATTCTATTTTTGGCGCCAAACGATGTTTTTAAGCCACGGGCCATAAATCAGCAACAACCACATTTAATACTTCTTTCATGATTTTTTCTATGTAAGTCATGGGAGGTTTTTACGGACTGTTACCACTGCCCGTTTGGAGCGCTCCCAGCTGACGATTGCCACTTGGAGTTTACACATCGTTTTGAGTCAGCTTTCATGCCATTATTTTCCAAGTAGGTTTCCAACCTCATCATAGTTACTTTTTGTAAATAATGGTTTGGTAAATGATGTTTTGGGGGATTTATCGTTTATGGGGTTAGGGTTTTTCCTGCGCTGTAGTGGTTTAAATTATTTCCCAACCTCATAGGGCTTTAATTTTGGGCTCACTGACCTCTGGAGGTTTTCCCCAATTCAAGTCACGCCAAAATCCTTGGAATCTCGAACTTTTTTATTTCGCTATCCTGGCCGTGGTGTTTTTACCTGCTCTGTGCCATCTGTCGTCACTGCTCAGGCCATGGACGTTGGTATGTTAGACTGTTGGTATTTCATTCGTGAGTTTTTGGCCAGTTGATTGTTTCAATGACTACTCCTCCTCTAGTTTATGTTGATGTGCAGTGATAGGGGAGGGTACCATCATTGGCCAGGGCAGGGTTTTCAAGAGGTTTCCCCGGGTTTTTTGACATACTAGGGTTTGAGTTTCCCTTGTTTTCAAAGTCACTCAGCTGACATCGGGTTTTTTTTTTTTGCTTCTGAGAGGAGAAGCCCCAACGTGTTCATGTTTAAAGCAACGTGTGTGGGTCAAGCCTATAAGAAAACCCAGAAGGCAATGTGTAGGTCTATCTAGATCTAAAGCACCAAGTGATTGGTTTATAGAACCAGAGGTCTAAACCCCATGGCGGCATGTGGAGATTGCATTTGAACTAATCCATATTTGACCTAATGTACACCTGATTATGTTTGGAGTAGCTGGATAACCTTTTCTTTATATCACAGGGCCATTTGAGATGTTCAAAGATGAGTCGATAAATATAGTTTTATTTCTCTCCATCATATTCAACACCGAATGCAATCTCATGTTTTGATATCTAGGTTTCATTCATTATCTTGCATCTTAATAATAGCTGTTCATTTCATGTATATTCTATTAATGATGAATGTATGTTCTTTGATCACAGTAACTCTTAAGTAATTTCTTGGTATGTTTGTGTTGCAGCCTCAATCCTCATACAACACCATTCCAAAGAAAGGAAAAAATAAGGCTAATGTCATGAGAGAGGACTCAGATATAGATATTTTACCCATAATGGAAACTATTTACAAGGATACGAAATCCGTCATAGGAGTTGAACCATAATTTAAATGGGGACAAATTTATCAAATGATGAAAGACCAGACCACTCCAGATGCGGGCTTAGAAGACATATCATTGTATGTGAACATAAGAAAATATGTTATCACAAAAGTAGCTACATGCCCCGAGAATTTCCCTTGTGCCGAGGTGATCGTATGGATCCTACCTCAGGTAGATGCATCTACTATGATCATGTCAAACACAGAAAGACAACCTTTTGCTTCCTTCAGCCCCGCCTACATAACCAAATATTGAAAGCTACCAGTACCCCAGTTCATATGACAGATGAATGGATAAAGAATCTAGATTTAGATTTGTTCAGCTGTGCTAAACGAATGATTATATCCGGGAAGAAGTTTTTCCAGAAAGGCTTAGGAGAGAATGAGTCTGCTAGCTTGCACAGCCCATACTGAATCATAGCCCTGATTCTAAATCGAATCTTTGGCCGGGAAAATAGGAGGTTCTATAAGATGAGCTAGATCCCGCTGATATATTATGTAGCCATGCAGGGCACTATATTCAACTGGGAAGACATCGTGGTAGACAACTTGTCATCATGCATAACTGAAACATTAGGGGGTTTGACTCAAAGGAAATCTGAATTTTAGATGAGCTTTTTTTATTGACTTTATCCTATGCACACATTCATTCCCGAATCTAAACTGTAGTTGGGGTCCCACTAGGAATCCTGTATATTTCGCATATCAAATCCTATGGACACATAGGTATTTTGGTTTTTACAAGACCATCTGTAAATATTTTCTGTTGCCATTGTATGAGCGGATTTTTCTTAAAGATTGTAATTGCATGTCCGAAGGAGCAATGGATATTGTAAGTGAATATGGAGATTTGAGGATGTATGGGGGATCTTGGGATCCTTCACTACTGCCAAGATACGCCATAGATTATGTCATCCATAAGGAGGTAGTAAGACAGTTGTACATAGACAGGTTCGAGAACTTCTTGTTTGATATGAAGAAAGTCGTCTACTCACCGGTGCGATTTTGCATTGGTAGTTATAAATTTACTAAGGTGAAGAGTGCCCCTGACTTTGTAAGAGAGCTACAAAGTTTCCATTTCGGGACGGAGAGAAGTTTCCGCAGAAATGACTCTTGGGACAAGGTTTCAAAATACTATGCATATGTAGGGGTACATTTTGAATACTCCCATCATTTTGACAAGGATGAGGAGATATACCGAAATGCATGTAACATGGCTACTTTGAACAAATGGTTCAGGAAGAAAATCACGACAACGGGAGGCAAAGGTAGCAGCAGTAGCACCACTGAACAACAGAAACATAAAGAAGAAGTTGTTAAGAAGAAGGAAGAGGAGGCCCGAAGGTTAGTTGAAGAAGCTGAGAAATTATTATATGAGGAGGCCCAAAGGAAAAAGGAAGAAGAAGAACAAAGGAAAAATGAAGAATAAGAAAGGATGCAAAAGGAATCAACTGATAGAGAAAGAGATGAGGCGGAGATGGAAGCTAAAGAAATGAAAAGGAAAGAACAGGAAGACCAAGAGAGGGAGAATTTGGAACATGCTACTTCCCAGGATAATCTAGGAGATCCTCCTTCTACATCGAGAGACATAATAACAGGAGGTCACCTCCCTCTTGCAGAGTTGGGGTTGGTTCCCTTTACTCCATCCAAGCATCATGAAATTGCATGCCTGGATAAGGTAGTATTTGACCCTAAATGGAAAACCATTGTTAGGAGGTCAGAAAAGAGGTTAAAGGTTGGTACCCAGCCTGAGGTAGTCACAATTACTAAAAGAGTTTTCATGAAAGGTACTGATGAAGATCCACAACTAATGGCCTTGATCAACATCACAGCTACTCAACTGAATGCCTATAATATTTACAGTTTGAAAGAAACTGCAGATCAATACAAAGAAAAGATGGTAAGAATGAAAGATACTCTGATGAAAGAAAGAGGAGAAGGTCGAGAAATGAAGAGGAAACATGAAGCCACTCTTTTAGAGTTTGAAAGACTCCAGCAGGCCTACCAAGTTTTAGAATCAGTGCTTTCAAATACCATCATTGAGGGAGAAAAGAAAGACCTTGAAAATTAGATTTCAGAGCTAGAGGCGCAAAAGGCTGCAACTGATAGACAAGAAGAAGAGATAAATGCCTGAGTAGAAGAGTTGGAGGCACGAAACAACTCATTGAAAATTCAGTTCAAGGCATCCATTGAATGGCAGGTTGGTATTACTCCTTTCCGAGAGCAAGAACTCCGAATCAAGAGGAAAATATATCAAGTTCAACTAAATATCGCATAAGAGGTTTATAATATTAAACGTGCAGAAACAAGATTGTAAAAAATTTCAACAATCTCAACTGATTTCAGAACAAGGACACTAGAAGTTGAATAAATTATTCAGGGTCAACTTACTTGGATAGAAACTAATGCATGATTTCCAGAGCATTTTCCATAGAAGACTACTGAGAACTTGAAGATAGAATTCGAACTCTTGGATTTCAGCAGCAAGGCTACTGCAAGATTGACCGCTGGGGTCAGGAAAACTTGGAGAGGAGTATGGATTTAAAATGCTCACAACACATAATAGATGTCAAACCTCTACAACAAAAAGAATCCAGGAGTTTCTTGAAAAGGAGGGACATTGAAATACCTCCAAGATAGACTGCAGGAGCACGAGCTTAGCATACAACAAATTAAAGGAATCACTGAAAAAGTGGTAAAGAGATGGGTTGCACAAGTCGCGGTCAGTAATCGCCTTCTAGAAGACCATCTCAAGTTAAATCCACCCAAAGAAGTGGAAATAAAGTCACAACTGGCCATACATGAAATGACAATTAGATTGTTGGAGCCTACGCATTTCAAGACCATCGCTGCAGAAGTTGCTTCATGGAAAGAATTCATTGGCGGATCAGGTGGGCCCTCCTAATTTTTGTCTTGTTTACATGTGGCACTTTTTGTAAATTATCTTATCTTATTTTCCTAGTGCAAGTCACTAGAGGACGAATTTTGTAAGTTGAAGAGTCAAGGAAACCCAAAAGGCAGGGGGTAGCACAAAATTCATTTGTAAAATGTATAAATAGGGGTGGAATAGAGATTAGAAAGGGCGTTTCACTAGTGCATACATGCTATTATTTGTATGAGAACTATTTCTTTTATGAATAAAGGAGAATCAAATTTTGTTGGAGAAATGTCTGTGCAAGTTTCAAATGGATTGGGTGGAATTCTAAATGTTGAACTATTTATGTTTTAGTCTCCTATACAGCTATGAGATCGTTCTAACTTGTTGAATTACTTCTACCATTTATGAATGATTTTACTTTCTATTAGAAATCTTGTGCATGTGAATGAGTAATGAATGTGTTAACAAAAACAGATCTATCTTTGTTTATCTTTTCTGCTGTAACTATTTATGTAGGATTTGAACAGCTACTTGTAGGATTCCATAAGCATCATTACAATACTTTACTAAATTAAATCTTGTCTCCCCTTGGGGATAGGGTATATTATATTATAATAGAATATGGTAGATTTGATTAACTTAGACGTGATTGAGGGGCAAGAGTGATAAGACGAAAGGTAAGAACCTACGCATCATGAGTTGAGGCTCTTTCTCACCAGTCGCTTGCATTTAGTTTAGGCACTTGCATTTCATCTTAAAACTTAAAATAAAATAAATGGTGGACTGGGACGCAACCAGTAAAACAGACTTAAAACTTTCTTTTAATTCTACGGTAGTCGGGCCGCTAACCGGATGGATTCCCCATACAAAACAATAAACGATATAAATGGGAATGATTATTGGGGAGAATCCCTACTGTCAGTACCAGTGATTTTTCCAGGCATCAACACCAGGATAGAAGACTTACCTGGAAAAACATAGGATGAATATTCCTCTCAAACTCCACGTCCAATCTGCACGTTCGATTCTGTGAACAACCTTTGCACTTCATAGCATATACAAACACATCCACAGGGTGGTTGAAATGGATCATGAGAGTGCCAAAAGGGTAGGGATGGTCCAACATGATGATTTTGAAATGGAACAGTCTCGAAAAACAATGTTGAATGGGTAGGGATGGTCCATAGAAAAATGATAGGGTGCCCAGTGTCTATTGGAAGCGATAGTGTGTCGATTTGGCGGGTGTGCACAATATAGAAGGTCCAATAAATTGGGTTGCGGTAGTAGGGTGGTCCAGCATACCAAGTCAGTAGACGGGGTGACAGTAGTAGGGTCCAGCCAGCATGGCTCCATAATGTCTGGTGTCGAAAAATGAATAGAGGCTCCAGCGGGTGACCGAATATGTAATAACCATATTCAGCGAAACATTTATTCGACGAAACAATTATTTAACCAAACAATTATTCATCCAATCTATTATTTGACTAAATAATTATTTTTCTCAGTCGATAGTCCCTCACACAAATTTTGAGGTAGTCGTTATGTTTAACGGTCTGTCGTTAAAATTTATTTAGCTAAACAAGTTGCCAAGTTATTCGACCGATAATTTTTTAGTATTCAATTGAATAAATTTAAAAAATCGACCAAATAATTTCCGCTACGCTTCTCACCTTCCCAATTTTCATGAAATAGACACCCATTTTCACGATTTCACCCTATAAGATAATTGTAGCAAAAGTATTATGTGTAGTATTTGTCAAACGAACATTTTGGAAAATTGGGAAAATTAACTCGGTATCTTACCACATGTTTCTTTGTTGTAGCCATAAATTGGGACACCATTACACTGGTAATAGGTGGAGGTAGGTAAATCCCAAGGAAACCCTCCAAATACACCCCAATTTGAGTGGTTGATTGAATTTACACAAGGTTTTTAAAGTTGTCTAAAAAGAGGAACCCCTTTGTCAATTCTTTGCATAAGCAACCTAGGAATTAGTATTTGTTTCCCCTATTGTCAAATGAGTAGCTCTTATAAACATTAACCCATATAACATTTAAATAGTATAACTCTTAAGTGTCATTAATCTTAACCCCTAGCCCTTGTAGTAGCTAAAACTTCTGAACTTAAACATGAAACTGTAAACCATAACCACTAATCCCTAAACATTAAACCCTAAAACCTAAAACATGAGCTCTAAACACTAAACCTTAAACATCAAAACTTGAAGCCTAAACCTAAAATTATAAGCATTATACTTTAGATCATAGATTGAGACCCTATATATTAATCCCTAATGACTAAACCTTAGATCATAAAACCCACATCTTTAGTCGTAAGGAAGGATTAGTGGATCCTAGACTATAGATAGTATATTATAGACCCTGAACACTAAACGCTCGTCACAAACAAAAAATGTTAAACGCTAAACCCTAAACCACCAACATGATAATCCTTTCTTCCAAGATGGATAATATAAGGAATGATTAATCGACCATTCCACTGACCACCTATATAAAAATATCATCCTTTAGGAAGATAGGCCACCCATCATACTCTAATCCCTAAACACTAAACCCTAAACCATGAACCTTGAACACTAAATTGCGAGTACTAAACCCTAAACCCTAAACCTTATACTATAGATTGTAGATTGTAGATTGTAGTCCCTAAAAAATAAACCCTAATAGGTAGACCCTCATCGTAAAATCCACATCCTAAAATGTAAAACCTAAATTATAAATCACAACACTAAACATTAAGCCCTTGATCGCAAGCATTAAACCCAAATCATGAACCTTAAACCCTAAACCCTAAACGATCAATGTGATAATCCATTCTAGTTAACTAGATACTGTAAGAAAGGATTGGTAGACCCTAAACATAAAACATGAAACCTAAATCTTATGCAAAAAACCTAAACATTGAACCCTTAACCATAAGCCCTGAACCCTAAAACTTCAACCATCGATACAATAATCCATAATTCCAATTATCTAGAAACCACAATGAAGGATTGGTGGACCATAGACTTAGATTGTAAACCCTAAATCACAAAACCTAAACCATAAACCTTGAAACCTAAGTTGTAAGCCCCAAACCCCCAACCCTAAGCCCTAAACCCTAAATCATGAACCCAAAACAGTAAACCCTAGGCCTTAGACTATAAATACTAAAGCATAAACCAATAAATAAACCTTATACCCTAAACTGTGGACCCCAAAGCATGTTTGTTAAAATTATCAATGTGTTTATCCATGACCCTATTTGTTTTTTATTGTGGCTTACATGATCTAGTGGCACTCAGAAATTTGGGGGCAACAACAACTTTTTTTTGAAGTGAAAAAACACATTAAACATATGAATTATGTCCTAAGATCCGAAATTTACACCTAGTACTTGTAAAATGGATTTACTCATGATTTTTTCACAGATTTCAGTGTTATTTTCGTAACCATTTGATTGTTATAGTAAAAGGTACTATCATTGTTTTGTATTACAGGAGCCAGAGGAGTCCATGGACACAGATCAAGTTATTTTTAATGAGGACATAAGACATGATTTGGGACATCAGTTACATAAATATCACATTAATTTATGAAATATCAATCAAATGACATTTAGTCCCCCATCCAAAAAAAATTCACACATCCAATACATTATATATTTTACTATTCAAACTTGACAAAAATTAATGCATGTTGTTTATTATTTTAGGTGGAAAACGTGATTCCAACAAATCCTAAGTTGAATTGTTCTAGTGGAAAACAACCAAAATATGTACATGGAGGTGAACCTTTTACTATTAAAGCACATCACAAGAAAAAGTGGGTATAATGGGATATGAAAATAGAGTCTACAAATACAACAAAAACTGACCATGCATTGAACAAGAGGTTAGTCATGTTGATACTACATGGGATGAATACTTTGAGACAATTGTTGTTTGTGGGTGTTCTATATGTTTTGGTAAAAAGCAATCAAGAAATTGTACAATATAAGTACATTATATAGTTTATTATCCAATCTTGGAAGGAAATAATGCATGTGTTAATTATTTTAGGTAGGAAGTGTAATCGAAGAAAATGAGGAGTTGAAGCATTATAATACTATAATACTAATACAATAGTGGGTGGAAGTGGATATAAAAATGGAATCTATATATACAACCAAAATTGAGCACAAATGAACAAGAGTTTGGTCATGATGATACTACATGGGATGAATACTTTGAGGCAATTGTCATTTGTGGATGTTCGCTATGTCGTGGAAAGAAACAATTGAAGTGGGGAATTGTAGAAGAAATTACATAAAAGATGAGCTTCCAATGGGTACTACGCCTCCTACAATTGATTATAATCCAATAGAAAATGTGGTAAGGAATTTTAGATTTAGATATAATAAGTATCTATAAATATTTTATTCACATTTTCATATTGTTTGAATAATTAATATTTTTATAATATAGTACATCCAGGAGATAGTTTGTGGTATAAATTTTCCAAGAGCACCAAATTCTATCCTAGAGGGCAAAGAAAATTTATCAATCAATACATATAACAATAACATGTGCACATGTAATATCTCAGAAGATGAGGAAGTGATGAAAACGAGTAAGATAACAAGGACAAGTTTAAAGATGCATAAATTGCATAGAGACAAGGGGAAGGTGGAGTAAATTCCCTATGAGAATGAATGTGATGGAGATGATGAATTTTCCCTGAAGTTGAGATCAATTTACGGAGATACATTTTATCGTCGATTATATTGTACTTGGGCCGATGAACAACAACTAGCTAGTGTATATGAGGTGTTTCAATTTTGGGATACAGCTACATGATTCGACCCCCCAATATTTATGGAGAAAATTTTGGCCTCATGTTGAAAATGTAAATGTGGGATCAAAACATAGTAATACTTCACAATCCACTAGGAGGTTAATTACATATCATGGTCTATCATATTCTAGTATTGAATGGAGGATGCTAGTGGAATGTAAGCATGGCATGTCAGATTAACGGTCTAAATTCAAATATGTATATACATTGTCTCCAATTAGAAAGAGGAAAAAAAGTGAATAGAGGCCATATCATGTATTAGATGGTCATGAATACACACTTAAAAATATTGTAGCATTAATAAATAAGGGAAAGGACCCTACTATAAGACCAAATGGTTAATTTGTTGAGGTTATAAATGATAAAGACGGAGATATGGAAAGACATGTTGATAAATTGATAATGGTTGAAGCTAATACAAACCTTATTATCAAGGATGAGTCACTTGATTAACTACCCATTTGTAAAATGAATTCCCACCTGAAAGAGGAGAGAAGAACAGGGTATCCCCAAGGATGCTCCTAAGGGAAGAAAACCGAAGAATATGAAATTATTGTTGCTTGTTTTTAAAGACTATGAAGTCAAAATTGAGTTTTATTTTCAATTAATGTATAGAAGTATATTTTCTATTGTTTTGTTAAGTAACTTATTAATATTTTTTAAATGGTTACAAATTTTTATCCAATTGTTCTCGAATATTAAGTAATGGTTGCACCTAATGATAAGTCAATGATGTTGATGGTGCACTAACTAATGCTCAATATCCATCTAGGCCCTTAAGAATGGGAAGATATGATCCAAATCATCCTTTCAACCATACTAGGAAAAGAACAAAAGCATTGAAGAGAGCATTACCATGTGAAAAAAAATGAAGAATTTATGAAATTAGCATACAATGATGGCATTCCACCTATCCTTTAGAATGTAGATACTAATTAAAAAGTAGTGCATGAAAAAGAATTGACTCTGAAATTTTCATGGGTTTCCTTGGGAATGGAAACAATGATTAGGGTGATGATCCTATGGATAACACTAATTATGATATATAGGGAAATTACCACCAACATAATTTTGATTATAATGGCATTAATGAATCAATCACGCAAGCAACAAAGACAACCATGTTCAAATCAGGTGCAAGTAGAACATCAAAACTTTCATGCGCATTAATCTAAATGGAAATCAAGTCATTATTTGGTTGGTCAAACAAGAGAATCACTACCTTACTAAAGTAGTTTGATTTATATTTCTAGATTTTCATTGTCAATCGGTCTACATAATTAGTAGATAAATATTAAATTCAATCAAATTTATTTAAGTGGATTGTAAATGGATATATGATATACAAACAATGCTATTAAATGAAATATCAAACATGTTTATCTGAAATCAAATATTTAATTAATTTAATATTTAACAATCTTACAGGGCACCAAAGGAACCAAGGATAAAATATTCTCTAAAGATATTGTGTTGTCATCAACTTATAGAGAAGCATGTCAATGTTGGTCAAGTTGGGGATTGAATATAAGCAAATTCATGCATGTAAAAATGATTGCATATTATATACAGATGAATATCAAAACATTGTAAATTGGCATGTATGCAAAGTGAAGAGATATTGTATAGATGTATAGTGTCCTACAATTCTAAATAAGGTTTTACAACACATTCCAATTATACCTATACTTCACCGAATGTTTCATTACAAATCACTTGCACAATTAATGGACTGGCATGCAAAGAACATGATTAAAGATGGATTCATGTGAATTCTAGCAAACTCCAAAGTTATGAAACACATAGAGGAAAATGACCAGGAAAATTCAAAGATGAACCTCATAGTATTAAGTTAGAACTTGCAACGGATGGAATGTGCCCTTTCTCTTTCCTAAGCTCAAATTATAGTGTTTGGCCAGTTGGACTAATAGTATACAACATTCCCTCATGGATGAGTGTTAGAAAGGAGCACCCTATATTAACTCTCATTGTCCAAGAAAACATCAAGTAAAAAATGGATGTTTATATTGCACCTTTTATTTATGAGATGCAATTGTTATGGAAATGCATAGGAATGTATGACATATCACGTCCTCTATCAAATAGGTCGCTCATGCTTTATGGAGTACTATGTTGGATAATTCATGATTTCCCAAGACTTGGTGTTTGTTTAGGTAAGAAGAATAATTTACATATTTAATTTACACATCATGGTTTGATAGCATAGCACTACATTGGGAATTAGAGGGTATCCATGCCTTATAGTTGAATTAAGGAATTCCATAAGTTGATTTCAACATTTATGAGGTTTGTTAGGTGATATTCACAAGGTTGTTGGTATGAAATGTTCATGTGTATGAGATAGGGATAGATTTTATCGCATGTGAAATTTCACTAAAGGTTAATATATACTAATGTAGTATCATTATCTTAGGTGGGTGACCTTCAAAGAGATCCATGAGTGTGAGGTGCCAAGAAGGAAGAAGGAAATTATAGAAATTGTACGTGTATTTGAGAAGGAGCTCCCTACAAGTTTCATGAACATGCATGTCCATTTACTTATACACCTAGTCAGTGAAATTGAAATGGAAGGTGGTGTTTCAAGGAGGTGGATGTTTTTATTTGAGAGGTACGTGAAAACCCTAAAAATATATGTCCAACAAAAGGTATATCCGAAGGGTTGCATGGTTGAAGGGTATGTATTGAATGAAGCATATTTATTTCTATGTGAATTCCTTGGTAAATATTTTCAAGATGGTCAACGAGTGTGGGATGAATAACATGCATCATATATTATAGATGGAGAAAAAACTCAATCTAATGGTGTTCAAGTAGAATTTGGTAAGTACCCATATGCGGGTGGCACTCCAGCTCACAGGACGTGTGGGAGCAGCGGACCAGAGGCACAGTTGTCCCCTAACACGGTTCCTCTGATGGCTCATCATAACATCATTAATGCAGATGGTACCCCCAAATCCCGAGCAGTGAGGTTATTCCAGGTTGCGTCCTTGGTTCTTGATGGGAGGTGATAGTCTTGATGGCATGGCATCCTGAGCTCTCCTATGAAGGATTATGGTGACCCACGCAAGGAATGCACAACTCATCTTTCATTGCATGTTTAATGTTTCCCTGGTGCATGGTATTTCCCATTTCATTCCCTTTCCTTCGAGCAATGTTTTCAATTTTTTCAGCATCCCTTTGTTCGTGGTGAGTGTCGGTAGCACTAGAATCATACCACAAGCCTCATCTCTCTCAACCTCAAATTCCAGTGTATGCTCCCCTTTTCTCCTCTAGTTCATCTAAATATGTCTCACATACTACGAGCCACCCCACGTAGTGGGCATGCATGACGAGGGAATGCCAATGAGCATGCCAGGACCCTCTCTGAAATTTTTAATACCGAAGGATTTGATGTGGAAATTCCTGATCACCTACATCAAATCATGAACGATTGGGAGGATGAACTCTTGGGCTCCCCTTCCGCGATCAATAGAATGGTCCTGCACAGATGTAACTTATGGGTGATGAAGAACCTAATGGACAGGATAATTCTTCATCTTACGGGCACTTTGGACGACTATCTGACATCTTCTTTGGTTCCACCCAGTGATCCAATAGATACCGAGAAAGGGCCACCTCCCCCTCTGGTAAATTTCACTACTACTCAACAGGGTAATGCAACCACCACCATTTCCTTGGAATACAAGAATACAACACCGCTTTCAGTCACGAAGAGTCCCTCCAATACCAGTGGGTTGAGTAGTGAAGAAGACACCAGCAGTGACTACAAAATCCATGGAAAATATCGAGGCCAGACTATTGCCATCCAACAGGATTCCCCTGCTAAAAGTGGACCAAAAGAGCACTCGTAGATTGTCTTCGACTTTGGTGTACCCATTGAGGAGGATACTCCTACCAAGCACTGAGTTCAAGTTCTATGGGTTTTCTTTTTTGAACTCATGGTCATTTTGGGTTTTGTTTCCTTAGTTTTTTGCAGCTACAAAGCACTATTATTTTGTTTAAACACTGCTTAAAGTGTTATTAGTATGATTTGTTTTCCCTACTACAGGGAGGATATTTTTGGTATTAAGATCTCGATTTACAGAGATGGGAGAATCCAACCTTCACTCTACTTTTTTCAGTCCACAAAACTACCATTATGGCTTGTATTTTTGCATGTACTATTATTATGAATCAATAGAATAGACTTTGAACTTGAAAAAAAAAAGTAGAAGTTGGTAAGCAAAATCATGATTATTTTGGTTGGTTTCAAAACATTTACTTTATAATTTTTTATTTCTCAAATGAAAAGAATAACATGTAGAGTTTGAAATATACATGTTGATTTTTAATAGGTGTCGATGAAAGTGGTGTGCTCAACAAATTTGTTCTGTACCACATGGAATTTATAAATAAATGTATAGATTTATATGATATAAAAGGGGAGAAGTAATATAAGCAAGGAGACAAATTAAGAGAGTGAACCCAAGAAAAAATTAATTTCTCATTGATATCTCCGAGGAATGGGGCAAAGATTGCACACTACAATGGGTTAGTGAACAAATTCAAAATGGAATAGATGAGGAAGGCATCAATGCAAACATAATAGAGATGAGATCAACATGTGTAGAGGATTTGAATGGAAGATACATTTGGAATTCTTACAAAACTTTGTTTGAATACTTTATTGACACTATTAACTATTTAACTATGCATAATGGCATTTATTTGAACTAAAATAAATGGTATATCAAAGGTGAGGAAATATCCCACAATGTGGTCATACAATCGTCATTATTATTTAGAAAGAGTAGATGTAGAAAGATGATCCTTTGATTGTGGCATCATGGTTGGTTTCAAGCAGTCAAGTTGAGAAAGTTCAAAAGATAAAAATATTATTTAAGGGAATCTTCATTATATTGGAAAAATACAAGAAATTGTTGAGTTGGATTACAAGTCTTTCAAATGTTGTATTTTTAATTGTAAATGGTATGAATCATTTGAGAGGACATGAAGGAATGATACCCATAGTGGATTGTTTTCTATAGATTCCTCAAAAATACCTACCATAGGATAAAGAACCTTATGTTCCACCAATTCATTCTAAGCAGGTATTTCTTTCACTCAAACAATAATATAAATATAAGCGATGGTAATCTATAATCTATTAATTCATTGTTTATTATCGATATATATGTGTTTATCGATAATATAAAAATGTTATAACAAAGTTCTAATATATGTTTCTCATTCATGCATGGGAATTTTTCTATGGAGATATTTTGGATCTGAAATGGATATTTTGCATACATTATGATCCAAAATTAAGGCATGTATCCACTAGTACAAAATGGGATATTAGTGACCAAAAAAATGACCAAAATTTGCATATAAATGACCACTTTTGAGTTGGTGACTAGTGATAGAAAATTTCTAGTATCTTATCACGCAACCAAAAATGTGGTCATATTTAGTTTGGTTGTTTATAGCTTGTATTGTAGCCATATATTTGTCTGTATATTTGGTCATTAATTTGGTTGTATATTTGGTCATTAATTGTGATTAATGACCAAATATACGACCAGATATATGACTACAAGATAAGTTATAAATAAACAAACTAAATACGACCACATTTTTGGTCACGTGATAAGATATTGGAAATTTGTTACCACAGGTATCCAACTCAAAAGTGGTCATTTATATGTGAATTTTGGTCCTTTTTTGTCACTTATCTCTCATTTTGTATTAGCGATATATAGGGAACAAAGATTCAAACCACCAACCTCCTGCCTATAAGGCAGGCGCTCTTCCATTGAGCTAGGACCATTAAATATAATATATTATATAATTTTACATCAGGGATCTAAGACACAAGCATGGTTTCTTTCAAAAGGTTCTAGGTTGACCTACTCAAATGGCTTAAATTTTTCCTTTTGTAACTTCTTAACTTCTTGGGAAAACACTACCTCTATTAGCACAATAGAGTCAATGAAAGTTTCCTGCAATGAGTATGCATAACAAATTGAGAGAAAAGCATGATGTCTAGGTTTACTTCAAAAGCAAAAGAAAGGAAAGCATAATATGTACCTTAATAGATAATACAAAATTAACACCATTTTCAAAAAATAATGGCCATTTAATGCCACAATGTGTGCTTGTATCCAACTAAACAAGGTTAAATCAAGAAATCATTGAACTACAACAACATTAAAATATAAGGGCAAACACTAAAATTTATAACAAACGTCCATATTACAAAAACAACTAACGACGCATTTTTTGATATATAAATGGTAGATTCTAATATAATAGCATGTAAATCGAATCCCAATTATTTATATTAATTATCAACAACTGCAATACATACTCAAAGACATTTAGTCCTGCAACACATCCATTTCCCAAGAAAACTTGGCCATAAGTGACTTGTTGAATATCTAGAAAAAAATGAATTCGAAGTAAGTTGAATCAAGGTACTAAAACTAATAGAGCATGCCATAGCCTTTATGATAGCACTGAAAAGTGTACAAAAAACAAATAGTTACCTTTTCAATGGGAACTTCGTGGTCTTTGCACCAAGTAACTGAAATTATTGGGTCCAAGTTGTTGATCCTAGAATTGGGCCAATGCCACAGTCTTGAGATCATCTTTTATTATCATGTTTAGGCTCATTTTTTCCATATTCACCTTTATCTATGCAATTTTCTTCTCCAACTTACAATACAATAAACTTATAACTTGACATGCCATAAATTACTATATACACTTCAAATGGAAACAAGAATCATATAAATATATTCAAATAACTTCATGTAAGAAACCATGCAGTTTTGGACTAATGTTTTTTGGGCTTCCCTTCTACATCATTTAGTGGTGGTTTCCATTTTTTTACTCTACTCATATCAATTTCCAACTCTTTGATCAGACTCTAGAATCTACAAAATGGAAACTTTAAACATGAGAATAATGAAAGTATAAATCCTAGTTAAATCTCCTCACCACAACATGAGTATTTTACAGGTAGAGATAGTTCAAATCCCCAAATTTGAAGTTCAATCAACTAAAATAAAGAAAGAATAAACTCTAGGTTGAAGCTCAATTTGTGTCAATGTACTAGTGTTTTGTAAACTTATCCAATTACAAGTATATATAGAGGTAGTATAATATATGGAGTTCTAAAGTAGGACAAAACTACACACCACTTTATTTCCATACAAGAAAGATAAATATATATTGCTAACTCTACTATTTTCCCTTCAATTCTTACCTCCTTATTTGTACATTGAAAATCAACAACCTTCTCTGGTGCAATGCTACCTATTGCATCTCGAATTTGTTTTGAGATCCAAAGGAAAGACATTCATTGGACATGGAAAAAAATATGACTAAATATAGAAAATGAAGTCTGCATTGAATTTTTTGGATTTTTTGGAATTATTGAGTGTCAAATAAATTCATAATGTTGAGGGAAATATTGCCAATTAATGATCATTAACATATGCTACAAAACAACTATATAAATTATGGATATAGGAATCCAACTTGTGAAAATAGCAACAAAAAAAACATATCTTCTTTGCAATCATTTAATAAGCAATGTAATAAACATAAAAATAGGAAGATGCTAGTCTAAGAAAATACAAACCAATGGCTATTATGCACTATGGCATGTAATAAACTCATAATAAATGACTTAGGTAGAGTTTATATAAAATAATGTAATCATGACTTAAAAATATTTACTTATTAGGTGATTATGTATTCGTAAGTTATGTAACTTTTTCCTTCGTGCTCTTTTATGTATTGAGACATTACATCACTAATTTAGTAATTTTATTCTCTTGTATGTATTGGCGTATTTCCTATCTTGTGTGCAAATCTAATGTGCCCATGCATCATCATATTAATAAATAGAGATTAACATTGACAAGTAAAACAATCATGCGACTGGTTTTTAATAGTAGTTGACTTAATTGTGTCTATTTCAATATATGGGACCAAAATACTAATTGAGACAAATAGAAAATACCTTGTCACAACTTTCACTGATCTTCCCCAAGTCCAATGCAAGAAACAATTTGTGTACTTCAAAATAGGAAACAACTACTTTGAGGTTATATTTTTGTGCATTGGAAAATCAATGTCAAGTGTTCCCATAGATATAGATGCATCCTAAAATGAAAAGAACTGATTAAAATAATGACTCCTGAAATGTAAATCACAAAGAACCCATTTACTTAATGACATCCAAGGCTCACATATTCACCATCAGACAGGGATGAATCCAAGAAATCAAGAGTAAGAACAATTATGTTTGAAGGGAGAAGGATAATTATTGTAAATGGTTTAGTTAATTAAATGAACAAGAAAATGGTGCGGCTATGAAAGTTGGTTTTCCCGTTTAAGGGTATCCAGGATAAATATTTGTCTATTGTCTGTGTGCCATTATGTATTTCTCTTTATATTCTTAAGAATCTATGTGTAATTTCTTCATTATTAAAGTTTAAAACTTATAGTTCCATGCAAAATTTATTCTCATTTTTCCCTCCCAAAACAGTAACAAGCCCCCCTCCCCTCATATGTCTAGGTTCCTTCTTGATGCCTCATCTAAAATAATTGTTACAACCCAAAGTGCATCATTTCATACGAGAGAGAATGGAAAATGCAATGGCGTATCAATTGGAGATCCTCCTACTCTAAGTTGTCGAACCAAAGATGATAAACATAATACCTCCAACTGAAATTTCAACAAATTGTGCCTAAAGCCAATATTCAACCTTCCTTTATGTCTTTACATTATGCATTATTCCCTAGCGGTCAAAAGTTAATATCATGTAATCTTAATTTATATCCAACTTGACACTCTGTTTCTCATCTTTCATTTCCCTATCTAAACATTATTTCTCTGGAAAAATGTCAAAAACAATCTTTCTAAATACCTAAATCAAAATTTTCATAGTTACATTTATATGTGGATATGGTACATGTTTGTGGTCATGTTTGGAATCAAATTTTTTGCTACCCCATCAGAATATAAAGGTACCTAATGCAAGGATGGTTTAGCTCCTACATATTTAGAACTTGGGTTTGTTGAGTGTGGGTATACCGTATACTATTTTATTTTAAACAAAATCATAGATAATAATACTTTTGAGGGATAAAAATATGGTGCCAACTTGATCTTGTGTTTAGAATAGTCATGTGTCAGTAACGTTTATTATAGGTCATTATATCATTTGTTGGTTCTATTCTCTTTTATTTATTTATTGCACGTCTTATTTTTTTTTTGCATGTTTTTCCTCAGGTTGCACCCAATGGATTCATAGGGTTGACATTGGGTGCATCCCAGGTATTGACAAATGGAATGTTTTCTTACAACTTGGGGTGGGAAATCCTAATGTGAATAAAATAAAATAAGAAAAAATGGAGTCCATTTAATGCCAAAAAAGTCTAAAATAAAAGTAAAGTAGTATAGATCCATCTTAACCCTGAATTTTTAAGTGGTGAGAAGTTTTTATCTGGTCGTTTCATGATCCCTCTCAAATCTAAAGGGGATAGGGTATGTACACCTCTGTAGAGTATAGACTTTAGTAGTCAAATTGTTACGCGGAGGGGGTTCCTTGTCCCACAAACAAGGGGTATCATAAACCAATTTGTTGTCTAGATTGTTTATTTTTTACCTTAAAAATTATTATTATTATTATTATTGTAGTAGTTAAGATGGGTCTCTGCTAATGTGTTACTTAACATATGCTTCTCTAGACATGTCTCCACATATGAGATTATATTGTTCAAGGTGATCTGGGGATATCTGCAAATTGCTTTGAAAAACACCTATTGGTGCTCACTGCTTGGTTGATGTATCTCTGTAGCATTTTATGGGCCATTAGTATTGAATTTGACCTCTGCATGCCTCATGAGAATATAAATCTATTCAAATAAGAGTCACTCTTACCGAAGAGAGTGAGGTTTTGTTTCAGGTTGGATATGTTTGTTGGTGTGTCTTTAACAAGTGCCTAACTATTCATTTGGTGCCTAACTATTCATTTAACAAGTGCCTAACTATTCATTGTTTAAAATTATGGTTGAAAATCACGTGAGGACTGTAGTTTTCAAGTCTCTCATAGTATTTGGTAAAATATAAGATGGATGGGATCTCTGCTTCATGTCCAATGTTGCAAGATAAATTTTATCTGCATTGCGTTTTTTAGTAAATATTTTCACTTGAGTTTTTTCTTTTGCATTGGATTGTCTCAGATCATTCATTCATGGTTTTTATGGTTCCTCAACTCATGTGCATATTCCTTCATGCCAAGGATGTCAAATGATGCCGGAAATAATTCTCGTATAAGATGAGATATGAAATTCCTCATATCTGACTCTATATATTTCAATTAGTATAACCATATAGTCATTAATACTATAGTATGAATGTTTATTGTTTGACAAGAATTTATAAATAATGAGAGTTAGGTCACTATGAAAATTCGTGGTTGAATCCATCAATTAATTATGATAAAATAATGGTTACATAAAGAGAGGGTATTTTACACATTGGATTGAATAAATTCTGAATTTAGTTGGCATGAAAACTAAGTGAAATTCATTTCCTATGCAAACAACCTAATATGGAAATGCTATTTCTATTGATCAAACATCTAGGGTGGCATCAGAAATGAATTTTGTGACACCACCTATTGTATGAGGAAGTGAAAAGTGTGGGGCAAATGAAGGAACATAGATACAGAATAGAGAATTGACAAGTAGGTCTCGTTCAGCATGTGTTGGTACACATTATATCAATGAAAAGCATGTGTTGTTTAGGTCATGGATTATAATGAAAATATTAATATTCTATTTTTAAGGTCAAGACCAAGTTAGACACTAATTTTGTGTATGAGATCCCTTTGTTTGTGGGACAAGGGACCTCCTTTGCACAACAATTTAAGTGTTAAAGTCTACAAAGGTGTACATACCATACCTCCTCTAGAATTGAACATATGACCTCCTAAGAGGAAACACATGTCCTTAACCGTTAGGCCCACTTAGACTATACAAATTCCTTAAATACATTTTCTTCTTGATCTCTCTTAACCTTTTTCCATTCTCTCTTTTATGCTTCAGTTACTAAACTATTCTCTCTGTATTTTCTAATATAGAAACATTTGTTATTCATATTCTTACTTCTCTTTCTAAAGCCTCCCCTACCCTTTTTATCAATTGGAAACCAATATAGTTGCCTCATATTTTTATCACTTGTTTCTTCTGCCTCATCTAATCGTTTAATATACTCATCGAAGTCGATAGTTGTGAGTGCTAACTCAATCAAAGTGAATCACATGAAATTTTCTTGATTGTCTACCTGTTAATTTTTAGAAATTTGAATAGACCTCTTACACCACTAGCTTCTGCAAGTTAATCAATAGGATAATATGTCATCAGTTATAGTCCAACTTTGTTCCTTGCTCCTAGTCATCTTCTTCTTTGATTTATGCATAGTAATGTGCGTTGCGTTCACTATGCACATTTAGAGGAAATAGACATAACCAAATGTCACGTCCCCACCCCTCTACTAGAGAGAGAGAACGCGACTTCTCAACTATCAAATCTGGGAAATATATCCCCATGAACATAATAACAAATGCATTGGAAATAAAAACATGCATAGATTCATAATGCAATGTAATCTACAACGGAAGCAAATACATTTGAACACAACATTCATCATGTTCATAATTCATTAAACAAATGCAATTGCAGAGATTAAACACAAGAGATACTTATCTTTAAAAGAATCTTGTCATGCAACCAACTATGTCACTGCAACATTCCACCCAACCATAGGCCAGTGTGCTCATCAACCTCTCAGCAGCACTACCACCTGCGAGTTGGGCATGATTCCCACAAGGAATAAGGGAACTACACCAGGCTCATACATAGCCAAAGACATCAAAATTCAGCCAATGGAAAAACTACATTTGGGTTTATCAGGATGCTAAGGAGGTGGAATGGTTGAATTACTAAGCTAGTGAGCTCAACCATGGAGTTATGGAAACTTACACAAGATCTGGCTTGGATTTTCCAACACCTACACACCCAACACAAGGAAGCATCCCTTTCTCTGCTACACAGTCCCTCGGGATATTCCTTCCATTCCTATGCTCTTTAGGGTGTGCATAGAAGAAAACCATCCCCTCTTGATCTGTCTGTGAGGTTCCTTTCTACATTAGGTTTATCAAGCTAATTCTTCCCCAATTCCACTCCAAACAGTTTAGACCAAAACAAAGTATGCACACATAGCAAAATGCAAGTTCTGGGTTTGAGTAAAAATGTTTTTCAACCAAAAACGTATTGGTGAAATGGAGAAATCGACCACTGGGTGAGAAATTCGAACTCAACAAGGATTCTGATCATTTCATGAGCAAAAATGACTACTATAAACCCCAAAATCATGAATCCTTGTTGGCCATTCACTCAGCAACACAAAAATGAATTTCTTGGGCATGGAAAAAGAGGAAAAAGATAGGGAAATGTGAGGGAGAGAACTCAGCAAGCTTCCCCTGTGTTAGAGAGCCCAACCTGAATGAGAATGGGTGAGGAAAAATGAAAACGTGAATGCATGATCGAATGGGCCAACATTTTTGGGTTTTTATTTGCCCAAGAATTCAAAACATGATTTTCCAAAATGGGTACTCTGCCCAATTCGAATTTGACTCCCATACTCTTCCCATCCCCATGCATTAACTAACTCAACCAATTCTGAAAGAAATAAATGATTGGGTGAATAAGACAAGAAATATAGTTGACATCTTGATGGGTTTTCCCTTTGACATTTGGCTTTTCCCCATTGGCTCAAGGTTTGAATACCCACCCCTTATCCTTAGGAAATCATGCCCCCATCTCTTTAATGTTGCATTGACATAGCTGGTTGTTGGTATTTTAATTAAATTGCATATTTACATGATGTCCAAAATTATAATTTGTCTATCTAGCACAAAATACCATCAGCATCAATTTTATTCGTCGAAATATAAAAAGCTAAATCAATGGTCGGGATTTTTCCTTTAGCTCCTCACCATGATTAATTAAAATATATACATCATATTCATTTTAATGCAAATGAGGTCAAAACTGGGGTGTTACATTCCTCTCCCCCTTCAACAACACTGTCCTTGGTGCTTTACAAAATTGAACAAAAATTCTACATTGGTACCGCCCTCAGTGCTCCGCAGAATTGAACAAAAATGGATGTTCCAATCGCATGGCATCCTCTAGCTCCCATGTAGCCTCATCAGGGCTGTAGTGCTCCCATTTCACCTTCACCTATCCAACGGTTCAATTTTAGATCACTATGACCCTTCTGTCGAGGATGCGCATTGGCTCGGTTTGGAACTCTCCCTCGGGTTCCACCTGAATCACATCCCAATTTATCACATGGTTAGGATCATGTACATATTTATTAAGCAAAGAAACATGNTAGCAGGAAATGCAAGTCTATATGCAATTGGCCCTATTCTTTCAAGCACTTCAAACGAACCATAGTATCTAGGTGATAGCTTGGAACAACTTTCAAGATTCAAGGAACTCTTCCTTGCCCTCACTCTAAGGTAAACATGATCCCCAACACTGAACTCTCTGTGCACTCTATGCTTATCAGCATAGCTTTTCTGTCTGTCCTGGGATACTTTCAAGTTCCGCCTGATCTTTGTAATATCTTGCTCTATCTCCTTGAGAAAATCTAGCCCAAGCACAATCTTGTTCACTAGATTATCCCATGTCACTGGTGTCCTACACCTTCTTCCATACAAATATTCATATGGACTCATCCCCAAGGATGCTTTATGTCCATTGTTATATGCAAACTATACCAAGTGTAAATAATCTTCCCATTTGGTTGGTTTGTCCATCACATACATGCAAATCATGTCTTAAAGCACATGATTCACTCTCTCTGTCTGCCCAACAGTATGAGTATGGTAGGAAGTGTTGAAGTTCAATGTTGTACCCAAATCCATAAACAACCCCTTCCAAAAATTGGAAGTGAACTTGGCATCTCTGGCAAAGACTATTTCCCTAGGCAATCCATACAATTTGAAAATCTCCTTCATGAATATTTTTGCAATGTCATCAGTCTTATGTGTGGAATTAACTGGTATGAAATGTGTTTCCTTTGTCAACTTGTCCACCACAACCATGATGGGATCATGTTGTCTCTAATTCATTGGCAATCGTGTAATAAAATCCATGGAAATAAATTCCCATTTCCATTTTGGAGTTGGCAAAGGCTGCAACAAACCTGCTGGTTGTTGATTCTCAACCTTCACCTACTAACATTTCATGCACCTTGAAATATATTCATCCATGTCCTTTTTCATTCCTGGCCAAAAATATTGCTTTCTGTATGTAGCAATTGTCTTTTGATATCCTGGGTGACTAGAATATGGATCTTGATGGATCTCATCCATAACAACTCTCCTCAAATATGCTACATTTGGAATATAAATTCTATCCTTATAGGTAAGAAGTCCATATTCTTCCAATTTATATCCCTCGTACTTCTTTTCAAGGATTTGTTGTTGCAGCTTGTCTTTTACCTGCACATACATTTCATCTTCAGCAGTATGACTAACAATCTGCTGTCTCAAATCTGATTGGAAAATACTAAGAGATGCCACATGCATTTCCTGCACCTTCCTGCTAAGTGCATTATCTACCTTATTCTCTGTTCCTTTTCCTTTTAGCCATCTTGTTTTACTATAATTTAGAGTAGGCTGATCAAACAAATACTTCAAACCACAATGGTCTGTCCTTAGCTCAAATCTTATGCCCATCAAGTAGTGCCTACACATATTGAGAGCATGTCCTATGGTTGCAAGTTCTATATCATGAGTGGCATATTTCTTCTCATGCTCCTTCAACTTTCTTGACTCATAACATATCACGTGGTTTTCTTGCATAAGGACTCGTCCAAGCCCTTTATCGCATTCATCGGTACACACCATAAAATATTTTTTTAGGTCTGCAATCTTCAAGACTGGTGCACATGTGAGAATATTCTTCAACTGCTGGAAGCTTTCTTCACACCTTGGTGTCCATTCAAACTTTATTCCCTTATTTTGCAAAGAAGTGATTGGATATGCAACCTTGGAGAATCCTTCAATGAATCTCCTGTAGTATCCTGCAAGTCCCATAAAATATCTTACATCCGTCACATTTCTTGGAGTAGGCCAATTCATAATGGCCTTAATCTTCTCAGGGTCCATAGATATGCCCTCATATGAGATAATATGACCAAAATAATGAATCCTATATTTATAGAAGTTACACTTACTCAACTTTTCATATAGCTTATGCTCCCTGAGCAATTGCAATGTCAATCTCAGATGATTTTCATTCTCTTCCTCATTCTTAGAATAAATAAGAATGTCATCAAGGAAAATAAGAACAAACTTGTCCAAATACCTATTGAAGACACTATTCATAAGGCACATAAATGTAGCTGGTGCATTTGTGAGACCAAATGGTACCACTACAACCTCAAAAAATCCATACCTCGTTCTAAAGGTTGTCTTATGAATGTCTTCATCCTTGATTCTCACCTGATGGTAACCAAACCTCAAGTCAATCTTGGAAAATACCTTTGCTCCTCTCATTTGATCAAAGAGGTCATCAATCCTAGGAAACAGGTATTTATTCTTTACAGTGAATTTGTTCATATTTTTGTAATCAATACACAACCTGAGTGTACCATCTTTCTTCTTCACAAACAGAACTAGTGCTCCCCAAGGAGACACACTCGACTTGATATACTTCTTCTCCAACAGCTCTTGCAGTTGCATCTTCAACTCTAGAATTTCTGGTGTACTCATCCTGTAGGGTGTCTTGGACACTGGTGCTTCTCCTGGCACAATTTCAATTATGAAATCAATGTCCCTCTTTGGAGGAATCCCTGGAATATCATCAGGAAACACATCCTTGAATTCCTGCAACACATGAAAGTCCTCCAACCTGGGAGTTTCATTCTCTGTTTCCTCCAAAACATGGGTTGCATACAACTGGAAACCTTTCCTACAGAACTTCTTCAACTATGTTGTTGAAATATGCATAACAAAAATCACCTTTGGAATGCCTTTCACAACCCTTGAGTTGCCTTCATCATCCAAGCACTTAAAATTATTGTTCTAACAATCAAGCTTTAATTTGCATGCTTCCAACCAGTCCATTCCAATGAGAACATCATAGGAACTAAGTGGTAGAACCTTCAGATCTACACAAGTGAACAATCCATTCATAACCAATGGACATTTATTTACCACATCACTAGCGTTTCTATTAGTTCCAGTGACTAGCTAAACTAACCATGAGTTTCTATGCTTTAACTTCTTAAAATCACAAATCTCGACTACTCTAGGAGTAATGTAACTGTGAGTATATCCAGGGTAAATTAAAATAGAAATAGGTTGCTCAACAATATTACCTGTAACTTTAACCACAGTCGACTAGTGATCTTCCTGGCAGTCCTCTAGCGCTGCATAAATCCTAGGTACAGTTCTAGATACCTTACCCACTATTTCATCTTGTTAAATGTTGTAAGCTGGATTTGCATTCCCATCCTCAAGTGGAAAATTCCTGCGCATGTGGGGTCCTCCACATCTCCAACATTGGAGTGGTTCTCTGTTCTGATGTGGATCTCTTGGATTTTCTCCCATCACTTTGGTTGGCTGCTTCTCAGCTTGTGATGGTTGCTTATGTTGATTTCTGAAACGAGAAGGTTTGAAACCTTTCTTCCTTTGGTCAGAATTCTCATTCTTTTTTTCCTTCCATGTCTTATGGTAATCATTTTTTCCTTTGCTTTGCTCATAGAAATACTTAGCTTTCCTTATTGCTTCTTCTAGAGGTCTAGGTTCATAAAACTCAATTTTGTCTTTGTAAGGCTGAGGAAATCCACTGATGAAACGTTGGATTTTCACTTTTTCATCTTTGATGTATTTGACATACCTCAAAAGTTCCAAGAACTTGTTTGCATACTCTTCCATGGTCTATTGTCCCAATCTCAGCTCATGGAATTCTTTGATCTTATCATCATAGTACCTGTCAGAAAGGTACGCCTGCTTGAAATACTTCTGGAACTGTTTCCACAAAATATTCCTTTCATTAATATTTTTCACTTTCCTGAAGTGCTCCCACCATATGGATGTTCTTCCAGTCAAATTGAAGATGGCTACCCTAGCCTTCATATTTCCTGAATAGTCTTGGACTTGGAAATATTTTCTCATCCCAAGAAGCCAAGCTTCAGCTTCTTGACCATTCTTTATCTCACCATTGAAGGTAGGCATACTTTCCTTCTTAAATTCGTCACGCGAACGGTTCTAGTAGCGCCTCTTTTTCTTATTCTTGTGAGAAGAATAACTTGAACCACCAGTGGATCCTTCAAAGTCATATGATCCACCAGGAGATCTCTTTCTTCTTCTGGCAATGCTTTACTCGCTTCTGGTCTTATTGTATGGTCCCTAGGGTTCATCCACCTCTGAATGTCTATCAAACTTTGCAGCATGGCTCATTCAACTGATTCACCTCCTCCTGAGCCTTAACCAATATTTCATTATCTGCCCTATAGCTTTGCATCTCCACCCTTAGGATTCTCATGGTGGCTACAAAATTTGGGGGAGTGTCTTGAAGTCTTCTCCCATTAGACTCTGTCTCGGCATTTCCAACACAGATGTTTTCCCCCATAACATCTTCCTCATACTCATTGGGGTTCTGTACATCATCATACATTTCGTAGGTTCTCATGGCTGACCCAAAACCAACTTTACCTAACTACACTATGTGGAATGTTACCTTTGAAGGTGACTATGATTCTACAAAATGTGTTAATAAATACAATGGTTAGTTGCATAACATTCATAGGAATTTATACATTACTTACCTGCATATGGAAAAATCATACACAGACTTTTCTTTTCACAAGCAACGACTATGTCAGGGGGACGATGGGGATCATGCAGGATTGCGCACAAACCCATTGGTGCAATTTGGCCCACAAACCCACTGGCACAATCTGGCCCACAAACCCACTGGCACAATCTGGGTACGAAATAATTGCTCGAAGCGGATGGGCACAAGCTCAGCTAACGAAGACTCTTTCCCAAGCTTTCAGGCATGAATCCTGGCAATAAATTCACCTTGTTCAGTCAATGATTTAAGGTTGTTCTTAGCGAACTAAGGGTGGTGGGATGGGGTCAGCATGGTCTAGCGAGGCTCCATCCCAACTATACTGAATAGAAATTTATTTCTGGGAAAATGACTAACCAATCATGCCGTGAGTTCTTACTTTACAATTGTATGTACTGACTGGACCGATCCCAAGGACAAGGGCAAGGCACGGCACTCGCAATCTTTCATTTTCATGCAATCTAGCGCACAAACCCACTGCCTTTTTTCTCTTTCTAACCCCTACAATTCCCACTAAAACACCTATCAAAATCTTTGTTTCGGTGAATTTTTCTATTTTCCTCCAATCGGTGAAATCACCAAAACTTTTCGACATGTCGGCTCATCTCGCCCTTCTCCTTCCGACATGTCGAAAAAATTTCAAAATTTCTTTCGATCGACAAAAAATTACCAAGCCTTCCACCGTGTCAAAATAATTTCAAAATTTCTTTCGATCGGCAAAAACTTTCCAAACCTTTCGCTGTGTCAAAAAAATTCCGAACTTTCTTCCGATCGGCAAAAACTTGCCAAACTTGCTGACATGTCGGAAAAATTCCAAACTTTCTTCCAATCGAAAAAAACACAAATTCCACCCGACATGTATCGAATGAAACTTGACTTTCCACTCGACATGTATCGGCTGAAACTTCCAAAGTTTTCTGATGTGTGTTGATGAGACTCAATCGATGTATCGGAAAAAATCACCGATATTTGTTGATTTTCCCAACACTTAGAAAATTTTCAGGAATTTTTTTTTTCTCTTCTCATTGGCTGGACTTGGGCTTTTCATGTCGACATGAATTGGCTCAAATCCCCCTTTCAGGCCAACATGCATCGGCTCAACTTCGACTAATTGAGCCGACAGGCAATTTCCACACTTAGAAAAATTTCTAAAATTTTTTCTTCTGCTTCTTTTCTTTTGTTGGCCATAGAGGTTGATTCTTCCTCTGTCATCTGTTTATCTTGGCCCATTGAAGCCCAATGCTATAAAATGGCTCTGATACCACACTGTCACATCCCCACCCTTCTACCAGAGAGAGCACGACATCTCGGCTATCAAATCCGGGAAATCTAACCCCATGAACATAATAACAAATGCATTGGAAATAAAAACATACACAGATGCATAATGCAATGTAATATATAGTGGAAGAAAATACATTTCAACACACCATTCATCATGTTCATAATTCATTAAACAAATGCAGTTGCAGAGATTTAACACAAGAGATACTTATCTTAAAAAGAAGCTTGTCCTGCAACTAGCTATGTCGCTGCAACATTCCACCCAACCATAGGCCAGTGTTCTCATCAATCTCTCAGCAGCACTGCCACTCCCGAGCTGGTCATGATTCCCACAAGGAATAAGGGAACTACAATAGGCTCATACATAGCCAAAGACATATCAAAATTCAGCCAAGCCAAAACTACATTTGGGTTTATCAGGCTCCTAAGAAGGTGGAATGGTTGCATTGCTAAGCTAGTGAGCTCAACCACAGAGCTATGGACACCTACACAAGATCTATCTTGGATTTCCCAACACCTACACACCCAACACAAGGAAGCATCCCCTTCTCTGCTACACAGTCCCTCAGGCTATGCCTTCCATTCCAGTGCTCTTCAGGGTGTGCACAGAAGAAAACCATCCCCTCTTGATCTGTCTGTGAGGTTCCTTTCCACACTAGGTTTATCAAGCTAATTCTTCCCTAATTCCACTCCAAACCAGTTCAGAACAAAACAAAGTATTCACACACAGCAAAATGCAAGTTCTGGGTTTGAGTAAAAATGTTTTTCAACCAAAAACGTATTGGTAAAATGGAGAAATCGACCCCTGGGTGAGCAATTCGGACTCAACAACAATTATGGGCATTTCATGAGAAAAAATGATTGCTATAAACCCCAAAATCATGAATCCTTGTTGGCCATTCACTCAGCAACACAAAAATGAATTTCTTGGGCATGGAAAATGAGGAAGATGACAGGAAAATGTGAGGGAGAGAACTCAGCAAGATTCCCTTGCGTGAGAGAGCCCAACTTGAATGAGAATGGGTGACAAAAAATGAAAACATGAATGCATGATGGAATGGGCCGACGTTTTTAGGTTTTTACTTGTCCAAGAAGTCAAAACACGATTTTCCAAAATGGGTACTCTACCCAATTCGAATTTGACTCCCATACTCTTCCCATCCCCATTCATTAACTAACTCAACCACTTCTGGAAGAAATAAATGATTGGGTGAATAAGACAATAAAGATAGTTGACATCTTGATTGGTTTTCCCTTTGACATTTGGCTTTTCCCCATTGGCTCAAGGTTTGAATATCCCCCCCCTTATCCTTAGGAAATCATGCCCCCATCTCTTTAATGTTGCATTGACATAGCTGGTTGTGGATATTTTAATTAAATTGCATATTTACATGATGTCCAAAATTATAATGTGCCTAGCTAGAATGAAACACCATCGGCATCGATTTTAATCGCCAAAACATAAAATGCTAAATCGATGGTGGGGATTTTGCCTTTAGCTCGTTACCATGATTAATTACAATATATACATCATATACATTTTAATGCAAACGAGGTCAAAACCGGGGTGTTACACCAAATTCTAGTCTCATTTGTTGCGTGTTTCCTATTGTTTGAGATTATTCATGCTTTCTTGAAGCTAATATCAACGACTGGGATCATTTGTCCTTGTAAATTGCATGCTTCGTAGATCCTAACTACTTTAGTTTCTCGTGATTAATTATTGTTGTCTCTTTACTTCCTCCCTTGGAGTTAGCCCTGAAATGGTCATTGTTATGAGAAATGTAGTTAATCCATGTAATAATAGTGGTCATGTATTACGAGCATCATGTAATAATTATGTGCCATAAGGTAATTAGAATATTGACATTATATCATGATTCATATATGCTAGTGAAATATTTCCACCATAGATTCCTATTGTTTGTTTCCTCATGGGTGTAAAGCGGTCACCTACAAACATGATTGTCATAAATGGCCCAAGTTTGTGATTAGTGCATGAGGCAATGTATGGAAGTCAATGCTTAAACATTTTTCCTCGTTTATTGGTTTTAATGCAATGTATCTTCCATGACCATGACAATATGCCTCTTGGTAGAGACTCTGGAAAATGAGCACCCATACATGCTCTTGGCTCACAACCCTTCATGTATTTATTCAAATCATTGATTCCTTTGAGTAGATATTTCCTTAGAATGCATTAGGTTGTTGCATTCACACAAAACAATATTTTATCCCCTCCCTAATGGTTGTGGAACTTGATATTCCTAATTTAGAGATGTTATTGCTCAGCCATATTCGAACCCCAATTTTACTATGCACTCATATGAAATAATAGCTCCTCACATATCTCCCTCCATTATTCTCCTCCAAGCAGCAATCACCTCAGAGATATGGAGGTTCACGCCATAATTTCTATAGCATGTGGGTTATTATGGTTTCCTACTTCTGATAAGGTTATAGTGTGGAGTCTTTCCTAGCAGTGCTTTTTATTTGCAGCCCCTGTTATGGTTCCTTCTCAAGTTCAAAAGGTCTCTGGTTCACTTGAGCTTGGTGTGTTCATGACTTAGGCAAGCATAAAGTGAATCCTGACGAGCATGGATTCAGTTTTCAGTTCATTTCTCTTCGATTACTGCTATTTCATGCAACTTCATTTCCTAATTTGGTTATATCTATGCTCCTATGGGTACTTTGTTTCTTATTATGGGTACTACATCCTTTGTTAGTTTGGGTTTGGTTTCTTTGTTTGGCTCTATTCTTCCAAATATATATCATATGTCCACTCAGCATGGCTATGTCTCTCATTATTGATGTTGAATCTAGCTAGACCTTGAGCTAACATTGTCCCACTCATCTTAGTTTGGCCCTGCTTATTTGATTTTGTAATATCCCCAAGTATTAAACTTTATTTGTAATAATTTTAAAAAGACTATTTTATTTTTTTTAATGTGATTGGAAGACTTGGAATATGCCAATGAGTCCTTGGAGGACAAATGTAACTTAAAAACATTATGATTGCAATAGAATCTAAATGATAGGAACAACCATGTTGAATGAGGAATTATGCATGCGAAGAGTGGGGGAACGCGAAGGGTCATTCTCAGACAGTTACGCTAGGCATGGGAGGGCCAATATGGTACTAGACCAACCCTGGGAACCGAAAAGGAGTGGAATAGAGATTTTTGGGGGCTGCAAAAAGACCTAGGAGGAAACTATAAAGAGAACGTCGCTCAGTATGCTAGGTGGTTGGTTGGGATGTACTCTGCGTTTAGGTAAGCTAAAGGAGACATTGTCTGAGGAAGACAAGGGGCTCCCCACTAGAGAATGGGACGGATTTTGACTGTCACCACTCTTGGCATGCATAATTAGCTTGGGAGTGATTGAGGGAAGAGGGAACCTATGTTCCTAATCTATGGTTGGGTGGAACGTGGTTGTTCCCTCTTCATTGCAGACTGCGTTACGATCAAGTTTGAATACGGGGGTTTGTTCTGCCATTTTAATAAACTCAAAGTATGTGGTTTATGTGCAATTATGTGTTTTTCATTGTTAAATAAATGATAATTAGTGACTTCATCTTCACTGCTAGAAATAAGGCTTATGAACTATTTCTTCCATAGTCTGTTGTTCCATGTATTGAGGAAAATGGCAACTCGAATAGTATAATTGTTTCCGTAAGGAGTCACCGGCTTATTGCGTGTTTTTCCTCTATTTTAATGAGTATAGGGAGTTTCTGAAGAATACGAATGTATGCTTCATTGTTTCTATGACACTAAGAGAGTGCCTTAAGTGTGTTGTTGAACTTATTAATGATTAAACGGATATGTATTATTATGATCTTGTTTAATGTATTACGGATATGTTACGCCTACTGCGATGATGTCCTGTAATGGGTTTGGTCATTCTCATGGGAGAAGTACTCTTGGTCTGTTGGGGAGGGTTATGACTGCTTGAAATACACCCTCTCTGCTTGCTATCTAGTATAATTGTTAGGTTTTCTTGAGTTCCATGAATTGGGGACTCCTGCTCTGTTTGAATGACCATGACTTGTTTGGGTTTCCCTTTGATGTCTTAACATTTTCTGGAAAGAGTTGCTTTCTTATTGTATGTTTTCCCTGGTGAAGTCCATAGATATTACTTATATCCACATTTAAGATGGTTACACTTGCTAGTTCTCCCTGCAAGATTCAACAGTGTGGAAATCTCGTATTTACTTATGAATGAGTTGAATGTGTCAAAATATTGTCACATATTTCTAGTATGGTTTACTGTGGTTAAAGGTTCCTGTATGTCGCATCTGAATATGCCTGGGTTTTCTACTGCATTTTCTTAAGTCCATGAAAACCAGAAGTCTGGTCTAAAAGTAAAAATGCGGCTATGTTGAAGTTAAGAAGTATTTTCCCGGATTCTGGAATCCACAGTGGAAGGCGGAAGGCGGAAGTTGGAAAGTGGAAAATTAAAGTTAGGTCCTAACGATGTTAAGACTTAGGCGATATACGATCCACACAGAAGAAAGCGGAAAGCGGAAAGGAAATGTTAATTCTTAAGGATGTTAAGGCTTCTGTGATCCGCGATACGCACATCGAAAAGCGGAAAGGAAATGTTAAGTCTTAAGGATGTTAAGACTTCCGCGATCCGTTATCGGCACAGCGGAAAGCAGAAAGGAAGTGTTAAGTATTAAATTTATTAATACTTTTGCATTCCATGATCCGTATAGCAGAAGGAAAAAAGCGAAAAACAAAGGTTAAGTCTTAAAGTTATTAAGACTTCCGCGCTCCGCGATCCACATAGTGGAAAGAGGAAAGCGAAAAGGTTAAGTAAAGTCTTAAATAATGTTAATACTTCTGCGTTCTACGATCCACAAAGTGGAAAATGGAAAGCAGAGGGAAATGATTGAAGTCTTAAAAAATGTTAAGACTTTATCGATCTGCACAGTGGAAAGTGGAAGGCGAAAGAGAAAAGTTGAAGTTAAGAGGTTGTGTCCAAATTTTTTGTTCCGTAGCAGAAGGCATAAGTTGAAAGTGTAGAAAAATTTAAGGTTGGATATTGTTTTTCCCGATTTTTGAGTTCCGCAATGGAAGACGGAAGGAGGAAATCAAAAGTGCAGAAAAATTTAAGGTTGGATATTTTTTTTCCTGATTTTCAAGTTTCGCAGTGGAAGGTGAAATTCGGAAGTGCAAAAGGGGTTAAGGTTGTTTGATGTTTTCCTGATTTTCGATTTTTGCAATGGAAGGCAGAAGGCAGAAGTCAGAAGTGCAGAAAAGTTAAGGTCATTTCTTGTTTTCCCGATTTTTGAGTTTCGCAGCGATAAGCGAAACTGCAAAAGTCGGAGGGAAGAAAGTGGATAAAGGATTTCGTCGTTTGTCATTTTTCCAATTTCTGAGTTCCGTTGTGGAAGGCGAAAGGAGGCAGTCATAATGTAGAAGATGGATAAAGGATTTCCACCGTTTTTTGTTTTCCCAATTTTCGAGTTCCACAGCGGAAGGTGGAAAACGAAAGGGCGAAAGGAGGAAGCCGAAGTGTGGAAAGGACAGGTCCAGTGTAGAAATGATCATTTTGGTTGCAGAATGGATCTATCAAGGGCAAAAACGGCCTCCCTAGTTGCAGAAGTGGATTTAAGTGCGGAAGGATGACTTTCCTTGCGAAAATCAATGTTGGTTATTTTTTTCTAAAGATTAAAGTTGAATATTTATGAAGTATATAGCCAAAATGCCTATGAAAGAATTATATTGAAAAAAAATATATGAATATTTTTAGGTTATATGGGTATGTTACATGTTTGGTCCCACTCATTTCGATTTGGTCAATTCTCTCTCATTTTGGTATCATCTCGCATAGCTCAATACCATTGGTTACAAGGTTAGTCCCCCCCCCATTCATTTCAATGTTTCCTTATAGTTTAAATCTCTCTTCATACACAATTATAGTCATTCTCCCATTTGGTATAACCCAAATTCAATTTGTATGGTCCTAACCTTTAATATAAGTCTTTCCCTTTGTCTATTAAGCTTGAGGAAGCTTCTATTGTGGTCCTAATCTCTCAAGAATACAGTATTCAAGACTCTTCCAAGGCGTATCTCTTCACCCACAATGTTGTTGTTCATCTAAGAATGCATGGTCCTAGAGTCACTAAGGCCCCCCCTTAGAAACTTTCAAGTGCAATTGCAAGGAATTGAACAACCTACGAGGTAGCAAGAATAAGAAACATGAAATTTCAAAGTTCTATCAATATTCAAATTAGATTTTTTCCAGCCATAGATGTAGAGTTTATTATTTCGAATGCCCAAAAAAGAATATGCAATCATGTAATTAAATGCTCTATAAATTTTTATTAATCCAAGGAAATTTCATGAGGCATTCTACATGCCAACTAGTTGACAATAGTAGGAAATTTTTTACCTCTCAACAAAAAGATAATATTGATGAAAGTAAGGTGAAAATTTTGGAGTATACCTACACTTGTTTGTTAATATTTTTTATAAGATGTTTGGATGGTTAGGAGACATCCCTTTGTTTTCTATTAATGCAAAGATATATGTTTCTATTAATAAAAATGTAGTGATAGAAGAACTTTTATTTTAAATATTTCAAGTATTATTTCTTGTCATTTTTTATTAATGAATCTCTTATTTACATTTTAAAAATGAAAATGCTTGCAGAATATTATATATATATATATATATATATATATATATATAATCTTGACTATTTCAAATAAAAAATTATAGTTGGAAGCATACTAAATAAGACATTAGAAATAAACAAAGGGATAATATTATGAAAATGTACAATAACTAATATTGAAATGTTAAGAATCCCCTGAAGTGTAGATCGGTTAGCAATAGGGTGCATTGTTAAAGCACTCATTACGATGTCGTGGAATCAAACCTTGAATAGCATGTGTACATGTGTAGGGGAAGTTTGGGTGCATCTAAAGGCTATAGTTGCATCAAACCAAAATCAACCCTATGTCACGCGAGTATGATCATGACCCAATTATAGATTCCTTTAGATACAAAAAAAATATTGAAATGTTAAGCATTGCTATATAGTAATGGTAGTGAAACCTATCATACAAAACCATAGTGAGATTCAAACCACTCAATCCACTTAATAAGCGGATCTATTGTAATTATAAAACCACGCAATTGTTACATGGAAAATGATTGATCAAAACTCTTCAAAACCACTCATTCACTATAAGTAATATTCCCGAAGTGGAAAATTGATGCTCTCAGACAAAGGAAACAGAGCACTAGTCACCTTTGGTGTTCCATCACAGAGATTGAGCATTGGTGATCTTAGACAAATGGGTATTGTTTGTGCTCCAATCACACCAAGAATAACACCATGTAGGTTGAAGAAACTAATGAAATTATACATAAAGGGAGGTGAAAACCCTTTTTGCATGCACCCATCTTGCAAAAAAATGTGCCCATTTCTTGGTAGAGCTTACCCCTCATTTTCTATCTATATCTGTTGATGTAAAAGCTTAAAAAAAATCAACAATAAATCTACAAATAAAAGTAAAACCCTCAAATGAATTTTTTTTAAAACAAGAAAAAATAACTAATAAATAAAGAACAATATTGAGAAATTGAAAATAACATGAAGAAAATCATTAATGGGGGTATGCATCCATGTTGCACAAAAATATACACATTTCTTGGTTGAACTTGCCCCTCATTTTCCAGCCATTTATGTTGATGTAAAACCCTAAATGAAATCCACCATTAACCTGCAAAACAAAGACAAAAACCCTCAAACATGAAAAAAATATATAGCAAAACTAACTAAAAAATTATGAACGGTAGTGATAAATGGAATAAAATAGAAATAAAATCAATAAGAATAAAATAATGAAGAGGGAAAAAATTGTTACTTGAAAACAATGCTCTTTATATTTCCTTGTATTCATGGTTATTTGTTTTGCATTATCATATAGAGACACTTCCTTTTCTTGACCCTCATTTTTTACTATTTTTAAGAGTCATCTTTAGGATTCTTCTGCTTCTTTTAATAATTTTAAAAAAATGTGAACTATTGTTCAGTGCTTCGACATCTTATGAGAATTGGTGCTCCAAAACCTGAAAAGTGAGCATTAGTGTGCCAAAGTCTCAAAAACAACATCGGTGTGCATATATCTAAAACATTAGCAGTGGTGCGCATACATCTCAAAATGGAGCAATTATGCACCTATACCAAAAGACCAGTGTCGATGCACCCATACCAAAATATGAGCACTGGTATGTCCATACCGAAATATGAGCATTTATGCATCATTATAAAAAAGGAGCACCAATGTTTTTTGTGGATATTGACTCTTTGGTGTGCATTAGTATCAAAGTATTGATGTTCCTAGACCATTGTGGAGCATCGGTTCATCTTGGCCAAAGTGGAGCACCTATTTATTTTTGACATGTTGTTTCTTTCGTGTGCTTGTAGACCTGGAGCACCAATGTGTTTGATAATGAAAATTTTCACCATAATGGTTTAGGTGCACCAACAATAAAAATACACTAAAGCCTCTAGTCTCTTTCCTATGCTATAAATGCAGAAGGGGGGATTTTTTTGGAGAGGTGCCGCAAAAATCTCTTCTAGAAGGTGTTTTCCTTGTAGTGTGATTTTTATTTCTAAGCTCGCCATTAAACAAATATGATTCTCTTACACACAAATATAACCCATGCAATATTTTAGATCTTCTCAATGATGATATGCATAGTTCTTTCAGTGAAAGACTAGTGACTGCAAGTACAATATATTATATGTTGTTTACAAATGGTTTTTATAAGTGTGCACTTATTTTCTCAAAAAATGATCAATTTGATGCTTTTGTTGAGTTCAATGACTTTAATTCAGCTTTAGTGAAATAAAGAATCCGATAAAAGTGCTGAGGATCTTTTGATGGATAATGAAGGTGAATTCAAATCTAATGAGTTTGTTCATTTTTGTACTCAAGGAATATTTTTTAGGTTATTTGATGTTTTTGTTTACTCAGCAAAATAATGATGTGTTGGATATAATATGGACTTATCAAAATGTTGATAAATGGGTGGCATAATGGTGTAATAGGTTCTTTTCAAATGGGGGTAGATTGACATTATTAAGATAAATAATTGAAGTCATTCTAATGTATCTGGACTTATTGGATTACATTCTAGTCAATGTGTTGGAAAAGTTGAAATCGTGAGATTGTTCGATGTGCTAAAATTCTAAATCTGATATGAAAATCTAACTTATTCATGTGAATCTTGATGAGTTGGGAGTTGGAACCACTCTCAAACATATTGAAATAATTAATGATGATAATTTTAATAGTTCACAGCCATCGTCATCATCATTATAATCATTTTTCACAGTCATCATCTTCATCATCATCATTATTTTCATTGTCTTCTTTCTTTTCTAAAATTGTCAACCCCTACATGCCTTATGTTGTTTTATTTTTTTAAATTGACTATATAGTCAGTGGAAATTTTTCCAAGTTTAGCACAACCCCAACATAATGCACCTAATTTTTTTCCTAGACAACCTAGCATAAGGGGAATGAAATTATAATTGATTTGGGATGCTACTCTAGGCACTAAGTGCACTTAGTTTGGTGCTTGTTTTGAAGTTTCGTCGTTATTAGTAATTATTACAATGATGATGACAATTAGAATGGCATGTATGATGATGATGATGTTGACAATAGTGATTTTAGTGACTACAACGTTGATTATGATGACCTAGTTGACAATGACGATGATGATGACCTAGATGGAAATGATGACGACGACGATGATGATGATGGTGGTGGTGGTGGTGGTGGTGGTGGCGATGAAAATTATGATGACAATAAATGTCCTATCAATACCAAAGATGAATTCATGCTATTCCAAAGCTCAAAATGGTTCCCACATCCCTTTCATAAGATAAAATTTTATTTTGCATGGCTTGTGCAGTAATATGGAGCCTTTATCATAACGATTAGCCCTTGAATAAATTTAGAGATTACATCACTAGCATAACCATTCTCATCACCATCATCATTATCATCATCATATTCATATAATCACATCCTTTTTTGTTTTAGTGAGCAATAGGACCCCAACATTCTTTACTCTCTCTTTTTAATTGAAACTACAATTTTCACTAATGGGATTAATATCCCATTTCTTGTATAACTATAAGAAATTTCTTATAATAAATTTATAATAATCAATATAAACCCTATACTCTAATCCTTTTAATCCCTATAATATTTCAATCTTATAACCACTATCATCATCAAGGTCATCATCATTGTCATCAACATCATCGTCGCCATTGTCATTGTCATAATCATCACCATCATCGTCATCATCGTTGTAATTTCCATTTACATCATCATTATAACCATCTCCATCGTCATCGTTGTCGTCAACGTCACCATCATCATCATCGTCATCATTTTCATCATCATAACAATCATCATCATTGTCATTATCATCATCATCATCATCATTCATGCCATCATCATCGTCGTCATCGTCATCATTATCGCCATTGTCATCAATTATTCATAATTACCTTTGACATAAGAAATACCATCAAACCAAAATATGTGATAAGTGGAAAAGGGTTGTGTAGAATACATATGATGTATGCATAAGAAATGACAACTTTATTTTGGAATATGATCATTATCCTCATTGTTATCATCGTCATCAACATCATTATCATATAATCACATAATCCTCATTCTCATCAACTTCATCATCATCGTCATCAACGCCATTTCCATCATCATTGTCATCATCACCAATTCATCATAGTTCATGTCATTTCCATCATCATCATTGTTGAGTTCATCATTTCCATTTTCAATATCATCATCATCATCACCATCACCATCACCATCATCACCATCATTGTTGTCATCATCCTCGGCATTATCTTCATCGTCATCATCGTGAATATCATTATCATCATCCTCATCAACATATCCATTGGCATTATCAATGTCATAACCACCATCCTCATTGTCATCATCATCAACATTGTCATAATCGTCAACATCATCATCATAATCATCATATATTGGCATCATCCTCATCATCATCCTCATCATCATTGCGATTATCAGCATCATCGTCATTGTATGTTTTGACAAGTAAATTCTAGACCCTAAACCTATATTGTTGTATGTCCTCTAGTATTCTATTCCAAATAAATTGTTGGAGGGGAGAAATTATCACATATGGTTTTGTCAAAATTTCTCTATTAGGTGTTTTATACATTGTTCCCTACCCATTTTGGAGTGCGTACAAATGTTGAAGAGGAATATCTAGATAGAAAACTCCAATTATAGTTTTATTAAAATGGTAATATGATCAAACCCATGATGAACAAGAATGATAGCATGATATCCTACAAGTTTGTTTCTTTTATTAAGGCAAGACTAGTGTGAAGGATCTAAAGCATGTTTAAAATTTCAAGTCCTTGCTTTGTATTTAGGGATTTTCTTATAATGTTTTTTTATAAAAAGTTCAAACTAAATAATGTCTATGAATACTAAGTTCAATATTTTATTAGAATTATCACGTGGAATGACTACTCAATGGCTCAAATTAGACATGTAGAAGAGGCATTTCATGGAAGCAGTGGTGTTGTTGAAAGTTAAATGACCATAAGTCATTACATAATAGATTAAATAGTTTATCAATATTTAGTTTTGAATCATTTTGGATAAATGTTATTTATTCTCAATAATACTTATCCACATCCCACTTCTTATTAATCCTTGTTGATGCAAGTATTAATGGTGAATTGATTCTAACATGCTATTTGACTTGGACCTAATGCATGCATATAATTAACAAACCTTAATTATAGTGGAAAGATCTAACCCACACACTAAACCATGCACCTAATCAACACCCGATTCAGAAACCTTAATCCCAATGCACATACCTAACCCACACAACACACACCAAAAACTATCCCACTAACCTTTACTTATCATCCTTAACCAACATCATCACCAGATCCTTAACCAACATCATCATCATCATCATCATATTCTTATTTGACATCATCAACATAATTGTCATTAAGAGTGTCATCGTCATCACCATCATCATTAACATTGTCATCTCAATCATCATCTAATCACATCATCATAATCCTTATTGTCGGCTGCAAAAATACCTAGGAGGAAACTATAAAGAGAACGTCACTCAGTATGCTAGGTGGTTGGTTGGGATGTACTCTGCGTTTAGGTAAGCTAAAGGAGACATTGTCTGAGGAAGACAAGGGGCTCCCCACTGGAGAATGGGACGGATTTTGATTGTCACCACTCTTGGCATGCATAATTAGCTCAGGAGTGATTGAGGGAAGAGGGAACCTATGTTCCTAATCTATGGTTGGGTGGAACGTGGTTGTTCCCTCTTCATTGCGGACTGCGTTACGAGCAATTTTGAATACTAGGGTTTGTTCTGTCATTTTAATAAACTCAAAGTATGTGGTTTATGTGCAATTATGTGTTTTTCATTGTTAAATAAATGATAATTAGTGACTTCAGCTTCACTGCTGGAAATAATGCTTATGAACTATTGCTTCCATAGTCTGTTGTTCCATGTATTGAGGAAAATGGCAACTCGAATAGTATAATTGTTTCCATAAGGAGCCACCCGCTTATTGAGTGTTTTTCCTCTATTTTAATGAGTATAGGGAGTTTCTGAAGAATACGAATGTATGCTTCATTGTTTCTATGACACTAAGAGAATGCCTTAAGTGTGTTGTTGAACTTATTAATGATTAAATAGATATGTATTATTATGATCTTGTTTAATGTATTATAGATATGTTACGCCTACTGCGATGATGTCCTGTAATGGGTTTGGTACTTCTCATGGGAGAAGTACTCTTGGTCTATTGGGGAGGGTTATGACTGCTTGAAATACACCCTCTTTGCTTGTTATCCAGTATAACTATTAGGTTTTCTTGAGTTCCATGAATTGGGGACTCTTGCTCTGTTTGAATGACCGTGACTTGTTTGGGTTTCCCTTTGATGTCTTAACATTTCTTGGAAAGAGTTGCTTTCTTACTGTATGTTTTCCCTGGTGAAGTCCATGGATATTACTTATAGCCACATTTAAGATGGTTACACTTGCTAGTTCTCCCTGCAAGATTCAACAGTGTGGAAATCTCGTATTTACTTATGAATGAGTTGAATGTGTCAAAATCTTGTCACATATTTCTAGTACGGTTTACTGTGGTTAAAGGTTCCTGTGTGTCGCATCTGAATATGTATGGGTTTTCTACTACATTTTCTTAAGTCCATGAAGACTAGAAGTCTGGTCTAAAAGTAAAAATGCGGCTATGTTGAAGTTAAGAAGTACTTTCCCAGCTTCTGGAATCCACAGTGGAAGGCGGAAGCCGGAAGTCGAAAAGTGGAAAATTAAAGTTAGGTCCTAAGTATGTTAAGACTTACGCGATCTGTGATCCGCACAGCATAAAGTGGAAAGCGGAAAGGAAATGTTAATTCTTAAGGATGTTAAGGCTTCTGTGATCCGTGATACGCACATCAAAAAGAGGAAAGGAAATGTTAAGTCTTAAGGATGTTAAGCCTTCCGCGATCCGTTATCGGCACAACAGAAAGCAGAAAGGAAGTGTTAAGTTTTAAAGTTATTAATACTTATGCATTCCGTGATCCGCATAGTGGAAGGAAAAAAGCAAAAAACAAAGGATAAGTCTTAAAGTTATTAAGACTTCCGTGCTCCGCGATCCACATAGTGGAAAGAGGAAAGTGAAAAGGTTAAGTAAAGTCTTAAAGAATGTTAATACTTCTACGTTCTGCGATCCACAAAGTGGAAAATGGAAAGCAGAGGGAAATGATTGAAGTCTTAAAAAATGTTAAGACTTTATCGATCTGCACAATGGAAAGCAAAAGGCGAAAGAGAAAAGTTGAATTTAAGAGGTTGTGTCCAATTTTTTAGTTCCATGGTAGAAGGCGAAAGTCAAAAGTGTAGAAAAATTTAAGGTTGGATATTTTTTTTCCCAATTTTTGAGTTTCGCAATGGAAGACAGAAGGAGGAAATCAGAAGTGCAGAAAAATTTAAGGTAGGATATTTGTTTTCCTGATTTTCAAGTTCCGCAGTGGAAGGCAAAATTTGGAAGTGCAAACGGGGTTAAGGTTGGTTGATGTTTTCCTGATTTTCAATTTTCGCAATGGAAGGTGGAAGGCAGAAGTCAAAAGTACAGAAAAGTTAAGGTCGTTTCTTGTTTTCCCGATTTCTGAGTTTCGCAACGGTAAGCATAAGTGCAAAAGTCGGAGGGCAGAAAATGGATAAAGGATTTCATCATTTGTTGTTTTTCCAATTTCTGAGTTCCTTAGTGGAAGGCGGAAGGAGGAAGTCATAATGTAGAAGATGGATAAAGGATTTCCACCGTTTTTTGTTTTCCCGATTTTCGAGTTCCACAGCGGAAGGTGGAAAACGGAAGGGCGAAAGGAGGAAGGAGAAGTGTGGAAAGGACAAGTCCAGTAGAGAAATGATCATTCTGGTTGCAGAATGGATCTATCAAGGGAAAAAATGACCTCCCTAGTTGCAGAAGTGGATTTAAGTGCGGAAGGATGAGTTTTCTTGCGGAAATCAATGTTGGTTATTTTTTTCTAAAGATTAAAGTTGAATATTTATGAAGTTTATATCCAAAATGCCTTTGAAAGAATTATATTGAAAAAAATATATATGCATATTTTCGGGTTATATGGGTATGTTACATATTTGGTCCCACTCATTTCAATTTGGTCAAGTCTCTCTCATTTTGGTATCATCTCGCATAGCTCAATACCATTGGTTACAAGGTTAGTCGCCCCCCCCATTCATTTCAATGTTTCCTTATAGTTTAAATCTCTCTTCATACACAATTATAGTCATTCTCCCATTTGGTATAACCCAAATTCAATTTGTATGGTCCTAACCTTTAATATAAGTCTTTCCCTTTGTCTATTAAGCTTGAGGAAGCTTCTATTGTGGTCCTAATCTCTCAAGAATACAGTATTCAAGACTCTTCCAAGGCGTATCTCTTCACCCACAATGTTGTTGTTCATCTAAGAATGCATGGTCCTAGAGTCACTAAGGCCCCCCCTTAGAAACTTTCAAGTGCAATTGCAAGGAATTGAACAACCTACGAGGTAGCAAGAATAAGAAACATGAAATTTCAAAGTTCTATCAATATTCAAATTAGAGTTTTTCCAGCCATAGATGTAGAGTTTATTATTTCGAATGCCCAAGAAATAATATGCAATCATGTAATTAAATGCTCTATACATTTTTATTAATCTAAGGATATTTCATGAGGCATTCTACATGCCAACTAGTTGACAATAGTAGGAAATTTTTTACCTCTCAACAAAAAGATAATATTGATGAAAGTAAGGTGAAAATTTTGGAGTATACCTACACTTGTTTGTTAATATTTTTTATAAGATGTTTGGATGGTTACGGGGCATCCCTTTGTTTTCTATTAATGAAAAGATATATGTTTCTATTAATTAAAATGTAGTGATAGAAGAACTTTTATTTTAAATATTTCAAGTATTATTTCTTGTCATTTTTTATTAATGAATCTCTTATTTACATATTAAAAATGAAAATGCTTGTAGAATATTAAATATATATATATATATATATATAATCTTGACTATTTCAAATAAAAAATTATAGTTGGAAGCATACTAAATAAGACATTAGAAATAAACAAAGGGATAATATTATGAAAATGTACAATAACTAATATTGAAATGTTAAGAATCCCCTGAAGTGTAGATCGGTTGGCGATAGGGTGCATTGTTAAAGCACTCGTTACGACATCGTGGAATCAAACCTCGAATAGCATGTGTACATGTGTAGGGGAAGTTTGGGTGCATCTAAAGGCTATAGTTACATCAAACCAAAATCAACCCTATGTCATGCGAGTACAATCATGACCCAATTATTGATTCCTTTAGATACAAAAAAAATATTGAAATGTTAAGCATTGCTATATAGTAATGGTAGTGAAACCTATCATACAAAACCATAGTGAGATTCAAACCACTCAATCCACTTAATAAGTGGATCCATTGTAATTATAAAACCACGCAATTGTTACATGGAAAATGATTGATCAAAACTCTTCAAAACCACTCATTCACTATAAGTAATATTCCTGAAGTGGAAAATTGATGCTCTCAGACAAAGGAAATAGAGCACTAGTCACCTTTGGTGTTCCAACACAGAGATTGAGCATTGGTGATCTTTGACAAATGGGTATTGTTTGTGCTCCAATCACACCAAGAATAACACCATGTAGGTTGAAGAAACTAAGGAAATTATACATAAAGGGAGGTGAAAACCCTTTTTGCATGCACCCATCTTGCAAAAAAGTGTGCCCATTTCTTGGTCGAGCTTGCTCCTCATTTTCTATCTATATCCGTTGATGTAAAAGCTTAAAACAAATCAACAATAAACCTACAAATAAAAGTAAAACCCTCAAATGAATTTTTTTTTAAACAGGAAAAAATAACTAATAAATAAAGAACAATATTGAGAAATTGAAAATAACATGAAGAAAATCATTAATGGGGGTATGCATCCATGCTGCACAAAAATATACACATTTATTGGTTGAACTTGCCCCTCATTTTCCAGCCATTTATGTTGATGTAAAACCCTAAATGAAATCCACCATTAACCTGCAAAACAAAGACAAAAACCCTCAAACATGAAAAAAATATATAGCAAAACTAACTAAAAAATTATGAACGGTAGTGATAAATGGAATAAAATAGAAATAAAATCAATAAGAATAAAATAATGAAGAGGGAAAAAATTGTTACTTGAAAACAATGCTCTTTATATTTCCTTGTATTCATGGTTATTTGTTTTGCATTATCATATAAAGACACTTCCTTTTCCTGACCCTCATTTTTTACTATTTTTAAGAGTCATCTTTAGGATTCTTCTGCTTCTTTTAATAATTTTAAAAAAATGTGAACTATTGTTCAGTGCTTCGACATCTTATGAGAATTGGTGCTCCAAAACCTGAAAAGTGAGCATTAGTGTGCCAAAGTCTCAAAAACAACATCGTTGTGCATATATCTAAAACTTTAGCAGTGGTGCGCATATATCTCAAAATGGAGCAATTATGCACCTATACCAAAAGATCAGTGTCGATGCGCCCATACCAAAATATGAGCACTGGTATGTCCATACCGAAATATGAGCGTTTATGCATCATTATCAAAAAGGAGCACCAAAGTTTTTTGCGGATATTGACTCTTTGGTGTGCATTAGTATCAAACCTAGACCATTGTTGAGCATCGGTTCATCTTGGCCAAAGTGGAGCACCTATGTATTTTTGACATGTTGTTTCTTTCGTGTGCTTGTAGACTTGGAGCACCAATGTGTTTGATAATGAAAATTTTCACCATAATGGTCTAGGTGCACCAACAATAAAAATACACTAAAGCCTCTAGTCTCTTTCCTATGCTATAAATGCAGAAGGGGGGATTTTTTTGGAGAGTTTCCGCAAAAATCTCTTCTAGAAGGTGTTTTCCTTGTAGTGTGATTTTTATTTCTAAGCTGACCATTAAAACAAATATGATTCTCTTACACACAAATATAACCCATGCAATATTTTAGATCTTCTCGATGATGATATGCATAGTTCTTTCAGTGAAAGACTAGTGACTGCAAGTACAATATATTATATGTTGTTTACAAATGGTCTTTATAAGTGTGCACTTATTTTCTCAAAAAATGATCAATTTGATGCTTTTGTTGAGTTCAATGACTTTAATTCAGCTTTAGTGAAATAAAGAATCCGATAAAATTGTTGAGGATCTTTGGATGTATAATGAAGGTGAATTCAAATCTAATGAGTTTGTTCATTTTTGTACTCAAGGAATATTTTTTAGGTTATTTGATGTTTTTGTTTACTCAGTGAAGCAATGATGTGCTAGATATAATATGGACTTATCAAAATGTTGATAAATGGGTGGCATAATGGTGTAATAGGTTCTTTTCAAATGGGGGTAGATTGACATTATTAAAATAAATAATTGAAGTCATTCTAATGTATCTAGACTTATTGGATTACATTCTAGTCAATGTGTTGGAAAAGTTGAAATTGTGAGATTGTTCGATGTGCTAAAATTCTAAATATGATATGAAACTCTAACTTCTTCATGTGAATCTTGATGAGTTGGGAGTTGGAACCACTCTCAAACATCTTGAAATAATTAATGATGATAATGTTAATAGTTCATAGCCATTGTCATCATCATTATAATCATTTTTCATATTCATCATCTTCATCATCATCATTATTTTCATTGTCTTCTTTCTTTTCTAAAATTGCCAACCCCTACATGACTTATGTTGTTTTATTTTTTTAAATTAACTATATAGTCAATGGAAATTTTTCCAAGTTTAGCACCACCCCAACATAATGCACCTTTTTTTTTTCCTAGACAACCTAGAATAAGGGGAATGAAATTATAATTGATTTGGGATGCTAATCTAGGCACTAAGTGCACTTAGTTTGGCGCTTGTTTTGAAGTTTCGTCATTATTAGTAATTATTACAATGATGATGACAATTAGAATGTCATGTATGATGATGATGATGATGACAATAGTTATTTTAGTGACTACAACGTTGATTATGATGACCTAGTTGACAATGACGATGATGATGACCTAGATGGAAATGATGACGACGACGATGATGATGATGGTGGTGGTGGTGGCGATGAAAATTATGATAACAATAAATGGCTTATCAATACCAAAGATGAATTCATGCTATTCCAAAGCTCAAAATGGTTCCCACATCCCTTGCATAAGATAAAATTTTATTTTGCATGGCTTGTGCAGTAATATGGAGCCTTTATCATAACGATTAGCCCTTGAATAAATTTAGGGATTACATCACTAGTGTCACCATTCTCATCACCATCATCATTATCATCATCATATTCATATAATCACATCCTTTTTTGTTTTAGTGAGCAATAGGGCCCCAACATTCTTTACTCTCTCTTTTTAATTGAAACTACAATTTTCACTAATGGGATTAATATCCCATTTCTTGTATAACTATAAGAAATTTCTTATAAGAAATTTATAATAATCAATATAAACCCTATACTCTAATCCTTTTAATCCCTATAATATTTCAATCTTATAACCACTATCATCATCAAGGTCATCATCATTGTCATCAACATCATCGTCGCCATTGTCATTGTCATAATCATCACCACCATCATCATCATCATTGTAATTTCCATTTACATCATCATCATAACCATCTCCATCGTCATCGTTGTCGTCAACCTCACCATAATCATCATCATCATTGTTTTCATCATCATATCTATCATCATCAGTTTCATTATCATCATCATCATCACCATTCATGCCATCATCATCGTCGTCATCGTCATCATTATTTCCATTGTCATCAATTATTCATAATTACCCTTGACATAAGAAATACCATCAAACCAAAATATGTGATAAGTGGAAAAGGGTTGTGAAGGACATATATGATGTATGCATGAGAAATGACAACTTTATTTTGGAATATGATCATTATCCTCATTGTTATCATCGTCATCAACATCATCATCATATAATCACATAATCCTCATTCTCATCAACTTCATCATCATCGTCATCAATGCCATTTCCATCATCATTGTCAACATCACCAATTCATCATAGTTCATGTCATTTCCATCTTCATCATTGTTGATTTCATCATTTCCATTTTCAATATCATCATCATCATCATCATCATCATCATCATCATCACCATCACCATCACCATCATCACCATCATCGTTGTCATCATCCTCGTCATTATCTTCATCATCATCATCATCGTGAATATCATTATCATCATCCTCATCAGCATATTCATTGGTATTATCAATCTCATAACCACCATCCTCATTGTCATCATGATCAACATTGTCATCATCATCAACATTATCATCATAATCATCATATATTGGCATCATTGTCATCATCATTGTGATTATCAGCATCATCATCATTGTATGTTTTGACAAGTAAATTCTAAACCCTAAACCTATATTGTTGTATGTACTCTAGTATTCTCTTCCAGATAAATTGTTGGAGGGGAGAAATTATCACATATGGTTTTGTCAAAATTTCTCTATTAGGTGTTTTATACATTGTTCCCTACCCAATTTGGAGTGGGTACAAATGTTGAAGAGGAATATATAGATAAAAAACTCCAATTATAGTTTTATTAAAATGGTAATATGATCAAACCCATGATGAAGAAGAATGATAGCATGATATCCTACAAGTTTGTTTCTTTTATTAAGGCAATACTAGTGTGAAGGATCTAAAGCATGTTTAAAATTTCAATTCCTTGCTTTGTATTTAGGGATTTTCTTATAATGTTTTTTTATAAAAATTTCAAACTGAATAATGTCTATGAATACTAAGTTCAATATTTTATTAGAATTGTCACGTGGAATGACTACTCAATGGCTCAAATTAGACATGTAGAAGAGGCATTTCATGGAAGCAGTGATGTTGTTGAAAGTTAAATGACCATAAGTCATTACATAATAGATTAAATAGTTTATCAATATTTAGTTTTGAATCATTTTGGATAAATGTTATTTATTATCAATAATACTTATCCACATCCCACTTCTTATTAATCCTTGTTGATGCAAGTATTAATGGTGAATTGATTCTAACATGCTATGTGAATTGGACCTAATGCATGCATATAATTAACAAACCTTAATTATAGTGGAAATATCTAACCCACACACTAAACCATGCACCTAATCAACACCCGATTCAGAAACCTTGATCCCAATGCACACACCTAACCCACACAACACGCACCAAAAACTATCCCACTAACCTTTGCTTATCATCCTTAACCAACATCATCAACATCATCATCATATTCTTATTTGACATCATCAACGTCATTGTCATTAAGAGTGTCATCGTCATCACCATAATCGTTAACATTGTCATCTAAATCATCATCTAATCACATCATCATAATCCTTATTGTCGTCATTGTCCAAAATTGGATGTAAAAATGGATGCAAAAGTGGATGCAAAAAGGGACATAGAAAAGGATGTAAAAATGGATGCAAAAGTGGATGCAAAAATGGACATAGAAAAGGATGTAAAAATGGATGCAAAAAGGGACATAGAAAAGGATGCAAACATGGATGAAAATTATGGATGCAAAAGTACAAATAAATTATGGATGCAAAATATGACAAAAAATAGGAGATAAAATGGATGTTAATTGCATCGATTGTAGCGCCAACTTGAGAAGGGGACATAAAAACACTGGAAACTATACCATCCTGTCAAATAGCGTCAGCTTGTCCATAGCAATGAATAAAAATGCATTAAAAATGTGACTAGATGCAAAAAAGGGAGTAAAAACGGATGTGATCACAGGGGTTTTTTTAGTGTTTCAACTTTGTTGACTCATAATGTACCACATGATTATCTTGCATAAGAACTCCACATATCCCTGTTTACATTCATTCGTACACAACACAAAATCCGTTTTCTAGATCTATTTTTTTTTAGAATTAGGGAACTATTGATAAGTTTCTTCAATAACTGGAAGCTTTCCTCACATTCTTGTGTCCATTCAAATTTTATTCCCTTCTTTTGCAAAGAAGTAATTGGGTGTCCAAACTTAGAAAACCCTTCAATGAACCTTCTATAATAACTAGCAAAACCCATAAAAGATCTCACTTTTTTCTCATTCTTTGGAGTTGGCATATTCATGATGGATTCAATCTTTTAAGGACCCACATATATCCCTTCCTCTAAAATAAGACCCAAATAATGAATTTTATTTTGATAGAATCAAATCTTATTAGATTTGCGTAAAATTTATGCTCCCTTAACACTTGCAAAACCATTCTCAAATGTTCCTTATGCTCCTCTTCATTCTTAGAATAAATAAGAATATAATCCATAAAACAAGCACAAATTTATCCAAGTACATGTTGAAAAAATTGTTCATGAAGCACATGAATTAGTAAGTGCTTTAGTGAGACTGAACGACACCACCACAAACTCATAATGGCCATACCTTGTTCTAAATTTTGTTTTGTGGATGTATTATTCTTTGACTCTAACTTGATGGTAGTTGTACCTTAAATCAATTTTTGAAAATACGAGTGCCCCTCTCATTTAGTCAAACAAATCATCAATTCGAAGAAAAGGGTGCTTTTTCTTCAATATAACCTTATTCAATTGCTTATAATCAATGTACAACTTGAGGGTTCCATCTTTGTTTTTCACAAATAACATTAGTGCTCCTCGTGGAGACACACTTGGTTGAATGTATTTCTTCTCCAATAATTCTTGCAATTTCATTTTTAGTTCTAATAATTGTGGGGTATTCATTATATATTGGTCTCTTGAGAATTGGTGCAACTCCTGGTACAAGATAAATTATAAAATTATTATCTCTCTTTGGAGGAAGCCTTGTTATCTCATTAGGGAATGCGTCATTGAATTCTTACAAGACATGGTAGTATTCCAACTTTGTACCTTTATCTTTTCTTGTGTAAAATATGGACTACATATAATCTATAACCTTTCTTGAAACATTTATTCACCTACAAGACTAAAATTTTCCTAATAAAAACTGAATGTGGAATTCACCTCACTGTCCTTGGGTTTCCTTCTTCATCAATTCAAATTTTTTGTTGTAGAAAACAAGTTTAAATTAATTTGCTTCCAACAAATCAATTCCAATGAGTACATCATTAGAACCAAGTGGTACAATATTCACATTTTCCCATGTCAAGAGTCCATCCATCTCTAACATACATTTGTCCACCACTTGACTAACTTTTCTCTTGGTTCCAGTGGCTAGTTGGACCAAGCATGATTTATTGTGATTTATTTTCTTAATAGCACAAATTTCAACAATTTTTGGAGTAACATAGTTGTGAGTAGATCCAAGGTCAATGAAAATAGAAATAGATTGTTCAACAATCTTACCTTCATCCTCAACCATAGTTGGTTGATTGTATACTTGGTGGTCCTCTAGGGTAGCGTAGATTCTATGGAAAATACTTGCTACATCCCTAACAATTTCAACATATTGAATGTTTTGAACATGCTTGGAACTCCCATTTCGATGTGGGAAATTTATGAGCAAGTGATCCTCCCCACATCCCCAACTTTGAAGGGGATCCCTTGGATTATCTCCCATAAATTTAGTTATCTTATCCTCACTATAGTTTTGAAAACTTTATTGATTTCTAAAATGAGGAGGCTTGAATCATTTCCTCCTTTGTTCAAACTTCTCCTTCTTCTTATCCTTCCATGCCTTATGGAATTATGGATTTTAATAAAAGTACTTATTGTTTCATATAGATCATGAGGTTCATCAAACTTAATTCTATCCTTGTATGACTGAGATTATCCACTTAGAAAATGTTGAATTTTTACCTTATCATATTTGATATATTTAACATATGTTACTAACTCCAAGAATTTATTTGCATACTCGTCCATGTTCATTTTCCTGAACTTTAACTCGCAGAATTCTTTGATTTCGTCATCATTGTACCTAGCATAGAGATACTTCTACTTAAAGTAATTTTTGAATTATTTTGGAACAATATTTCTTTTAATTATATTCTTCACTTTCCTAAGTTGATTCCACCAATTTGATGTTCTACCATTTAAGTTTATGGTCATTATTGCCTTCATATTTGTAGGGTAATCATTAACTTGGAAATACTTTCTCATTCAAAGAATCTAAGCCTCATCTTATTATCCAAATTTCACTAAATCATCAAAGATAGGGAGTTTGGCCTTTTGAAATTCTCCATGTGAGTTGTCCTTGGAAGGCCTCTTTCTCTTATTTCGATAAAAAGAAGAGATTTAGTTACTTATTGAGCACATAGAGGTAAATGACTCGGTACCATAAGATATTGCCAGTGTATATGTCCTATTGGAGATTATTTTGAGCTATGAGACCTTTTTGTGAGAATGTCTCCTAGAGTTATTCCCACTCCTATAATTATTGTTTGAATTATTTCCATGGTGTATTCTCCTATGTATATATGTCAATATTTGGAGCATGTCTACCTTCAATTGCTTATGTTTCTCTTGAGACTTAATAATCCTTTCATTATCTACTCTAAAACTTTATAACTCCACTCTTAAACTTTTCATGGTATTTATGATATCTATAGGAGTTACTCAATTTCTACAAGTATTAGATTTTGTCTCAGCATTCTTTACATGTAGATTTTATGTTGGAAACATAGTCCTCGGATTATGGTTCCATAAATAATGTAAATAGAATATAAATTGAAGAGTCACATAGGAAGGTGAAACGAATTGTTGGAACATGAAACTCAACCATCAGATACAATGTATAAATGAATGCTTTGAAAATGAAATAAATTGGATCGGGATTTATTCAGTCCTATAGTGGTATCAGAGTGGATACCTTCTACTCAAAATTATTCAAATTCAAAATGACGTACCTTTTTCAAACCCTGATTGGAAGATTGTTTTATGGTCGACTTGTAACTGAGGTAAAACTTGAATTTAGACTCCTCTGGGTCTGAAAATTTAGGATGTGGTATGTTGATGTGTTCCCTTTCCTATTCCATAGGTATTACCCAATTTTGATTCCCAAATAAAACTTTATTGAAATTCTCCAAATGCTTCTTATTTTTTGGCATATCCATAAGAGCGAACTTGTACGATCTGCCACGTGTCCAATATTTTGAATATGAGTCTGAAATCACTACCAAAGTTACTCAGGTCCATATTATTTCTTATTAAATAGTTCTCACTCAATTTGGATCTTGAATGCTCCGGATATAACAATTTTCCCTAGAACACTTTTTCGAGACTAGCTTTTTGGATAGTCAGAAACCCTAACTCATTGAAGGCATAAATTTGATCCTGTAATGAATCAATAGCTAAAAATTTTACCACCAATTATTCGGCATGTTCTGGAAGTGGGCTCCACATTTCACTATCTGAATCGTTGCACAAAAAAATTATAGTGAAAATTCCAAGATCACTTGTTTTGAAAAAACCAGTCTCGAGGAAATAGCTCTGATACCAAATGTTATGCAACCAAGTCCCAGAAATAGCATAAAAATAGAAAAATAGACCAAAAGAGATTAATACATGCCTTAATAATTAAGAACATAGATGAATAGCAATCCTCTTCGAGGGAAGAACCTCCTTACACAATGCACTAAGTACATAAGACAAGGCAAGATACAATGATGACTAAAATGAAAATATATCCTTCCTATATATAGGAGACAAAGGTGCACAATAACAACTAATAGACTCTAGCCAACATCAATAGCATTCAATACAACACAATATAGGGTGTAATACACCACTCTATATGGAGGAATGTTCCCAATGTCAATCTTGCATTCTTCCTACGAAACCTCCATTCTACCTTTTGCCAATTTATTTCAAGTTACCTTCCCATAGTCATCATGCCTCTATGTGTGTTCATTCTACCAGTGCATTCATTGTATGTGTTACAATTCCAAGCTTGTGTTGAGGAATGGTTGTGTTTAATGTATGAAATGGTTCATTGGGAAATATTTTATTAATTATTTCCTCAATTTGTTGTACGTTTTTTATTGCTCATTGCTAGAACGTTTGAATTAGTGTTCTATATACCTAACCCTAATTTTGCATCCCCACTTCAATTTTTTTGTTTAAGAGTGCTCCCACTATGTTGCTACATATACCTTCTAGTTATCGAAACTCATTCTACTTGCAGTTCACCACTCCCCTCACACCATTGTGATCTTCAGTTCCCAGTATTCCCATCACTCTCAATGAGTTATGTGATAGTCCCATCTTAAATCTTGTTTTTCTGACTGAGTTCTATCATAAGTTATATGAGGAGTTTGTGAGTTCAAAAAATATGATTAATTGAAGTCATAATAATATTGTGTGCGATGTGATTTTTGAGCGGCCTCTCATGTTGTGACTCTGTGAGAATTGAGACTATATTTTGATCGAGGTGATGTATTTGTGAGAGTTGTGTTTAAGCCAAAGGAGAATACATGTCCTGTTGCTGCGATTATATTGAAGACCTGTGGTAGAAGGTTCATTCCAACCCCCATCTGTGTGAAGGTAAATTATTGTTTTTGTATTCACTTATGACCATTGGAGAGTACATAATACCTAATTTCTACCCTAATTCATGTACATAAATTATTTCTAGGAAATATCTGAAATATTTGATATATATGAGTGGTGAGGCTACTGTATGAGCCATGAATGATGAGATGTTATTTTTTGAAGTACGTGACTAATATATTTTGTATTGGAGAATCCATGTATGTTGAGAACTTGAGGTGTATTCACTTGGAAATTGTTCTTCCCTTCAAACTGAAGTTGTGTTTTTTAAAAGGAGAGAATAAGTGTTTTGGAGACTCTCCCTTCATCATAGTTTGTTTATAGAACGCATTAAGCTATGAAGATCAAGTATGAACATGAGTATTTAGCTGTGTGGAGTTGTGTCTTGAGTGTATCAAGGCCTGGAGTTGTTTTTGATGTGAGAGAAGATTGTTATGACTGTCTATTGAGTTGTTGAGTTTCGACTTCCCTCCATTCAAGTGCAAGAAGTACATGTCTTCCATGTCTCTGATAATAACTCTCTTGGTGTAAGAGAGACTTGAAATACTGGTATTTCTCATGGAAAGTGTATTGCATCAACAAGTGTTGCAACCTACACTATTCTGCTGAATTTGGTTTATGTAATAAAGTAGTATTGTGGTCCTTGATAAAAATCGTAAATGCATTGATAAAGAATAAACAATGATATTCATGAATGTAATATAATTTTAGATTTAATTAGATAGGGTTGTAGAACTATTTTGAGAAGCTGCAGAATTATCTGTAATAGGATGCATAATTGTGTAATTAGTTGCAGAATTATTTTTGTAAATTGTAAAGGAAAAGGAACTTAACCCTGCATCCCATATCCTTTCAAATATTCTGTAAGTTGTAGGTTCCAAATTGAAGATGCATTGTTTGGCATATATTTTTGGTGTTTTCCTCACTGGAAAGGACACATATCTATGGTTTAGAAAGATAAAATCCACCTTCATATACAATGACCTATGGGACGAGATTTGTGAAGGAAAGACAATTTAGACATAATCTATGCAGACATAACCATTTATCCAAAACCTCCTACATCAAAGAAATAACTTGTTGTTTGGAAGTACAAAGACAAGAAATCCCTAGCTATGATCACTGCCATTGTCAATGAAGAGGTGAGCCAACATATTTTTCCTACAAAATCTTGTTTTGAAGCATTAAAGGCAATAAAATATTTCTATGAATCACATTATGAGCTGGATATAATTCAGTTAATGTTAAAATTGTTCAGTTTGGAAGTAAAAGATAATGATCCTATATTGGTAGCATCTCTAATCAGAGAAATTGTGCATAAGATCCAAGCATCTGGTATGAAACCTGACCTTCCATTTGCATCATTTTTAAAGTGACTTTATCCAACTCACTCCAACTACCTTGAATCCCTGCAAGCAAGTGACAAGTTCAAAGACCTCACCTTTGACATCCTGGTAGAAAATATTGTAGACAAAGAAAAATACTTTGGAAAGAAATCAAGAAAACATGTTGGAGATTCCCCTTGCTTTTCTCAGAAAGCAAAGAATCATCCCAAAGACACCTCCAAGGGAGACAAAAGCAAGAGAGGATGAGGTAGAAGAAATTTGTCAGAGGCAGAGGGGGAAGAAACAACTTAAGAAAAGGATCACATTTGAAGTGCAAGCATTGTGGAAATAAAGGACATGAAGCAGATCAGTGTTGGGCTTCTTGGGATTTCATCAAAGGTAGACACTATCAGAATAAAGAAGACAAAAATAAGAATCAAGGGGCTTGTAAAGGCCCTGATTCAACTCATTGTATAGTTGCACATTGTAATCTTGGTATTAATGAAATAACTTCTCTTTCATATTACAAATATTGTTGGATGCTTTATACTGGTGCAAATTCTCATATGAATTTTAGAAAAAAAATATTTTGAAGAACTGATTGACATTGAAATTGGAATAGTATACTTTGCAGACAAATCTAGCCTCAAATCAAGGGGAATTGGTTCAATAAAGCACAAGCTGCCTTGTTTCCTTGATTTTGTGTTAAAGAATGCTCTCTATCTTCTAGAGTTGCAGAGAAGCTTGATGTTCTTGGTGCATATTCGACATCAATTCCATTCCATCCACATGTTTGTTGGAGTTGTAGAGATAAGGAAGTCCTCTGAAAACAAGTTCATCATCACCAGATATGAAGATGGAAAGCTGCTAAAGTTTAAGGGTTGTTCTGCAACATTTCAAGACTTTTCCTATTTGTCTCAGCTTGAAGAAGGTAATCTTTCATCCAGTTTATTGTGGCATGCAATATTTGGTCACTTGAATTATAACAGTCTTCATTTGCTAATAAAGAATGGTGTATATGGTTTTCCTACGATTTCTAAATAGAGAAATAAATGTGATGCATGCATTCTAGGAAAACATAGTAAACAGCCTTTTCAAGAGTCAAAATTTATAGCATGTAGAAAGATAGAAAGGATTCATTTTGACTTATGTGGCCCCATGCCAATTCCTTCTACAAATGGTAATAACTACCTCATTAACTTTGTTGATGATTATCCAAGAATGTGTTGCGTATATTTATTGAAGACAAAGTCTGAAGAATTTCAAACATTCAAGAACTTTCATGCATGGATATAGAATCAAGAACAAGCACGTATTGGTACATTCTGTTCTGATAATGGTAAAGAATACACCTCTAATGAATTTGAATATTATATGTCCAAACATGGGATTACACATCAAACTTAAGTTCCTTATAATCCTGAACAAAATGGTGTAGCAGAAAGGATGAATAGAAAATTGATGAATATGGCAAGATCAATGATGTTTTTCAAGAATGTGAAACTAATTTTTTGGGGTGATGCAGTAGTATGTGTAGCATATTTCAAAAATAGAATTACATATCATGCTATTGAAGACAAGACTCCACATTAATTGTGGTTTGGCCAACTTCCTTATCTTAGGAATCTCAAATTTTTTAGTTCCACCTGTTATGCCCTTATACCAAAGGAGTAAAGAAACAAATTGGAGCAACTGAATCTGGTCGGTCTGTTAGTAGTCGAATCCGGATATCATTTTGAATGATAAATGTTATAATATATTAAATGATGATAATAATTACAAATGAGGCTCGCCTTTATAGGCTTTGAGCGTGAATGGTTACACCCTTTCATATAATAACTAATCTAATTAATAATTTATTTTATATTCGTTACATTGCCACTCCCTTTTAGGAAGCTTTGTCCTCAAAGCTTAAGTATGATCCTAGTCTCGTTCTTCATTCTGACTCGGTGTCAGTATTAGAATCGGACAAGGTCTCTTGTGCAGAGAATTGAACTTCCTTTCCATTGATGGTTTTGCACTGTATTGTCTGATTGTTCCTATATTTATGACCAGGAGTCCAGTCATCACTGCATCGACGACATGTGTTTTTATTTATTTTTCTATTATCAGAGTAACTGTTAGATGATTTTGATCTATTTTCCATTTCATAGGCATATTATTGAGGTTTGTGGCATTGATGACCAAGTGACCAAGTATCTGCACAGTACCTACATTGTGTCTCTTTTTCTTGTCGATAATGGTTATCGCCTCTTGTTTTAATTCCTTCCAATTTGCGTTCTACGGTTTTCGCTTTATGTCTTGCTACTTCTACGTTAAATATGTCATGCAACTTTAAATCTTTTTGGAGGTATGGTTTAAGACCTCCTAAATAGGTTTCGAGTCTTTTATTGTCAGACAACCCATAATCGTGTCAATAAGGATTCCCACTGATGTGTAAATTCCTCAATGTTTTCGACTTGTTGTAGTCTGGTAAGTTTACTGAAAAATTCATCTTCTTTGATTCCTTGATACCTATTAAAAAAATAATTTTTGAACAAGTTCCAAGTGTAGGTAAAATTATCTCTCTTCCACCATAAGTACCAATTATAGGCGTACCCTTCCATATGCATTGACGCATATTTCACCTTCTCCTCGTCAAATTGAATGTTGTAAATGTCAAAGTATTCTTCTACTTTGTTTAGCCAAGCAACGCATTGGTCTTCACTCCCATTATATTTCGATAACTCTATTTTTGCCTTAGGTGGGTACACTTTGTAAGGACGACGTTGATTTCCTTTTGCCTTATGGTTTGATGGTGGCTCGGAACTACTAGACGATGAAAGTGACATATCTAAATTGCTTCGTTGTTGGCGGTGATTTTTAGTTTTTTTATTCTCTACTATTTTACTTATAGCATCTATTTTGTTGTTTAATCGTGCCAACATCTCTGGCAGTACTTATGTTTGCAACCGAAACCGGTCGGTCCGTTAGTAGTCGAATCCAACTATCATTTTGAATGATAAATGTTATAATATATTAGATGATGATAATAATTACAAAGGAGGCTCGCCTTTATAGGCTTTGAGCGTGAAGGGTTACACCCTTTCATATAATAACTAATCTAATTAATAATTTATTTTATATTTGTTACACAAACTTGGTGCTAGAAGTCAAAGATGTATTTTATTGGGATATTCAGAAACTTCAAAGGCATACCATATTTATGATGAGGTAAATAAGAAATTTTTTGTTTCCATAGATGTCATTTTTCTTTAAACTAATAAAAATGACAAGTCTATTGTAAGGCATCTTGATCGTCTAGAGAATATTTCCCGTCTAAAGAAATATTATGAATTTGATAATGAAATTACAAACCTTGAAGGGGGGATCTCAATATTGGATCAAGATCGATCTTTGGAATTTCATTTTCAAGCACCAACACCTCCTCATGAAGAGACTCATGAAGAATAAGTTCTCACCACTTCACCTGAACTAGATGATGTTATTGAAAGGATTGGAATATTGAATCTTGAGGAGAATATAACACCACATCCAACTGATCAAACTAGACCATTAAAAAAGATTCCAAAACGGGCCATAAAGACACTTGAAAGTGTCCATCCAGATGAAGTTGTAAAGACAGGAACGAGAAACTCAGCAAGACAAGATAATGGAGGAGAAGTAGATAACTCAGGTGATGACATGGATGTCTCATTTGATTGTGAATTGAATTTATCTTCTAACTTTGGAGAAAATTCCTTTATATAAGCTGCTACATGTGATGAATGGAAAGAATCTATGCAAAATGAATATGATGCACTCATAAACAATGGAACTTGGAAGCTGATTGACACTCTAGTTGGAACCAAGCCAATTGGTTGCAAGTGGGTATACAAGAAAAAATATAAATCAGATGGATCTCTTGACAAACATAAAGCAAGGCTTGTGGCGAAAGGCTATGCACAAAAAGAAGGAGTTGACTATGAAGAAACATTCTCCCCCACATCAAAATGGGATACCATCTGCACTTCTCTCTCCATGGTAGCACAAATTAGGTGGAAAGTCCACCAAATGAATGTAAAAACTTATTTATGGAATGGAGACTTGAAATAAAATTTCTTCATGTCTCAACCAGAAGGTTTTGTTGTGAAGGGACAAGAGCACAAGGTATGCAAACTTGTCAAATCCTTGCATGGCCTAAAACAAGCACCATAAACGTGGTATGAAAAGCTAATCGATCATCTTCTAAAGCTAAATTTCAAGCATTATAATCTTGATGATGCAACATTATTTGTGAAGAAAGTTGGAATATCTATTGTGTTTATTGTGGTATATGTAGATGACCTCTTGATGACAGGGAACAATGAATATTATATAGCACCATAAAGAACAATATGAGAAAATGTTTTGAAATGACTAATCTAGGACAACTTCATTACTACTTGGGAATTGAAGTGACTCAACATGCTAAGTACATATTCATATCTCAGAAAAAGTATGTTGGAGAATTGTTGAATATATTTTGCATGATATAATGCAACCCTCTCTCAACTGCAATGGAACAAAAGTTGAATCTCACATCAAGTGAAGGAAAATAGTTTGAGGATGCAACAAAGTACTAACTTGTAGGAATCCTTATCTACCTTACCACTAACAAACTAGATATTTCTTATATTTTTGGTATTCTTTCCAAATACATGCACAAACCTTGTGAAGGACATTGGTCTGCAGCAAAAGGAGTTCTAAAGTACTTGAAGGGGACTTAAGACTTTGGAATCAAATACACTAAGGTATAATACTTCAAACTCATTGGGTACACTTATTCATACTTTAATGGTGAAAAATATATAGGAGTGTCCACTTCTAGATACACAATGAGTCTTGGATCAACAGTTATTTCCTGGAGATCACACAAATAGTTAGTTCTAGTAGATTCAAAAAAAAAATGTAGAATGTGTGGCAGCTCTAGAAGAAACAAAGGAGATTGTGTGGCTCAGGAAGATACTTGATGATTTGCAGAAGAAGCAAGAAAATTCCACTCCCTTATTGATCGACAAAACTTCTGCAATCAAGTTGGCCAAGAACCACAAGTTCCATGATCGAACCAAGCACTTCAACACAAAGTACCATTTGATTTGACATCATGTAGAGGCCAAGATAGTTCATTTATGACATTGTTCCACAAATGAGAGAATTTCCAACATCTTCACCAAAGCACATGGACGAGAAAAGTTTGCAAGATTTAGCACCATGCTCGGACTCACAAACACCCCTTCAAATTAAAAGGGGCAATGTTGGAAACCTAATCCTTGGATTATGGTTCCATAAATAATGTAAATAAATGTAAATAGAATATAAATTGAAGAGTAACATAGGAAGGTGAAATGAATGGTTGGAATATGAAACTCAAATATTAGATACAATGTATAAATAAATTCTATCGTGATGAAATAAAGTGAATCGAGAGTTATTCAGTCCTACATTTTCTCCCATGGGATATGTTTTAGCTTCATAAGGCTCTTGTGCATCATTCATGATGATAATATTTTTTACCAACCAAGACCAAGGCTTTCTGAACTAAATTATTTTAACTTTGGCCTCAATTGATCTTGATATAGCTCTAGATCTGCAAAATTGTTCTTCTAGCTACACTTATTAACTACATTATATCCTTAGAAAAATACAAAAATGTTTTTCATGCATTCTAGAAACTACCCATATTGACGTATTGTTAAATCAATGATGCATGCTCTTTTGAATTCAATTTCTAGAAATATCTAAAGCACTTATTTAGAATCTAATCATCTACATTCATTTTTGTCTTGATTAGATTCCAAGGAATATGACCATGTTCAGTTTTTGGTTGGGAACTAAAATTTAAAACCCTCAAAAATGATCAAATTTGTCATTTTTTGCATTTTTCCTTTAGGTACATTTAATCTCAGAAACCAACCTTAGTCACATGTAGAAGGAGATCTAGGGAGAACTAGGATACTTGATATATATATATATATATATATATAACAATTATTACTAAATATATAAATGATCATTCATCTGATATTCCATTCAATATCTATAATTTTTTGGAATTTACCCAAACCCTAAACCTTAACCCATATAAAATTTAAATAGTATAACTCTTAAGTGTCATTAATATTAACTACTAACCCTTATAGTACCTAAAAATTGTGACCTTAAACATGAAACTGTAAACCATAGCCACTAATCCCTAAACATTAATCCCTAAACCATATACCCCAAACCCTAAACACTAAGCGCTAAAACCTAAACCCTAAACCCTAAAGACTAAACCTTAAACCGTAAACATTGAAACTTGAACCCTAAACCTAAAATCCTAAATAGTCTACCCTAGACAATGGACTATAGACCATATATACTAAACACTAATGACTAAACCTTAGATCATAAAACCCACACCTTTAATCATAAGGAAGGATTAGTGGACCCTAGACTATAGATAGTATATTATAGAGCCTGAACACTAAACCCTGCATCACAAACAAAAAATGTTAAACCCTAAACCACCAACTTGATAATCCTTTCTGACAATATGGATACTATAAGGAATGATTAATCGACCAATCCATTGGCCACCTATATAAAAATACTATCCTTTAGGAAGATAAGCTACCCATCATACCCTAATCCCTAAAGACTAAACCCTAAACCATGTGCAACGCCCCATATTTTGACTAGGCATGTTTTTCAAGCAGACCTATTGCTTATTATCTGTTGGACTCAGCTAGACTGAGTAAACTATATTTTTGTACGTTGGACCTTATTATATGTTGTTGTTATGTTTATGATGTTAAAATGCTTATGTTGATACCATGATTATGATGATTAGGATGTTACTATTCTCATGATGTTATTATGTTATGTGATTATGATGTTGTAGTTATCATGAGACTCATTTCTTTCATACTGACAGTTTATGGTTAATTGTCATCCTTGATGAAATGTGATATATATGATGTGCTACATGGATACCAACCTATGATGTGATCGATTTTAATGATTTTATGTTGATAATATGGATTAGTTGATAGTCGAAAGGAAATATTTGTTATAAATGTATGGTTTCAAAGTACTAATTTGCAGGACACAGGAGTTATGTAATAGTCAGATACTTGATATGAAGTGTGGTATAGTACCTATTTTGCAGAGAGCCTTGTTTACAAAAGTTGATGATACCATGACATAGACCAATAATCTTGATAGCAACATAGTACGGTTTGGACTGGGTATAGACCCAAGATGTTGAGAGGGATGGATGGATGTTCCACCCTATGTTTCTATGATACCCAAGGTCATGGGAGGGTTGTGCTAAGTCATGTTCCCCTAGATGTGTGATGGTGATGGTCAGATGCCTGCTAGGGGAGGCTAGGCTCGCTATGTAGCCAACACTATCGCTCTCAGTTTCTATATGTGGCTAGGTCGGTGAAGCCGACACCAAATATTTTCTAGCAAAGGAAGGATATGGAGGATGTGGAAAATGTTAGGATGAGAGGAAGTGATATTTAGTACTGTGTGGGGTTAGGGGAATCTACGACACCAAAATTAATAGTAGTAGGTGTCTCTTCCTTGAAAATAATCAATTGATTAATTATTATGAATCTAAAAATATAACGATGTTATAACTTAATCGGTTAATGATTAATGATTGATGATGCTAAAATGATTATGTGTTTGTATATTGATCTTGTTAGGTATTTGTGATTATCATGTCTTGTATGCATGAACATTTAGTCAATACAAATCATTATTATTTTGGGAGTTTATATATGTATGTGTGTGTGTGTGTGTATGTATGTGTGTATGTATGTATACGTATATGTATATATGTATATGTATATGTATCTAAATATATCTATATACGTATGGATATACATATATATACATATACATATATGTGTGTGTGTGTGTGTGTGTATACGTGTGTGTATATATATATATATATATATATATATATATATACGTATACGTATGTATATACGTATATATATACGTATATATAGCCCCAAGAGTTAGCTCAATCGGTCGAGTACTCGTAGTTAGGCCTCCCAGCATGTGAGGTCGCAGGATCCATTCTCATCAACTCTCTTGGGGTTAGGCACGCA
>LPNX010486308.1:119425-137800 GCA_001517045.1 Pseudotsuga menziesii
TATACATATACATATACATATATATATAGACACACACACACACACATGTGTGTGAGTGTGTATAGGAGAGATGGTGTTTTCTTATAGTACGTGTACGATCTATGTATGCGATGGCCTCGCATGCACGCTTTCACATGTATGCTAGTATTGATATACAAATACTTAACATTTTGAATAATTGTATAAGTTGTCATAAGTAAATATGTTAATTATGCATTGATCAAGTTCAGATAATGAATGTTAAGCTATTGGATATATGTAAAACAAGTCAATCAAGGTATCCATTAATGGTATGTGAACCTTGTAATAAGAATAGATCAAGCGTCGTTAATTAGAATTGTTGTCATAAATTTGTCATGAGTAGACTTAAACATTGTTCATATACATTAGTAGAATTGTCGTGTTCAAATATTTGTCATGATTGTTTAAATCCTTAAGGGTTCTTTATTTATGAATACATTGATAACTATGATACTTGTCTTAAAAAAAATTTATAAATGTTGTTATTTATTATTATATTATTATTATTATTTGTTGTTGTTATTATTATTATTATTATTATTATTATTATTATTAATGATAATAAGGTCCTTTGTGGTAAACATAGTCAATTAAACAAAATTGGAAATAACTTGAGTAAAATAATTATTTAAAAGGACCAAATCCTTATGTGTAAGTTAAACAAGTATATTGAAATATTGAATCTCGCCAACAAGATACGATATAATTGCTTTAAAAATAATACTTGTTATTTTACTAACATTCGATCCCGAATTGGGTAAAACAATTAAGATACCCACCTATATGAAAGTTGAAAGATCAAACAAGATAATTACTAAATTATTATTTGTATTCAACATATTTATTGTGGATGGGACTAACAATTAATATAGCATCTTGTGAGAGACCCGAAGGGAACAGTTCAAGAATAATTAAATGTTTTACAAACAACTTATTTGATTCAACTTAATTAGCCTTAACTATTGGGATGCTTGAGAACTAAATAAAGAAAAATATATTCATTTATGATTATAATATTGTATTATCATTGGAAACTTAAACAGGTAGGTGAATTCATTGTTTCAGGGAAAGATGGTGGAGTAAGATGGAGGCGAGGAGGAAAATTGGTATTTAGGAGAGGTCTCATGGAGAGGTTGGGGGGTTTTTTCTTTTAAAGAGAGGAGAGTAGAATTAGTGTTGTAAAGAAAGGTGGAAGTAAAATCTTGAGGAGGGGGTTAACTCAAGGACTTAGAAATTTCAGGAAATCAAGTCATATTGGGGAAAATAAGGAAAATGATCTCAGGATTATTGGTCTGTAGGCTTGGGGGATAGGAAACTGATCTATTTCCTAGGGTCAGCACGATAAGAGATGGTCAGTAGAGTGGTTCATCCATTTTGGTTATAAAGGCTTGGACGAGAAGTTGAAGGAACCTTTGGGATCTACCACAACCACCAGTGCCAGATATTTTACTATTAATATAATTATTTGCATACTAAATCTATGCATGCTACAACTATTTTATTGACTAGATTTATGAAAATTTGTGAAGATTATTGTAGATACATGTACACTGATAAAATTTAGATTTATACATTACACATTTATGGAAATAGGAAAATAGACTTGTACTTGAACAAGGAAATCTAATTGAAACATCATGTTTTCTTACTTGAGATTTTATTAAAAACCAGCTCATAATGAGCTTAACTCCAAGAAACCACTTAGAAAAATGTTGAATCAATGTTATGATTCAGCAAGATTCAGCAAGATGTTGAATAGTTGATTCAACAAGATGAACATCAGACATTCGCCTTACTCCAAGAACAACATAAAGTATTTTTGAGCCGACATAGAAAACTTCAGGAATATGCACCATTTTCCAAGTAGTTAGCCACGATTTTGCATAACTGCTACTTACATTATGGACACGTTTTTACTGACATGAGCAGAGTTCAGAACAACCTCGCACTCATCTTTCAACAAAAACTCTATGCCGTTGTTGCAACAATACTAGACCTGGAGTAGCAAATCAGCATGGAAGAAAAAAAATTGAAGGAGCTCCAAAACAAAGTTGTCCAGTGGTCTAAACATGCGTAGCCAGCACAGAAGGAAGTCGACATCTTGGTGACTCAGATGAATAAATTGCTCACTGATGCAAGTAACCAGCAATTACTTTTAGGAGAAGACCTTCAGAATATCAAACATGGCCCCCTAACAAAAAATTTTTACCAAGCTCACAAATCTCATCATTGTCAGTACAAGAATACAAACACTTTTAGATAAATGGAAAAATTTCCATACTCGACTTGCCTCCTCTTCCAATGCCATGTTGAAGCTTGCAGTGCGGCGGCCTAGTCTACCATCTCACTGATGAACCACTACCATAGTTTACATATTTTTTCACTTCCTCTTCTCTTCAGGATGAAGAAATACTTTTTTGGTGGGGGAGATGTTGGAGAAGCCTAGTTGGTTGACCGACTAGGCCCTCCATTCGACTACGGTTGAGTTGGTACAGTCGGTCGGTTGATCGACCGACCTGAGAGTTGTAGCTAAATAATTGAATGTAACATGTATAAAATAGGCTAGTGAGCCATATCCAAAGATATGTTTGTTCATTGTAACTTGTATATTGTATGATCTCTAATATAAATCTAGTTGCAGTTGTCCCACTTAGTTTTATTTGTCTTATGGTTACTATCATGTGAATGCTCTATTTTATTTACGGTAATGTATTGTCGGTAATTAATCGAACCCACGGACTACAACAGTAATTATAGGTCTTATTTAAGTTGAGTATTATAGTGTTTAGAGGTAAGTATTTTGTATGTTGGTTTTTATAAGGATTGAATATTATATGATATAGGAACTATATGATTTCGAGCTATGTCTGCTAAAAGTTAAGGTTGATAATGACCTAAGGTTTATAAGGTGGAGGTGCTAGATACGTGTTAGTGGTTATGGGTTAGAATGATTACAAAGGTTAGGAATGATTATTTATTAATGTTAGGGGATAGAGACTATAATATTTAAGAGATAAAAATTAAAGCAGTTAGGGTATATATGAGTTTATTTGGATTAATTTATATATGGGTTAGGGATTATGGGGGTTATATGGGTTGAGGTATATATTAGTTAATATTTACATGGATTATTAAGTTTAGGGGACAATTATATATTGTATGAAGGGATATATTTTTATAATTTTAAATGTTACAATAAGAAATGAATATATGTTCTAAGTACTAATGAAACACATTCACTGTAGCTTCATTTGATGTAATTACATATATTTGTAATTTGATGTTGTAGAATTATGTTTTATGGATATTTCAAGCTATTTAATGTTTGGTCGTGGATTATTTACCAGGGAAAAGAGGGTGTAAGCTTATTGATGGAACAAAGAATGAGTGTAGATTACTAGTGATAAAATTCTAAAGGAAGAAATTAATGAAAAGTATCACCATTATTATCCTCCTTGTTATCTTTAGTCACTCTCTCTAGATAGTCCCTCTTCCCTGGTAGGCACCCTCCATTCTCGCCATCTTTTCATAAGTAGCCTTGACATTTTTTTCATTAGTTTCTTAACTGCATAAAATTCTTCATTGTATGAAAAGAAAAATACATTATCCTAAAGCACTAACAACCTTTGTGTATAGAAATAAGTCCTTCCAATCACTCTCAACAAATGGAAATGAACTCCATTAAAGAAATGAGTAAAGGTATGAAAGAGACCATCATATTGAAATGCAAGAGACTCTACAATATGTCTTCCACTCTAGGTGATCAAAATTTATTGATTCCACATGGAAGGGGCCAACGTTGAAATTTTTTCAAACTTTTCTTGCATCTCGTGAAAATGGACCTTATCAGCCTAAAAGTATACCTTTATTATATGGGTAGGTTTTCTAACACAAAAATAAGCCAAGGGTGGCCTCCCTGTGAAAGCCAAAATATTGGGCTCCTGAAAGAATATTGGGTCAATGTAGAGTTCTTTGCAAATTGTGGTTGCATCTCACAAAAACCAACGTAATCAACTTGACAAAATACCTCATAGGTATTTTCAATACATATGTATTCATTTATCTTCTAGTTGTTAATCATAATCAAAATTTGAATTGTCAAGATCTAAATCAATGAAAGGATTGGTCATAACAACCTCTTCTTTGAATTCTTCATCTGCCAATTGTTCATGGTCTACCTCATCTTCAAATTCTTCATCACTGACATCTACCTGCTCCTGATATACATCACATTTAATGTATTATTCAACTTCTTGGTTTGACATAGCTCCTTGATCCTCTATATCATCTTCATGTTCTTCTTCATTATCAAATTCTTTTGGTACAATATATTTTACAAGACTTCCTCTTGGCTCATACCTAACTAAATATGATGAACCCGCTTTATTTGGCACTTGTGAATATAAAACTTTCTCACACTGACTTGAAAGGACATAAGTCTATGTACCCAGCTCAAATAACCTTGTATTAATCATGGAAAATCCATTAGCATTCTCAATAGAAGTTCTATCATGATCATGTTCATTCATTTGTAACTTGTACCAACGTACCTCAAAGAGAACTACTTTGAATAAGTCAAAGTCTAACTCCGGTATATATCTCAAGTAGTCGTAACATCTATTTTCATATGCTTTAGAACACTTGGAAGTGCTAGAGGAAACATTAGTAACCTGAAAAAATGCAGTAATTCCACAATCAAATGTTTTCCTCTTATCATCCAACTGCTTGATGCGAATTTTTCATTGCACAAAATAGCCTCGTAGTGTTTCACTTGCAACTATATATATATATGTGTGTGTGTGTGTGTGTGTGTGTGTGTGTGTGTGTGGTCTCAGATTGGAACAAATATACAAATAATCTTAAAACTTCTCATATTAGACTCATTGAATCCACGCATGAGCTCATTTGGGATCATGCGACACATGGGATATACACCCCCAAGACTGGGTACCAGCACTTAATATCCACGGCTCAACAAGGAGACCCGTGCATCTTATGCAAAAATGGGGATGAAAACATCACACACCTTTTTATATCATGCCCATTCATAAAACAAATATGGAATACTTATCAATCTCTCTTAAATACAAATCTGGCATGGCAAGGACAAAACCTGGACGAAGCTTGGAAAACATGGACAGCTTCAAATAATTTTTCCTCTCGGAAAACCCTTCCTCTTTTACACATTTGGGGCACTTGGCTAGCTAGAAACGTAACCATTTTTCAATACAAAGCATCTTCTCCAGATGTCATTACAAAACAAGGGCTAGATATCTTGTCATATTTTCGACAAACCAAGAACACCCCAGCTATATGTATCATCACTGAAGAACAAATAAATTTCACCCAACCATGGGCTTATTTTGATGGCATTTCTCAGGATCTTATTTGTAGGGGGGAGCGGTCCTTTTATTAACTCATAATCGTCACTTCAAAATCCAAATGGGCTTAGGGAAGGGAACCAACAATTTTTTCGAACTCCTTGTTCTAAATCTCCTTCTATGTTTTGCTTTAGAAAAAAATTGCGAAAATATTCAGACTTTTAGAGATTCTATGGTTGTCATCAATTGGGTGAATAAAATTCAAAAGTGCAGAATTACAAACCTTGGTCCATTTTTTGAAGAAGGTTGCAGACTCATGGAAAACTTTGATACCATAACCTGTCATCATTTGTACAGGGAAAGAAAATCTGAAATGGATAAGCTCCATAAGGAAGGCAACTAGCTCTATATCCTGAGGGACTATAACTGAGTGAAGGGACAAACCGGTTGGTTCTTCGACTTGCTAAGCTAAGCTTGGTAGGGCTACTGGATCTTTAAATGGATAAACATACTCTTCAACATGTGCTTCAATTGCTACTGACTTTACAGGAACTACTGAACCAACAAAAGCAACTACATCATAAATAGTAGTAGATTCAGGTAAGGCAGGACTTTTAATACAGACTCAGGTCAGTTACGCTCGGGCGAGACAGACTCAGATAGGGACTGAAATAACATATATGATTACACTTGTTGGTACTTACTTAACTGCTTTAATTAAAGAAGTGAACAGCTGATATTTACCTAATCGCTTTCGTGGGCATTCAAAAGGGCGTCCCACTTAAGGACGTGTTTACTTGGTCAACCACTTCATGAACAGGACATATTGCTTGATGGATCTTTTATTTCATGCCCTTTTCACACTTGATTGATGGTACTTAGAATATAATAGAGCTTAATATAGGATAAATCTATGAATTTTATCGTAGACCTTTCATAGAAACACAACAAGGGTAATCCTTCTCATAATTTTTGCACACACATCTTGGTTTATATCTAGGATACTACACAAAAAAAAATGGAAGATATATGAGTCTTTTAAAAAGGCTCGGTTTTTTGTTTTTCTCTCTGTTATGAATCAGAAAAAAATACATGTACACAGAGACACTTTCTTGGAAAATACATGAGTCTTTCTTAAGGCTTTGCTTATTGTTTACTGCTTTTGAATCAGAGTACATAGAGGAAAAAAGACTTGAACAAGGGCATATTTTTTTACAGAAATATTCTACATGAAGTTGCAAGGCTCATCTCATTTACAAATGTGTGCATACATACTCTCTACATATGTAATTTCATTACTATAATAAAATTACGCTTTTTTCCACGAATACACACACGCACACACACAGATTGATCGAAATGTTCAAAATGCAATATTTTCAGCTGATACTCATGCTTAGACTAGTAGTTGCTTAATATTTTGAGAAACAAGTAATGCTAGCACATCTAATATACAGAACAAAAAAATGTGGGTAATGATCACCTGTTTATTATTTGCACCATTTGCTAAATCAATTTCCCTTTTCATAAGAGTGATATCTCTAGATTGATGAGATCTCTTAATCAAATCCACCACTCTGTCCCATGATAATTTACCATAAAAAATTACATGGTTCTATCCATGCCTTCATCCAGTTAAGATTATTTTCAATGTATAAATTTAGTGCGTCCCACTCTCGAGTAGTTGTGTGACAAAAAAAACAATTGAATAATTAGGTACTCATAGTAAATCTTAATCAATTATGGATGAATAAAATTCGTAAGATTAACGAAGTAGGAATTGAAATAATATAATATACACTATTATATAAGTTGATATGATATAGTGTTTCGTTACCTTTGACTTTCTTGATTCTACCATTTCCCACCAAAAATTCCCCTTCATATTTTTCCTTGGAATTGATGTCCCAAATGTGAGGCACATTAATACGTGGTGATGCTACTTCATGAAGATACTCACTGATATATACCACGGATTGATATACCATATATTCGTTAACCATAAAACACTTAGGATGTGATCTTTGTATAAAAAAATCTTTCAATGTCTTCAAGTGCCTCTCCACCATTCACATTGACCTTATATGTATAGGTCCACATATTTCAATCTCCTCAACTTGGTGTATGAGGTAGTGTTCTTGTGCATTGAAAAAGATTGGAGGGAGATGCTTTTGCAATTTATACATTAGCTAATGAATTTCTCTTTTCCAATACCTTATATATTCTTTATGGGTTTCTTTGGACGACAACAACCTAAACATGTTGACACAAATTAAATACGTTGGAATATTGAATACAATAATACATATATGCATGTCATGCAAGTAAATCACATTTAGGACAGTTATATATTTAACCTTTCTATTATTGTGAGAGCTTACCTCATGTACTTTCCATGATCATTTATAACTTGTTTTATGTTGTTGTCAAAACTATCTAGGAGAGAAAGAAGTAGAACAAAGTGAAACATAGAAGGACACATATTCGGTATTTTATTCACAAATTCAATACAAAAACCAAATTCTAAAAAAATAGCTAGAAGATTAATACACCAAGTTACCTTAATAAATGTATTCCAATCATGAGTTTTTACTCTACCAAATTCTCCTTTCTTTGTTAAGATATTATTTATGTTTGAAGAAAAACTAGTGGGAAATGTAATTTTTTAATGGCGTCTTTTGCAACATTGCTTTCCTACTCTATAAATGACCATGGAATATTGTCTAGTTTCCCATCATTGGAATAATGAATCAAATTCCCCATTACATGATTGGATTCCATAATATCGCTACGAACTTTGTTGATTTTATCTTTGTTACTCCTTCCATCTAAGATTCTCCATAAGTTTTATGTAGTGTTATTCCCAATATGCATTGTATCAAACAAATGTGCAAATTGTAGGTGCTCATAGTAGGGAAACCTGTTGAATTGGATGGAGTATCATTCCATTCCTCATACAAGAATCTCATTAGTGTGTTGATTAAATTTATAGAACAAAAATGAACAAAATTAAATATTATATACCATAGAAACAATTGAATATTATAAATATTACAAGATGTATAACATTATTACACATGATTTGGAAATTGTTTACTTCGATGATGATTCCTATTATTCTCCATATGCCATGGTTAAGGTGGCATTCTTCAAGGTTTTTTTCTAGTCTCTTCCTTCCCCTAAAATGATAGTTCTTGGTGGGTTTGTGGAGTTGCATTGAGATTATAAAATACTTGAACGCAGCTCCACAAACCCATCAATTCACTCCTGCGTATGGATTTGTTTAACATGATATTTCTTGGTAGTTCGATAACAATGGTTCATAGTGAGGAAGTGCCTATACTCATCAATCACATCTTTTCCTAATATTTTTTAGTGTCGAGATATCTATGTGTGCCACACATTTGACATGCAAATTTACCCTTTGTTTGAAGACCTACAAGATGTGCAATTATGTTAATACTAGTAGGATACAAATAAATTATTCAAAAAATGCTTGAATCATCAACAAAATAAAAAAATTGTTAGACTACAATATTTTTAATGTTAATTAACACAAAAATGTGTTATCCGAGGGGCATCTTGAATTGTCCATGCAAGTATTCCATGGAATTGAAAGTGTCTTTGACCTATTGGTTTGGAGATATTGTACATAGTGATTCCAACCCATAGCTTTAGAAGTTCATAAATAAGAGTCTCATTAAATATGTCCATATCTTTAATTTAGTACTTGCCTAATTATTTGAAAATACACACATTTATTACCTTGAACATATAATAAATTATCATATCTAACAAACAACAAATTAAGTATAATGGAAATGGCATGTATTTGAAAACAATATAACTAATTTAAACAATTACCTGGAACAATCATTGCCAACATTGTGTGCTCCCTCTTTATTGACATCCATGGAGGAAGGTTATTGTTTATAAAAAAAATAGGCCACACTGAGTAAATAAATCTCATCTCCCCAAATGGATTATAATACCATAAACTGCCAATGAAATCCTAACATTGTGAGGTTATTCTTTTAAAACTAGCGATAATTCTTCGATGCCCCTAAATGTGATACCATCTGCAAGCATTCACATAACACCATATTCATTTATATTTTGTGCATGGTAATCCATAAATTGTGCCATGCTTTTGCACCTAATCAATTGTTGGAAGCATGGAAGTATGGGAATATGATGAACAACCTTGTGGGGAACCTTATTTGTTACTTGGTTGGTTCGATATCTACTAATACCACATTGAGAGCAGTCCAAATTTGTTGCATGTTGTCCATAATATATAATATGGTCATTGGGACATGCATCAATGGCTTCATACTCCATTCCTAAATATTTCATAATGAGAAACAATTATCAATAAGTGCAAGGTAAATTATTTGGTGATGGTAGGAGAATATCACCTAACGATCTAAAACATTCAAACAAAAAATTAAAGTAATGAATATTGTTCATCAATTTTGCACCATCCTTTTTAAAATATAACTTGAATTTGCACCAAGAGGTGCAAAGGAACGCTGAGAGGATCAACATATTTTGCAATGGCTCTTCATAAGGCCATGTGCAGTAATAAATGCACTGGAATATATTTTTGAAAAAAAACATCTTATACAATAAATAATTGCAACGATAAAATAAACATAACTAATTGCACCAACTTAAGCCTGCTACACAAAAGGTAAAATTCTATACAACTTTTTTTCATAAAATAACATAAGTTTCAAATCTATAGAGCTCCAAAACGCATGTATTCACTCTTCCCAGCTTAAGCCCACTACACAAAAGGTAAAATTATATACAATTTTTTGTCATAAAACAACATAAGTTTCAAATCTACATAGATCCAAAACACATTTATTCGTTGTTACTTTGTGTCCTGTACAGTGGCATGATCATAATCAAGCAAATTGAGTGTCTGTATGGGTGGCATAATATTCTTCTTTTTAAATTTCAAATTGAGGTCGATTGGATGCACGTACTTGCAGGTGGGGCATGATGGAAAAGCCTTCTAAAATGTCACAAACATGTACACTATGCATAGGACACTACAATCATATCTCTGCTATTTTCATCAAAGAGATCAGACAATTTCTTCCTTCCAGCTCCAAGTTCTTCCTTCTGTTGTTGCTTCCATATATGGTCATTTTCTAGAAGATTCATTTGGAGGCCCAACTCCATAGGCTGACAGCCAAAAACTGGACATGTAAAGATTCATTTGGAGGGACAACTTCATAGGCTGACAACCATAAACTAGACAAGTAAAGATTCATTTGGAGGGCCAATTGCATAGGATGGCAGCCAGAAACTGGACATGTTTCTCTTGGATCGTGCAAAGTTTCACTTTTGTAGATCAATTGTAATAATATATTTTCCATGTCTACAATCATTGACGAATTCAATGACCAACAAAAGAAACCATTAATAAAAGAGGAACACAATTTGTAATAAAAAAAATTAGAAGAATGAACCAAACCTGAAGGTGAATTCAATGACAACAACAACAACAACAAAAACCATGAATAAAAGAGAACCACAATATGTAATCAAGAAAAAAAATAAGAAGGAAACAAACCTGAAGGTCTAAACATTGTTTCCATTTTGGAGGCAGTGGAGACTCAACGTGAAGCTCAATACCAATACTTTTCTTTCTATTGCTTTCAACATTACCTAGAAGTTGTTTTTGCACTCCCATGTTGTATTCAACTGGATGTATCTTTTACTCCCATTGGCCTACTTTTCATGGTCATTTGTCGGACATTAATGAAATTATATTTTATCTTATCTTACTAAGTTGTTTCTATGAAATAAGTGGTTCAGGAATGTGTAATCGAGCAAATCAAGTTTTTGAATATCAATACAGAAACAGATGTTAATGCGTAACAATGTTACTTGTCAAACAGATCCCAACTGAATAGTGAAAATGAAAGGTAACTATCAGACTATAGTTGGGGCATTCCACAATTAAACCAAAATATTGATCTTGAATACTTCCAATTTATTTTTAAATTTGGGCCAGAAAATATTGAGACACAAATCTCTCATTAAATGCAGGGTTTCACAATAAAACTGACTGAATATTGAAAATTTAAGCTATGCAAAAAAGAACTGATGAAAGAAAATTCATTAACTTCAAAGTATTTATCTTGAAGACATCCAATTTATTTTTAAATGTGGGCCAAAAAATATTGAAACACATATCTCTCATTAACTCCCACTAAGGACATATGTGTGATTTCACAAAACATCTTATTGAATATTGAAAAATTAAGCTATGCAAAAAAGAGCTGATGAAAGAAAATTCATTAACTTAAAAGTAACACAATGAACAGGTGAAATCCAAATAATATGATTTTCTTGGGGAGTGCATTGAGCATCTATATCCACAACAAACACAGAGTTGAATCATAGACAAAGACCATAATTGACAGAAAAGGTAATACAACCAACAATACAAGTTCCTTTGTTGTTCAATTCCATTATACGAAGATGGAAACAATTAAGGGCAGGTCAAGATTAAATAGAAACATGTTTTCCTCCAGGTCAATGATGTTACCAGAAATAGTGAGATAAGGTCGATAGATTTCTAATTTTCTATGGCTAACAGAAGTTTATTGTATAAAAGGAAAAGAAAGCATGGATAGTAGAAATCACAAAGATATACCAATATCAAGTAGAGAATTTATTTGAAAAGTAGACATATAAAATCTCTTCCTCCCAGCAACCTTAAAGTATTTATGCAACAAGATAATTATGCCAATATGATAACAATCATGATTAGGGTGGGTCACTCAGGAAAACAAACATCAATTGGTATCATAAACAACTGGGTGTTAATTTTATAAGGATGCATCAGTTTATAATTTATAATTTGCATTCTTGTAGAATGCAAAGCTGGAGGAAATGAACCATGATTATAATTAGTCTCTAAATAAAGAGATTACCTTGGATATGTACCATGAAAAACAAATGTCTCATTATAATATCATAATTCTCAATTTCATATGTACCAAAGTAAAAGAAATCGTTCTCTCCACGGAAAAGAAATAAACCTCACATCTTATAGCTAAACATATGATATTTGCATTGGTTAAGGTATTAATTGAAAGCATTGAGAGAATGTAAGAGGAATGAACGTGGAAGGATCATAAGAGATATCATAGGCAATATGTGACTATGAATCCCCTCTTTCTTTTATTACTTGTCGTTGCATTTACTCACCTTCATAAAGGTGTTCAATCAAGACCCATCTTCAACACTTTTCGATTCCATTTATAAAGTGTTTAAGCTTCCCTTAAATCTTTATTTATTCATGGTGTGGGCTACCCAGGGTCTGTTATCAGTGCCCAATAAATTGTCAACTGATTTCAGTTAATCCATGTGTACAATATAATGCTTTGTGTATGAGAGTTGCTCTTATTTGCCCTGCATAAATTGCAGACATGGTTTGATTGATAGCTTGGATTTCCCATCTTTTATTACACCTTGTCGAGTTTTACCTATATTAGCTATTAAGGGATAGTAAATTATGTCATATCACCACCCATACATGTCATGTTGTACATCAATTCTCTGAATTCCAACTTTCTCTTTAACCCCAAAAATTTATTACGATCATTGATACAAAGGAAAAAATAAAAAACGAGAATTGTTCCACATGAATCCATGTAGAGGGATGCGTGTATCTGCTTGCCATGTTAATGAGTTGTTCCAGTTTTAATAGCTGGAAAAAACTATGTTGGCAACAACAATTATGAACATCTTGCACAATTGAACTCCCAAATTGAAACTAAACATATAGCAATTCAAACCAGCAATAAATCCATTGTTAAATATCTGCAAAATAATTTAGTTTTTGTTTTAAGATCATTAAAGGGATTGTATAAATTAATGGACCAGGAATTAAAGACTAAAATTAACAATTCCAACTCATAAGTATTTTCCAAGGTAATTATATAACTCCCTGCATTAGTAGACCAAACAATGATACGTGCTCTCCTTCTCAAGGAGCCATTACCTATAATTACCAGATTCTTTTGCAGAACATGCATGAAAACTCTCACAAACTGAGGGAGTGAGTAACTCAATTACCAAGGAGATAACAAAGAGAGATTCATCACATTTTTAACAAAAAGGATATCCTATTGAAAAAGGAAAAAAACCATTTATATGAAATATTAATAAAAATATATTGCACTTAAGTCTTAAGTAATATGTCCATAATTAGGTTTTGTTTGGACATGGTATTCACCGGTAGAGATCAGTACCTCGACCAGGAATTATGAAACCTCTCTTCCAGTATACTGCCCAATACCATTTACACTATTTTATGTGTAGTTGGAATGCAACTTGGTTTGTCTCAATTCTAGGGCATATGGTTCGAAGAGCTATCGAGTATGGAAATATGGAAACACTGGTATCTTTTTATTATTATATTCATGGGAGATAATGTTGTTTCAATCTCAAATTGAATAATCAAAATAATAATAATATTGTGCCCTACTGATCATACATTTTAGCTTATGATAATATATACCTATAACCATGCATAAAATGTTTCGCAGCCTTCTAAGGGGCTATGCATGCAATTATATGACCTGGACCAATTATCGATTGAATGGCCAACTCAAAAAGGGTGGTGGAAATAATGGTGTGGTACAGAATACAAAATGCAAAGGCATGCATCCAGACATGTATGCATCCACCAAACACTTTGCTACTTGAAATTCAACAAGGACATATTCCTAGAGTTGGCGCTAGTTTTTAATCAAAATAAATACACTTAATTTTTATTTCGTTAAATACAAGTTTTTTTGTGTAAATGAGAGTGTATTTCACATAATTGGAAAATGTATCAATATCATTTTCAATTTTTTTTCACCTCAAAAAAATGGGAAGAATATTATTTTCATTTGTGCTAAATAATTGTTTGTTTATATATGTAGGAGTGTCTTACATGAATACGAATCATAAAAATGTATTATTATTCCACAACTGACTTCACACCTATGTACCAGTGAATACAGTGATTTGTGTTTTCTTTTTCATATTGTTTTTATAATTTTCAACTTATTTTGCATCATCAATGACTTTAAATGAGAGATGCATCATTTATATGTATATTCCCAAAGAATGTAACCCGTAGGAAAGCAACGGAAGTCGTTAGATTTGGAGACAGAGAAAGAAATGGGAAAAGGTATTATGTAGATGATGACGTTTGTGTGTTTTTTGAGCCTAGAAACTATGATCCAATTAAATATTGTTAGTGTCACTGCAACTATTAATTATTCATTGAAGCCATATCATTCCTCACAAATTCACAAACAATGTGGTTTATTCCATGATCAGTCATATGACCACATGATGTATGGAAGTGCTTCTCTTCAGCCCCATGATTTTGTTATGAAGAAAGATAAAGGAAATCTAGAGAAATTTGAATTGGCGGCTTCATCTATCGATGCTAACAATACAAAAAGGGCATAGAGGCCTCGTTGTCATTCAGAAAGGCAATCAAATCAGATCTAGGTGGATCGCTGCTTAACTGGACCGTAGAAAACTCCGATAACATGTGCTCCCGGAATGGCATTTTTTGCAGAAAACACACAAAACGAGTGGTTTCCATGATACTGTCTGGATTGGGATTCCAAGAAGAGGAAAATACTGATAATTATCAAGAAGAGGGATTGACCAAGACCGAGATGGAAGATTGAGCAAGACCGGCCCTCAAATAAGAGGAAAATGCGATAATTTATCACAAAAAAATCAAGACCGATGGTCAAATAAGCAAGACTGACCAATAAAATGCGCTAAAATATTTTGCAGACACGTGTCAGAGCATGATTAAATGGAATGACGAGGAATCTTGAGAGACTATGTCTCCATTGTGTAACCCCTTCGGCATAATTAACACTTATAAAAATAGAAAGAACTTAAAATGGTATTCAATATGTATGTAGAATAGTATTGCATCCCTTAGGACCTGTGTGAGGAAAATGTTAGATAAATCATTCAACACCAATAAAATTGCGGAGAGAGTATTTGTCTTTGAGCCTCCATACAAAGTTTTTTTCTGCTTTCTTGATGACAGGTACATATTCAACATATCCATCAAGTTATCATCCATCGAAAAGCGTGAAAGGTGTCATTAATCAATCTATTTATACCGTCATTATGAATTATCTCAATATCGTCATTTTTCTCATCCATAGGATTAACTTCACCATCTCCATAATCGACTCCATGATTATCTCCATCATCTCGGCTACCAAGATTTCTACTACAATTTGGCACTTCTTGCTCGTTGATCGGTCCAATCCTATGACATTTTTCCTTTGTCATTACAAATTACAATAAAATAATTTTAGTATATATTTAAATCAAATATTAAAACAATAATTAAAAAAATCTAAATTAAATTAATAAGAATAAACATTAAACATGTAACAAAGAAAGTCATCTGATACGTCTTACCATTTGATGAAATTCATGCCCCCGTATAAAATGCGCATATTCCCAACAATGTTTTATAGTTGTATACCTTAAAATTACAAAGAAAGTCATCTGATACGTCTTACCATTTGATGAAATTCATGCCCCCGTATAAAATGCGCATATTCCCAACAATGTTTTATAGTTGTATACCTTAAAATTACAAAGAAAGTCATCTGATACGTCTTACCATTTGATGAAATTCATGCCCCCGTATAAAATGCGCATATTCCCAACAATGTTTTATAGTTGTATACCTTAAAATTATTCTTTTCATTCCCTTACAATTTGTGCAAGGGCGCCAACATTTACCATCACCATGTTGCCCGTTTAACTTAGCAACAGTCCTCGAACTTTCCTCGTTTGATATTGGCATTGTTAACTATATAACTAACACATGAACTTATATAACTCGATAGGAAATTGATGGTATATTGATGGTATATTTGTCAAAACTACAAAACATTCTATTATAGACATCAATGGAATCATGTAATTGTCGGCTTGAAATGAAGAGTTCTTATATAACTATCTTTTATGTGCACGGTTGTCGAAATACCGATGTATGTTTACTAGGTCAACAAGAGGGTCTGTTGACCATTTCAAAGATAAAAATGATCATGTAATGTTCATGTTGTATCGATAGACATAAGTTAGAATTTCCAACAAACCACGATGGACGTTGGAATTTTGACGTCTGTCAAGGTTAACTTCAAAAACAGAAAGGAATTTTGGACAAGACACATGATTTCCACCATCATTGCCGAAAAATGCTCTGAAATTTGCATCCAAATGTAGTAGTGCCTTTATGGAGAGTTGATCTACCATAGGGTGATACTACTACCGATCGATATTAGTTGCCAGCAAAAGCTCCTCTATACATAAATGCAAATTATAGCACTTGGAAAGTTGGCCTTTTCTCAAGCAACTCTTCAATTGATTTACTCCTCTAGGAATCAACCTCAATGCACATAAGATTCAAAAAAGATTAAGGGACTTTGTTGTAATTCTATAATAAGGTTCAGAACACCATCTTCTGTCAACTATCCAATACACATAACCTTATAGTGTGCAAATAACCCAAGTATGCAAGCAATATGTCTCCCTGATTGGTTCTCAACACAATGGATATTCACTAGTGGATTAAGCCATACATGTAGTTAATGCTTTGGCCAATTATCTAATGCATACATTAATGCTACAACATTGACCAGATTCCAATTCAAACACCAAGGTATCTACAGTGTCATTGCATGCTAACATAACGTAAAAATATTGTAACACCCTACATTTGGTGTTAGGAAACTAGAACTATATCATGGCCCTAAATATCTTGTTTAGTTATTGCTATCACCTAAATTTTGCACACATGCAATATTTTGACGATTATTATAGGAAGATATCATCAACATATAACATGAAACTCACAATACTTCTTTGTTAGCAAAATCAACATGTGAAACAAAGCAAGGAATCAAAAAATCACACTTTGGTATAACTACGTAAGTTTGTAATAGGAAACCTATGCGATATCGCATGGAAAATTGCTCAAAACCCACGATGAGCCATTTAATTTTGTGGCACATCCAAGGATTTTCAACCACATTTTGTCTCCAAGGAATCCATATTGGCCTTCTTCACGTGCTTGGGAATTCAATATCCCCATAATTGTCCCTTGAAGCCACTTCATGAGAGGGAGCATTCACACGAAGAACTAGTTGTTTGTGGATAACCATTTGGGCTATAAAAGGAGGCCAAGAGCATGCATTTCATAAGGATAAATTAATATCAAGGTTATGCTGCAAGAATCAATTTGAGAGAGACGTATTTCATCCTTATTCTCAACATACATTGGCATTTCAAGATCACTTAGATTCTTCATAAAGAAGTAAGTCTTTCCCCTTCATCATCCCAAGTTAGTCAGCCAGCAATTAGAGAAAGACCAAAGGAACCTCCCAAAGGAAGTGTTGGCTTCCATTTGCAAGCATCATTCTCCTAGGTGGCACCATTGTATTCAATATTTTACATTGGACATTAACATGTGGCTGAAGTTGAACTCCTTGCTGTGCTTTTATGCAATTTATGCAATTTATGCAACTTTTATCTTCCAAGTAGTCATTATATCTATTGTTATTTTATTAATACCTTCAACATTGTTTATTGGACTTACTAACCACCCACTTAACATGTTTCTTACTTGCAACCTAAAATGGAAGGAACGATTGCCCACACTTAGGCCATTTTTCTCAAAACACTTAATATATGTTCAGATCGACCACATTGATGAGACACTTCATGTGTGGAAATTTGGACCTATTTATGTGTCGGTGAGATATGAATTTTATTATTACCATTATATGTTCATGATGATGATAGTTATGGGATTTATTTAAGCATGCAAATTAAAATGTGAAAATTTGGTACATGGATACCAATTAAAATTTATGTTATGAATGTATAATGGATGCAATGCATGGTGTAAATCAACATACATTTATTTGAATGTCAATACATAGCATGGATTATCATATAA
>LPNX010486308.1:144629-161240 GCA_001517045.1 Pseudotsuga menziesii
CTATGTCTTTCCTAGATTGTAGGAGGATAGAATAAGTGTATTGTCTAGATTGATTTTATGGTCGTCATTTCAAATTTGAATATATATATATATATATACTAACTGGTAGTGATGCATGGACAACATGCAATTTGTGGTAGACAACCTCTTTAACTAGAAAAATGCAGGTGAAGCAATTGAGGCATAGATAACAAGTGATTACAATTACACATGAGGAACAAGTAATAGATAACTTGTTTATGGCACTTAACTTATGGCTTATAAATGTTCACCAACCACAAATTAAGTGGTTATGTTAGATTGTTAGGTAATAATTGATTTACGAAAAAACTTTATCAATAATTTGATCATTATAAAAATATATCTATCATAATATTTTTATTTTAATCATTCAAATTAAATTCTAATTAATATAATAATATATTTATATGGGCAGCTGATGGCTAATCCGACAAAGGATCCTCGAGTCTGATCGATTGGAAAGATTCAGAGAATGGCCAAGAAATCCAGATGGTTACAGCGCGTCGTGGGCAAGAGAGAGAATGGACTGATAACAAGGCCATCGAACAAGACGATGGAGCATTTGGAACCCTAGCTATGGCAACGGCCCTTTCAGATTCCATCCTCCAACCATAGCGCGGGGGAGATGCACGAGTGATGGAAGGAAGAACTGCATGTTCCTGGGCTTTGATGCTTCTATCCAAGATGGCATTGGAAGCTCGTAAGCACCAGAGGGAAGACACCTACACGTTCCGGATTGTGCCACTACCAGCTCCTCTTGCTATGCAGTTCACAGTGAGCCCTCTATCTTATTGTATTTCCATAGACCAGACTACTCGGAAACCAACAGATCTGAAGCATGAGATGAGAATAGGAGTGGAGGAGTTTCGGCTGGTCCAAAATAACTTCCTCGAGGTTCATATTTCGATAGATCTTGTACTTTCTCTTACTTTTCTCATTTGGGTGGTGGTGCCCCTTTTTTTCCAATGAGAATAGGAGTGGAGGAGTTTCGGCTGGTCCAAAATAACTTCCTCGAGGTTCATATTTCAATAGATCTTGTACTTTCTCTTACTTTTCTCATTCGGGTGGTGGTGCCCCCTTTTTTTCCAATATCTCCTCTAAATCAGGAGTCAGGGCAGTCATTGACAGGTTTCATATTTTTATTAAATTGTCCTCTGGGAAGTCGATTTTGGTGTGGGTTCATGGATCTGAAACAGTGGAGAAGCTAAAAATTGATCTAGAGCGAAGAGAGGGTTTTCCTAGAACCTCTTTCTTCTTTCTTCATGAAGGTAAAGTGTTGAAGGAATATTCTAAGCTGACAGATTATCAGATCTGCAAGAACTCAACTATTCTTCTGATGCATGTCCTGTGAGGGGAGCAAAAGGAAAAAGAGGACCCTTTGGTCCTTCGTCTTATAAGGAAACAGCTCGACCTAAGGGATCCCATACAGTCGCCTCATCTTCTCCCTAAAACAGTCCATATTTTGTTAAAAAGTTGGAATCCACACCAACCCTATAGCTCAAGAATCCACAGGTAAAATAATTGTTCAGTACGCTATAATCTGTAGCTGTCATTTGTCATTTTAATGGGTTTTGGCTCGGATATTTTGATTGACACCAATGAATTTTCACTAATTGGACAACAAATTGTCAAATCCTCTTATGTTCCAAGGGTTTCTTTGTAGTTCAGTTCGAATCCCAAGAGGATTACCAGAAGATGATATCACAAGGACCTTGGTTTTGGGGGAGAGTTGGGCTCTTCATAACCCTTTGGTTTCCTAAGTTTGTTGCAAACTCCATGGTGGTAACCAAGATGCCAGTATGGGTGAGGTTGCCAAATTTACCTCTACCATTCTGGCATCATTTAGTATTGGAAGACATTGGCAATCTTCTCGGGAGGTTTATCAAAAGTGATAGTGACAGGAAAGAGCAAGGGGTATTTACTTATGCAAGAATTTGTGTGGAGATAGATATCAGCAAAGGTATCCCTGATAGAATACAGCTGAAACATGAATCCTTCAATTGGATTTAGAGTTTGGACTATCAAAATACTGCTTTTAGGTGTAGATTATGTCATTTGACGGGTCACCTCCAAGACTCATGCCCTCTTCCTAAAAAGTTTACTAAGAAGAAAAAGGGGCAGACTACTAACCGTAAAAATTGGCAAACATACTATGTTCACCTCTAGATGAGGATGAGAAGAGTGATGATGAAGAACAACCAGATCTACATAAAAATGAGGAAAATGCGAGGAAATCTGAATCAGTGGATGCACAAACATTAGGAAAAAAGAACTATGGTGCAGAAACACTAACAAATGTTGTGAATCCTATGGATGTTTCTTTAAGTGGAATAAAGCGTGCACATGAAACAGAAAGTTCAGATTTTGATAAGGAACAAGTTATTGTCCAGCAATCAGGGCAGTTGGCAGGTAAACAATTGATTGTAGCTGACACATTGCAGGAAGGATGGACTGAAGTGAAATCAAAGAAGATGGGGAAAAAGGGGAAATAGAGACTTATTTTAACCCTTGATTATTAAGTCCTATGATGTAATATAATTTACTTTTTTTTATTCATAGACCTTTGGTCTGTTTTTTAACTGTGTGCTATGGCACTGGAGTTGCTAGCTCGTAATGCTTTTGCATCTACAAAATGTAATTTTGTTTGCTTTGGCTGTAGTAAAATTATGTTTTTTTCCCAGAAAAAAAAAAAAAAAAAAATAAAGAATCACAGAATTCCAATCCCAGGAAAAACCACTGCAGATCCACGTGGTGGAGTGGAGCAAATCCGGATCACTATACTGTGAGCAAAAGCGAAGTTCCTTTGGAAAATCCAGATCCGATGCAGGACAAGAAATCTCATACTGTGAGCAAAAGCGAAGTTCCTTTAGAAAATCCAGATCCGATGCAGGACAAGAAATCTCTTCAGGCTCATAATGAAGACTCCCCTGCAGCGCATAGTACCCCAACAGATTTAGCCAAAAAGCTCCCGCAAGGGAATCTGCACAGTGCAGATCCTCATGCCGACTCAGAAGAAGCTCTCCTTAGTGATGGCAAAGATAGTTCAATAGGTTGGATCAAAGTTGGCAAAAAGAACAAAACTGCTCCATCATCTCCAAAGACTACAACAAAGACATTTTCTCCTATAAAGATAAGAAGCCAGCAAAATGAAGCTAGCAAGAATGCATAATACGGACAGCTAGAATAAATTTCATAGACAGATCCAAGTTTTGTAGGAAATTTCTGTTAGAATTATAGAGCTAGACTTGTAAAGCACTCAGCGGTGAGCTGATCACTGCCAATAATCTGTTTCTTTAGGTCCGATAGACCAATCCAGTCTCAGTGGACGTTAAACAACATCATCATCATCATCATCATCATATATATATATTTATATGATTTACAAAATATATAATTATATAAATATATAAATAATAACATAAATATTTAAACTTCTATTCATTACCTTCCAAACATTCATATTACTATAACCAATAAAGTTCTAAATACTTCAGTTAAATTATTGTTGTACCAATTATGAAGACTTTATTTTTTTTCAGAGGAAAAAATACCAGACCTTGATATTCGTATTGAATCAAAGGAAATCATATACAATCTGCCATCTATGGCATCCATCAACTGAAATGACAATACTTATGGGGACCTTCAGTTCACAATTGTGATACCCCGACATCCACATCATGGGCAGTATGGCCAACAAGCCTATTGTGAGCAGGATTTTATCATCATTCCTATATAAACAGGTCGGAAATCTGCAATGTTAAAACAAATATGACCACGAAGCAAACAAATCCAGAGCATAAAAAGAAGACTAAGAGTCTCTTCTAAGTCTGCGAGGTTCAAGAATCATAAATAAACAAAAACTGTGCAAAAAGATTGGGCTAAAACCCAAGCACAAAGCTAAAATAGTTGAAAGTTACCATGATCAATGATCATGCCATTCATAGATTCCATACAATTTCCATATCTAGATTCAAGAGAAAGAGCCTTTTTTGAGTGACTGTTAGCCATCTGGTTATTCTCATGATATATGTGCTTCATGGTCACATCCGGAAAGGATTGCCGCAAATATCGAATTTCATCACACCAATGACTCAGATGGGGTAAGTTAAGTGAGCATATCCTGTTTGCCCATGAAATGATGACTAGGGAATCACCGAAAATAGTGAGCATTGGTATCCCCATGTGTTTAGTCACTGATAGTAGAGCCCAGAAAGCTAGTAGTTTTGATCTAGTGTTCATGCTACTGCCACATCCCAAAGAAAAGTACAAACAGTGAGTACCACTCAAATGTATCACGAACCCTGAACCCCCAATGTTCCCTGCTGCTGCTCCGTCAAAAAACCCACAAGGATAGATGATCTGAGGAGGTGTACCAATGTTCCTGTATTTTACCTTCTTTTTAGGGACAAGGTAGAGGTGTAATAGAGCTACAGTCTGAAGAAAGATGGCATATACAAAAGGTTGCTTATCCTCAAAAATACAACCATTCCTAAGTTTCCAGATATTCCATAAGAGAAAGAGGGGTAAAAAAAGTACTGCAGAATCAGCTGAATAAGAAATAAACCAATGCTCAAGATACAACTGAATAGTTCCTTTGTTGTAGGAACAAATACGATAATGATCATATAAAACATCAAAGGCTCTCTTAGTAAATGGACAGTCCAAAAACAAATGTTGAGCCACATCTTCACCATTCCTGCAGAGAAAACAGATGCTCGGGCCCTGAAAACCACGACGGATAAGCTTATCCCAAGTTAATACCTTATCCATAATTAGAAGCCATATAAAACATCTAATTTTTGTAGGGATTTTAATCTTCCAGAGGAGATGAAGAACAAAATATAAGACAGAAGAATGATCCATAGAATGGTGGGATATACAGTCATATGCAATGGCCGCAGTGATAGACCCTATATAATTTCAAAAAGACCAAGATAGACTGTGAGGACAGGGCTTGAGCCTGATTCTTCCATACTCAAGCCCAGATACATAAGAGCTCCAGATAAGTTTCCAATCTCCTCCCAAATCCAAATCATCTGCAGTGAGCCAATATGAACGAGCATCTGGAGAGTAATTTCTGCCTTAGTCCAACATTAAGATACCATAGTCCTCCAAGTAATCCCTCAGATTATAAGGCAGGGTGAAAGAATATCCCATGCCAACAATCGGATCCAAGCCCACCCTAATACTCTCACCATTTCCAGCATGCCAAGTCAAGTCGCTGCCAACCCAAGATAAAGTATTGATAAACCCCTTCCAGATAACTGATACCCCAATGACCGAGAAAGCTTTTCTACGGATCTAGGACAAAACAGTCATCTTTTTTAAATACTTCACTAATAAGATATTGAACCATATGCCATTCCCGCTAAGAGCATACCAAAAGCTCTTAAGACGCAATGATGAACTGAACCAGCCAAGATTTTTAATACCCCATCCTCCAAGGGCCAAAGGGTTTTGATAATGACATCCAATCTACCAGATGAAACTTTTTATTGACCCCTGAAGAACCCCACAGAAAGGAAAATATCATGCCTCTAAGCTTATCAAGAATGGAATTTGGTACAGGAACCAATGCCATCCAATACACTGGCAAACTGGTAAGGACAACTTTAATAAGAACAAGTCTCCCTCCCATAGAAAGAAGACAATATGTCCAATGATGTATCCTTTTTTCAAACTTTTTGATAAGCCAGAGCCAATCTTTAACCAGATACCCCAGTGGTTTTAAAAAATAACCAAGATAATTAAAACCTGAAGAAATGTGCTCTGATTTTTAGGAGAGAGAGAGAGTGATGATGTTCAGAGTCCCATCATCGACAATGTTATACAGAAAACAAGACTTATCCATATTGATGCACATGCCCGAAGCACCACAGAAGGTTTCAAGTATAACTTTAAAAGCAACCCATTCTTCACATGTACCAAAGCCAAACATGATTACATCATCAGCAAAAAGTAGGTAAGTGAGAGCAAGCTGATGTGAGATCTTGATACCCTTTATCTTACCATTTCTACGAGCATCATCAATAAGGAGGCTGAGTCCTTCAATAACGAGAATAAACAGTAACAGGGACAGAGGGCACCCCTGCCTGATACCGCAAGAGGCAGTGAAAAAACAAGAAGGAGATCCATTAATAAGCAGAGCGAAGTTTGCCGAGGAAAAACAACCCATAATCCAATTAACCCCCACTAGGGGCACACCAATTTGAAGGAGAGTGAGTCTAAGGTAGGACCAATTTACTCTATCAAATGCTTTAGTGAGATCTCGCTTAAGGATAAGGGCACTCCTGTTCTTGGTTTTTACAGTATGGAGGACTTCTTGAGTAATGGCCAGAGGTTCAGATATCTGACGATTTTTTAGGAACCCAAACTGCTGAGGTGAGATAAACTTGTCAAGGAAGGGCTTAAGGCGTTGGGTTGCAACTTTAGAAATCAATTTATAAACCAAATTGCACAAAGAAATAGGTCTAAAATCAGCAAAGGAGAGGGGCTTGTCCTTTTTAGGTATGAGGGTATAACCCTGCCCTCCTGCCTGGATTCTTCCACCAATTTAACAAGATCACTCCCCAAAAGATCAAAGAAAGCCAGAAAGATTTCCACAGGCCAACCATCGGGCCTAGGGGATTTATCTTTCTTGAAAGACTTTAATGCCCGTTCCACTTTCTCCAAGTAAATCTGGGAAGAAAAGATGACCCTCTCCTCCTGAAGAATATAGGTTGGGAAAAGTTGAATGACTTTCAACTGAGCTTCAATAGAGGTTTGATTATCATCACAAAATATCTACTTGAAATGTCTAACTCCCAATTCCTTTAAACCTTGATCATGCTCCACCAAAATACCCTCTTCATCTTCCAAACCCTAGATGGCATTTTGATTTTTCCTAGCAGATGCCACTGAGTGAAAGAATTTGGTATTGGCATCACCCAGTGAAGCCCAAATCATCCTCCTTTGGAGTCTAGCAGATTGAAGCTCATGATCCCTCAGCTTTTTTAATTCTACACGAAATGACCGAAGCCTGTCATTAATCTGGAGACTAAGAAGACCCGAGGAAGAAGAATTTAGGATAAAATTGATTTCATCCTCAATGAGTATACTCTTATCTTTCATCTCAAGTGTCTTATCATGAGTCCAAGATTTTTATTTCTCTTTCAAGAGTCTTAGTTTCAGCAAGAACTCCTCCATTCCAGAAGTGGAAGATCCTTGAGAGAGCTGAGGCCATGCTGCCCTAACCATATTGACAAAATCATCATTGGACAACCAAGAATGGTTGAACTTGAAAGGAAAAGAACAGGAAGCAGAGGGCTCCATCCATTCCAGAATAACCGGATAGTGATCAGATACAGACGAAGGATAAGCCCAAACCCTATGCCGAGGGAGAAGGTCAACAAGACTGGAGGAAAGAAGAAATATGTCAAGCCGTTTACTTATACCCTCTTCACCAGACCTTCCATTCCGCCAAGTGGGACCCGCATAGGCTAGGGCAATATCAAGAAGCTGAGAGGATGAAAAAAGTTGCGTGAAGAAGGGACCGAGAGGATAAAGAAGAGCCTTTTTACCCCAGACCTCATAACCGTTTAGAGTAAGTTTTAAATCACTTACTAAAACCAAGTTAGGAAGGTTTAGAAGTCCCCCCCTAACAACTGCCTCCCAGAATGATTCTCGATTACAGTAAGGCCCATAGCAATTGAGAACAGATAGGGTAAAAGATGAACCCTGAATACGAGCAATCAGAAGGATACCACCAACAGTATGAAAAGCTTTAACTTTAATACGATGGGGATTCCAAGCCAAAAGAGTACCCCCCGAGAGACCAGAAGAACTAAGAGCACAAAATTCCCAGCCGGAGCAAAGTTTGGAAAAAGCCAAAAGTGCAGGGTAGGAGCTAGTCATTGTTTCTTGAAGAAGGATCAGATCAGGAGACAGAGATACAAAGAGATTCTAGAGGCTTTTTTGTTTAGCCAAACCTCCAAGTCCGCGCACATTAAGGGAAAGAACTTTCATCAAGAACCAAAAGCTGGGGGTGTCCTTGCTCTAAGTACTCGAGGAGGGGAAAGTTGCTTATTATGAGCTGCGATCTTAAACCTGGTTGATAGAGGAGTGTACTGGTTGTTAGGCAAGGATAAGTCCGAGGAAAAGAGGGGAACATTTTTGTGTTTTTTCCGAATCATAACATTCTCAAAGTGAATGGATTCAAGGGGAAGGACCGATGGAGAAAGGGGTGTTTTGGCAGAGAAAATGTCCAGAGAGACTTGTAAGGAAGGGTCAGCAAAGGAGGGTGAAGTAATCGGGCTTCGAGGAGGGGAAGATACTTGGCGAAGACCCGGAAGGGGAGGAAAATCGAAGTCCAAGAACAAGGAGGGAAACACAGATGAAGGAGGAGGGGAAGAGGCCATCACAGATGGAAGAGGTGACCCTGGGGATGGAAGATCCACCAAGTGATCAGGAATAGGAGACAAGGAAAGAGAAGGGTCAGATAAGACCGGGACAGAGACCTCACCCACAGAGGGTAAGGTACCAGAGCTAACCACAGAATCCATAAGAAGAATTTATTGCTCCGATGCATCCTCAAATAAAGAGCAGGCTTGAGAATAAATACCTTTTGATGACGTATTTCTGTTCGAGACAGTTGTTGGAGGAATAGGTGAGGTTTGACAAAGCTGAGGGGAAGGGAGTGAACAGGAAGATGCATACCCTTGACGAAGAACCGGGCATTCCCTCCGAAGGTGTCCCACTTCCCTACATCTACTGCAGCGAAAGGGTATGCTAAGATAATCGAGTCGTTGCAGAAATAATCGATCTTGACAAAGAATCTCAATATCAGCCGGGAGACCCACTGATATGTCCATTTCCACGAGTATCTTGGTCATCCGCTTGTCATAAGCACGCATGAAGTCTTCTTCTACGGTGACAAAATGACTAAGAGTATTACCCACACCTTCCAGCAATGAGCGGCTCCACAAAGGGAAAGGGAGACCGGGAAGTAAAACCCACAAATGTCGCTACTTGATACGCTCCCGTAAAGGGTCAAAATGGACATGCCAACGATCCAAGACTAAAGAGCCCTCTCTGATGCACCACGGATAATTTAACACAGACGAGGAAGGTGCCTCTTCCAAAAACACAATGACCAGCCAACCTTTAGCTAACAAAATGATAGTAGGAACGTAGGAGAAGAGGGGCTTCCAATGTTTCGTGGCCCAAGAAATCCATTATTTCTTCCCCATCTGAACATACTCGAGTCTGCCAATGAGAGCCCGTCAGCAGAGTGCCTCCACTCGATCCATATAAACATCACGGCCCAGAACAAAACGTAGCTTCCCCACAAGAAATTTGTGAGCTTTTGCATTCTGTCGACGACGAGAGCGAGCCTAAGCAGACTGAGGGACACCCAACAAGGATGGGATAGCCTCTTCATTTTGTCCCGACATAATCACCCAAAAGTGCGGAAACATATCCGTAACCAGATCCCAAGCCCAGCGTTCAATCCCCAATCACGGTTAGTGGCAAGAAGAACGAGAGAAGAAACCCGTGGGAGGACAAAGTCAACCACCGGTTCGGAATCAAACCCTAGAACAGAAAACACAGACAAGTTAAAACTAGACCAAGGTTAGAAGTAACCCCCTAGAGAGGAAACACAAGGAAACCAAGGGTCAACCCACCAAGGCCCGCCTAAAAACCGAATAAACAAATCAAGGAACAGAAACCCGTGAGGTTCAAAGTAAACCCTAGTGTGTTGGCAACAGAAAGATGAGAAAGGACACCAACAATCACGGGATCAGATAGCAGAGAACCAACACAAAGTCAACTCCCTGCAATCACGGGGGTCCCAAAGGTGGCAGAAAGGGAAAAAGACGTAAAAATAACCCTCCAACCCCCACCTTCCAAAACGAAAGCAAGAAGAAACAGAACAACAAGCAAGAGGTCAACTGCCAGGAACCAGCAAAAAACCTTAGGTTTTTCCCACTTTTTGTAACTGGTTGGTACTAGTCCTCTGCTAAGGAGGAGGAACTCCAGCCGCCAGTTCCTAGCCTGAAAACACAAAGACAAACAGACCCAAAAACCCAGGAGGAACCCCCTGTAAACCAAAGACAAGAAAGAAAAACCGGACAGGAAGGATACCACGCTCCAGATAAACCCAGATAAAGAAACCGAGAAAACAGGTCAGCAAAATGCAGAAAGGGAAGAAGGAAACCCATATCAGTGAAAAGCCGCGCCATGGAATGTGAGACTGCGAGCTTGAACCCGCCTGGGCAGCAGCGAAACCCTCATACTGCTCTTGGCTTCATCAGTGAAACCTATCGAAACTATCCGTACTAATCTCTACTCTTGTACTTTAAAATCTCATTTGATCAATTGTGAAGACTTTCTTCCGTGTGCACATGTCCAACTTTTACTTCATTAGGGACCACCATTTCCTTCCACGCTTACTTAATAAAACTACATTTAGGTTTGAGAACTTATTTTTAAATCATGGTAATTTAAGTAATGTGTATGTTAAATACATTTATATCGTAGTTTTATTTATATTTACATGGTATAATGTGGATATTATTATTTAAAAGTTTTAAACATTTTTTTTATTTAAATAATAATGGTTTGTTGGGTGAAGGAATATGGGATATCATGATTATTTTTATTAACATTTTAAGTTTTCATGATTTTGTAACTTGTAGTTTTATTTATATTTACATGGTATAGTGTGGATATTATTATTTAAAAGCTTTAAACATTTTTTCCATAAATAATAATGGTTTGTTGGGTGAAGGAAAATGGGATATCATGATTATTTTTATTAACTTTTAAGTTTTCATGATTTTGTAACTTGTACTATGCGACAATACATTTATACATTTGTGTTTGTCATTGAAATTGGGTTAAGAGTAAGTCAATATGACTTTGATAATAACACATACCCACTTGAAAGTTTATGATTTCTTAAAAGACTTTGATTGGAGTGTTGTACATTAGAGAAGGACAAACTTAACACATCAGGAGTAAGAAAAACACTTCTCATTTATGATTACAATATCTTCTCAACTAGAAAAGGACAAACCACATTTTATGATTTTTTCTCAGCAAAATACACATTGCATAGAATTTAGCTCCCTTACCACCATGATGATCACTCTCATAATCATTTTTATGTCTAGAAAAGATCAAAAGAATGGCACGGGGGACTATTATGTCTAATAATCCACTTTGCATGCTTTAAAAAGAAGGCTAGTCCTGTTCACATAGATGAAGTGTGAAATATAATAAATAAGAGAGGATTAATATTTGAATGTCGTTGAAATTTTTTATAAGAAATTAAATATGATGTGTTTGGTTGTTCAAAAGAAGGCAAGAAATTATGAATGTTTATTTTGTAACGAATTGATTATTATGTTAGTACATTATTGTTATGTTTTTGGTATTTATTTACTGTATTGGATAAATAATTTGGGTTGGTGAAAGAAAATTTGTTTTTTGTTTAAAGTTTTTACATTGGGTTGTTAATATCTATTATTGTCGTTTTTTATAAAATGTATTTTTTTGCATTTTGATTGGTTGTGTTTGCGGTGACGTAATGTTCGGTTTTCGTGCCCCAGCCCTAGTGGCGTGGTGGCGTCACCCGACTTAAATGAGGTATGGGCTTGGGTGTAAGTCAATTCATGCTCCGACATTAAATGACCAAGGCTTTTCTTCATCGTTTGAATCAAGGTCTGCTTGTGTGCAGGTGGATCGTAGTGGGGTTTTCACGTAAATGCTTCTCTATTTTGTTAATGCTTCTTGTTTGGTTCAGGTGTTGGCAAGTCCGGTTTATACAGGGTTGGAGTATTTTGTAGGGTTACGTTCATTTATTCAGGCATGGGGCAGGGTCTTGCCATTTGTAATTGGTGGTTTCCTGGACCAAATGTGGGTGCCTTTGTTGTTCCAAGATCCAGTGTTGTTCATTGTGACTTCTTTCTTCTAGATTGCAAGGATTTGAATGTGTGTCGATGTTGTGTTTCGGAGGCGGTTGCAACGGTGGTCTCGGTTTTGGTTCTCTGTTCTTTCTATTTGCACTAGTGGTGTTTGTTGTTTGTTGGAATCATGTCTTGCAAGAGACTAGTTGAAGTAGCAGGGAGAAATTGCTTTTTGTGGGTGTCTCTTCGTTCACGTGGTCGGGTTTTGTCTATTTGGTGATCTATTGTTGTGGTAGTTATTGTCCCTCTGTTCTTGCCCCCTGCTCTTGCAACAGGTTTCGTAGGTATTCCTCATTATCATTTATTTTCCTAGAAAAAAATTTCCATTTCACTTTTACTTTATGTGGAAAAAAATTGAATTATAAATTAGGTTATGGTTTTATGTCATGTCCCCAATTAAATAATTTCCACATAAGACTATTTGCAAATAATGTTTCACCAACCTACTAGTTCCCTAGGTTGACATGGAGACATAAATTTTGTAATAAGGGGGGGGGCTATGGGACCCAAAAGAACTTTAGTTTACCATATTCACATTTAAATGGGTCACATAAATGATAAATGCTAAGAAAATAAGGTTGCATGGGTTCATGAAGACACTTGGAAGCTCGTGGAGCCTTTGGGTGACTAGATTCCTCGCACACTTGGCATGACATTCATCCAACTTTGAACACATGGGTAATGTAACATTATTGGATGGTTATGTGGTGTCAAATATCATATAATGAGCTAAGGAATTCAAATTGGTAAAGGAGGATAACTCCCATGCAAGAGGAAGAGACTATAAGACAAGGTGTGCCACTTGGAAGGAGATTATATGCACCCTATGACAACAAATGATGGAATTTTCTATGACAAGTATGACAAATTCAGACCTGATTGCTGACATATGACAAATCTGACATGACAGGGCTAAAAATAGCCACCAAGAAGTTGAATTTGGGAGTTAGAGGCAACCATGTGGTGTCAAATATCATATAATGAGCCAAGGAATTCAAATTGGTAAAGGAGGGTAACTCCCATGGAAGAGGAAGAGACTAGAAGACAAGGTGTGCCACTTGGAAGGAGATTATATGCACCCTATGACAACAAATGATGGAATATTCTATGATAAGTATGACAAATTCAGACCTGATTGCTGACATATGACAAATCTAACATGACAGGGCTAAAATAGCCATCAAGAGGTCGAATTTGGGAGTTAGAGGCAACCATTCGAATTGGGGAAAGAATTAGAGCATGAAGAGGAAGACAAGTGTCATGAGAGTTACTAAACCACTAAGATGAGTTGGATGAAGCCCATGGAGGTAAATTCGACGTTAGGAGCCCTCATGAAGTTAATAAAAGGATTCCATGTGGAATTAGAATATATTTTTATCATTTTTTAATTGGCCTTTGGAATCCTGGAGAGCTTTTGCTTGTCCATTACATGGTGAGTGTTCACTCTCCCTGCTTGTGAACAAATTTCGAGGGAGTTGGATTCATTTACAAGTTGGTTGATGGAAATTCCATTAAGGCCTATCATTCTATCTTAATGAAGGATTTTCAGTTACAGTTTAAACGAATAATCATCTATCTCCTTATTCTCTCATTCCTTCTTCTCCATTCCCCCACACTCACATTTAATGGCGCACTTGTTGGAGTGATTCTTGCACCTTGATGAGGATATTTGATGCCCAAGATTTGATTTATGATGTATGGCTCTGTAATATCATTTCCATATGCTCTATAAGTCGAAATATCAAGAATACACATGTTAGAAACTCGCATTCCCATGTTCTTGAATAACTAGTTTTCATGGATTTGGCTTCAATATTGAAGTAGCTTTATATCATATTTATATGAGGAAACTTATATGATTTTTATGATGATGGGGAAGAAATATATGATGTATTTCTCTGTAATATTATTTCCACATGCTCTGTAAGTTGAAATATCAGAAATACATGTATGAAAAGCTTGCATACTCGTGCCCTTGTATCACTAGCCTTCATGGATTTTGGCTTCAATCTTGAAGTAGTTCTATACCAGATTTGTATGAGGATTTTTTTAAAGCCATATATTATGTATTAATATATAATTTCATGTCTATATCCTCTATGGGTTGATATCCAAGAAACTCATGTGTGAAAAGCTTGCATTCCCATGCCATTGAATCACTAGTTTCCATGACTTTGGCTTCAACCTTGGAGGAGTATTGTATCAAATTTGTGGGAGGGTTTTCCTTTAAATTTTACGTTTTTGGGGGACACATTTTTATTTCATATATTACCACCATGTTTCATATTACTCTCAGAACCATATATTCTACCTTTCCTATGTCAAAGTCTAGCTAGTAATGCAATTTCCCTTAGGCAATTTCTATGAAAGTTACCTTACAAATGTTGCAGATCATAAGCCATTTGCAGAACTTAATAAACATTATTAAGGAAATTAATTTATGTCTAATAATAATTCCCATACTATATTCTGAAATTTGGGAGGGTCGTACTTGATTTGGAGAGCTAGTTTGACCATCACACAATTTCCCAATAAAATTGCATTGTTTCACCTTAACCCAAAACAACTTTGTAGAGGTCTGAAGTCTGATAAAAAGTGTCCATATACCATATTGGTATGTTATACGACTCATCATACCCTTACATTTCAAATTTGGGACCATTTGGTGAAAGTTGGAACCCTCTAGAGTCATGACTAGTTAAGCTCGAATTTTTCCCAATTTGTAGTTTTCCCCAAAACTCCAAAAAAGGGGCATTACAGTGGTATCAAAGCATGGTCTTGTAACATATTGAAGTTATGTATTATAAGGATGAATTTAAGAAACTCATCAAATCATATTTTGATGATACTACCAAGCAACTTATGCAAGAGTTCGAATTGGTGACTAGCCAACTTAGGGGTAAGATGGCAGCAAGGGGTAATAGAAGTTTCCATCATGGAGAGACACATAAGACCATTAATTTTGAAGAATTTTATGATTGTTTGAATGCATTTAGGAACAATAAGGCAGATGTGAAATCATTAAGGAACAATCAACAATCCACAAGTATGGGTGAAAGGTTTCTTTTTAATGGTGCCACATGAGGAGTATGAAACTTATATATCTACTTTTGATGATGAAACTTATATATCATCCACATCCCTTGTTACATTATGATGATACACATATACATGGGTGCACCTATGATGTTCACTTGAGTCACTTGGAGACTCGTGATTTTCCTTGCTCCTTGCCTAGTCCATTTGATGTTGGAGGAACTTCATCCCACACTTGGGTGAAGAGATATATGATTGGCAGAAACATCCTCTGTTATGTCATGATGATATACATATTCATGGGTGTATTGATGAGACTTCTTTGAGCCACTTGAAGTCTTCATGTTTTATTTGCTCCTTATTTGATTCAGATTTTGGTGGAGGTTCTTCATTCACTTCCTGGATGAAAGAACACATGGATGATTATTATTTTGATGCATATTACATTCTTTTGGAGCAGCATTATAGGACATGGGATCCTCACATATTTCATTGGGACATATCTAATATAATACTTGATGCTTGTGTGTATGGGCCATATGATTATCTACTTACTTGGATGTACAAACACTTTCATGATTATTTGATGAGGTACCTTCTTGATGTACATTTGTATGATTTTTTTATGTACTTTCATGATATATATTTTGTACTCATGATGTTTGTAAAGGTGCAATACAAGCAATGGGATCCTAGAATTGCTTGGTTTCATCTCACTTGGAATAGAAATTCGATTGTTGGTTTGAGAAAGCAAGCCAACCTTCAGTTGTTTGAGTTCATCTTTGCAGAGTAGTGTTCCAGTTTCCTATGGGGGATACCTTTTGAGAGATGGTGTTGGCTATGGTGGGCAGACCTAAGTTTACTATAATCAACCAACAACACCCCTAGCTCACTGGCCCTTTCGGCGACAGACCGTAAAGCGGCCTAAAGTCTCACCCGAAGTGACTCTAATGGGTTGGCCAAGGACTCAAGTGTCTTGGACCAGGTTCTGTGGCGATCCTACTTGCGACTCGCAGCTCTTCTAGCTGTGGGGTCTCTTTCGCTGCGCGTTGCACGACCTTCTGCTCGCGTCGCGCGATCTCCTCGTCTCGCAGATATTCTAGCCGCAAGATATTCCTTTATACCGCCGTGCGGTCCTTCTCTATGTCGCGCACTTTCCCTAACTCGCAATATCTCCGGCCTTATCGCATCGCCGCGCACCGTGTGACACGCAGCTCCTGCCCAACGCTAAGCCCTCAACCAGCGGTATCGCGCACCGTAGCTCCTCTGCCGGTGCGGTATCACCTCTCTGTGATATCCTACCTCCGTGGTTTAGCGCACTTATCATTGCTCATGTCGATGTGCAAGACTTAACATACAAGGCTATTCGATATTGCAATAGTGACTGTTTCACGCAAAGCATAAATGAACCATATACAACAGGCCAAAGACTTTGACTTATGTTTATCCTTCTATATTGTTGTGAACTGATTAACACATTCATTCATTAAACTGTAAACAAAGCCCATGAAATGACTGAGAAATGCATAAGTAAACATAACAAATAATCCAATCGCATAACACTTGATTTTAACGTGGTTCACCTCCAGGATGGAAGTTACGT
>LPNX010486308.1:161269-184644 GCA_001517045.1 Pseudotsuga menziesii
CTCTCTGCAGACTTCCATGCTTCCCGGCACTGATCATGGGTACTATGCACCGCTTCTCTTTTCTGTCCTTCATCTTCAATGCTTCAGCCTCGTTGCTCCTTCTCCTTTATGAGGGTCATTGAGCCCTCCTGTCTTCCGCCGCTACCTTCAATGCAGTGGGTGAGCTCTCTCTTCTTGGCCGCTCAGGTACCATTGCCTTTCTTGACTTTTCTATCTTAAAATTCATGGTTTCCGGCTCTGCTCTGTAGCTGGAAACGTGCTACGGCGTCGTAGCTCTGTCTTATCTTCTTTCCGCCAAAACTTATCTCTCCGCTAAACTAGTAGCTTCTTCTGTAGCTGCGGGACCCTGCTCCAACAGATGGATTCAATTTTCACATGTTTGGTGTTCATGGAATTTCATCATAGACATTCCACACCATACATGTATCATGATCATATGGGACCCTGGGATCATTTTTGGTATCATTGGTTTCAATTTTGGGGGCAATAAGCAGCATTAGAGATTTAGTCACCACTTGAGAAGATGATTTTAATAGGAATAGTGCAGCAGCAAGCATGGTGGTTCCTCTTTGAAATTTTCTTGGAATCTTAAGAAACTCAAAGTTTGGTAACTCAATACCAACTTCAAAGAATTATACAGAAGTAAAAAGGGGTGAAAATTTAGAAAAGGTTTCCAAAACAGTGAAGGTAAATATTATTGTGCAAATTTGGTTTTTATGGATTTTATTAATCCCTTTTTTGTTAGTGGTTATGTTACAGGATATACCAATATGCACAATCCACATCTCTTTACTTTTGGGAACACAGAATTGTAGTACATGAGTGCCACTACTCAAATTGTAGCTAAAGAAAATTAATGAGCAAAACCATAAGAGAGCACTTGGTGCAAAGGAAGGAGTACCAAATGAGGATGCCACTTGGGAATATGAAAAAATTTGGAATTGGTTCAAAACAAGCAATATTGAGTGGGGATGTACCCAATTAAATCATTTCCAAATAAGACTATTTGCAAGTAATGTTTCACCAACCTACTAGTTCCCTATGTTAAGATGGAGACATAAATTTTGTAATAAGGGGCTATGGGACCCAAAATAAATTTAGTTCACCATATTCATATTTAAATGGGTCACATAAATGATAAGTTATAATAAAATAAGGTGGCACGGGTTGATGAAGACACTTGGAATCTTGTGGATCTTTTGGGCGAGTAGATTCCCCATACACTTGGCATGATATTCATCCAAATTCGAACACATGGGAAATGTAACATTATTGGATGGTTATGTGGCATCAAATATTATATAATGAGCCAAGGAATTCAAATTTTTAAAGGAGGGTAACTCCCGTGGAATAGGAAGAGACTAGAAGACAAGGTGTGCCACTTGGAAGGAGATTATATGCACCCTATGACAACAAATGATGGAAGATTCTATGAAAAGTATGAAAAATTCAGAACTGATTGCTGACATATGAAAAATCTGACATGACAGGGCTAAAAATAGCCACCAAGAGGTCTAATTTTGGAGTTAGAGGCAACCCTTCTAATTGGGGGGAGAATTGGAGCATGAAGAGGAAGACAAGTGTCATGAGAGTTACTAAACCACTAAGATGAGTTGGATGAAGCCCACGGAGGTAAATTCTACCTTAGGAGACCTCATGAAGTTAATAAAAGTATTTCATGAGGAATTAGAATATATTTTGATCATTTTTTAATTGTCCTTTGGCATTTTGGAGAGCTTTTGCTTGTCCATTACACGGTGAGTGTTCACTCTCCGTGCTTGTGAACCAATTTCGAGGGAGTTGGATTCCTTTCCAAGTTGGCTGATGGAGAGGCCATTCAAACCTCTCATTTGAGATTAATGAAGGATTTTTAGTTTCATTTTTAAGGTCCATACAGTCTAATTATCATCTATCTCCCTATTCTCGCATTCCTTCTTCTCCATTCCCCCACACTCACATTTGACGGCGCACTTGTTGGAGTGATTCTTGCGCCTTGCTGAGGATAGTTGATTCTAAAGATTTGATTTATGATGTATGGCTATGTAATCTCATGTACATATTCTTTGTAAGTCGAAATATCAATAATACACATGTTAGATACTCGCATTCCCATGTTCTTGAATAACTAGTTTTCATGGATTTGGCTTAAATATTGAAGTAGCTTTATATCATATTTATATGATGACATTTATATGAGTTTTATGATGAAGGGGAAGAAATATATGATGAATGTATCTCTAATAATATTTCAACGTTCTTTGTAAGTCGAAATATCAGAAATACAGGTATGAAAAAAGCTTGGCATACTCATGCCCTTCTATCACTAGTCTTCATGGATTTTGGCTTCAATCTTGAAGTAGTTTTATAGCAGATTTGTGTGAGAGATATTCTATGAGTTTAAGGATTTTTTAAAATCCATATATGATGTATTACTCTATAATTTTATTTCCATATCCTCTGTGGGTTGAAATCCAAGAAACTCATGTGTGAAAAGCTTGCATTCACATGCCATTGGATCACTAGTTTCCATGACTTTGGATTCAATCTTGGAGGAGTATTGTATCAGATTTGTGGGAGGGTTTTAATTTAAGTTTTATGTTGTTTGGGAATAATTTTTTATTCCATATATTACCACCATGTTTCATATTACTCTCAGAACCATGTATTCTACCTTTCCTATGTCAAAGTCTAGCTAGTAATGCAATTTCCCTTAGGCAATTTCTATGAAAGTTGCCCTACAAATGTTGCAAATCATAATCCATTTGCACAACTTCATAAGAATTATTAAGGACATACATTGATGTCTGATACTCATTCCCATACTCTGTTCTGTAATTTGGGAGGGTCGTACTTGATTTGGAGAGCTAGTTTGGCCGTCACCCTTGGGGGGATTTGAAGACAATTTCCTAGTAAAATTGAATTGTTTAACCTTAACCCAATACAACTATGAAGAGGTCTAAAGTCTGGTAAAAAAGTGTCCATATACCATATTGGGATGTTATAAGACTCACCATTCCCTTACATTTCAAATTCGGGACCATTTGGTGAAAGTTGGAACCCTCTAGAGTCATGACTAGTTAAGCTCGAATTTTGCCCAATTTGTAATTTTCTCCAAAATTCCAAAAAAGTGGCATTAAATTTTAAAATCCTTCTCTTTGTTTTTTTTCATGAAACCGATTTGTTTGATCCATGCTTCCATTATTTCAGTTCATTATCTTCACTGTCTTATAAACCATCCTTCAGCCTTGAAATTATAACTAAATTATTGTGTTCGTTCTTAGTTTTTCTTGGGGTTATGTTTCCTTCCCTATCCATGGATGTGAATATTGTTCAAAGGTTGTCGTGCATTGTCGAGATAGGTTTTTAAGGGTTTTTTTCTTCTAATAGGAAGTACACATCAAACATAGAGGGTTTTCAATCCTCAGATTTATAATCAATGTGAATAAATCAGATCATTTTCTACACCAAGGTTTAGAATCAATGCAAACAATGAGAGAGTGTTTTCTAGTAGGATACCTGGCCATAATAATTGATGTCTTTTTTAGATTCAATACAAAAAATAGGAGTGACCTTTCTAGTATGGTACTTGGTCCCTTTGAAAAATTGTCCATATGACGCCCCGGAACCTAAACCTCCATAAAAAAAACATTACACCGGTTAGCTTTTAAGCATTACACTGCTTGTCTTTTACAGGTGTCCCTAAGTCCCCTATATAATTTTGTCTATGTTCTTCTCATATTTTTTTACATTTTTGCTTCTTCTTTGAGGTCACCATTGTATATTTTAATGTGAGCTCGTTGTGTCTCTTTCGTAGTGGGATCGGGCTGCTGACACCTTGTATTTTTTGTTATGGGTGTGAGGAGATAGTTCATGAATGTACATATAGGTGGGTTAATTTTAATGTTCCTTTTTTAACTCCTTAAAAAACCTTATGTAGACTTTTGGCAACCCCATGTTAATGTAAGTGTAACTTCAGAAGATATTCACTTGTATATTTCATATTATATTTTATTCTACCCCGATGGAGATGTTTATTCCTCCAATCAAGAGAGTCATTATTGTCATTGAGGTTAATCCACCATTGTATGTCAGGGAATTAGACCCTAGAGTTAAGTTGTAATAGGGTTATTAGACTCTCCTAGATAAGTTGACCCTGTTGAGGGATAAATTCAAGTCATGATAAAGTATAAATAGAGAGGTTTCCTCTCTATTTACTCAATCACTCACTCATCAAGCTCGCATGAGTAAGAGAGAGGAAAAGTTCACACAAGTGAGGGAGAGAGAAGACGTTGAAGGACATCTCCATATTTTGGGTTTTACTTTTTGTTATTGGTGCTCATTCTATCTCTGAGGAAGTTACAGGGTTTTCTCCTTTATGATTTCCTTGAGGAAAATATTTGTGTCTCTTGTCTCTTGTGATTATTGTTGTGCATGTTATTCTCTCAGACAAGATCCTAGATCATATTGAATAAACTGTAAAAATCTAGCATGGTATCAGAGCCAAACTGAGAACAAGGCATAGTGCAAATGCAGAAGCTAGGACTTCTAAATTTTTCGATCTCTATCCACAGACATTCAAGGAAAGGAGGCTAGGCTAACTCGCCTTAGGAGGGCGCATTTTTTTGTCGAAGCGGAATTTGATTCTAAGCATTTTCACTTTTTAGCCTGTCACTGCTGCGGGAAATTAGGGTTTTTCATAGAAGTGGAATTTTGGAGTGCAATCAGTATAAGGTTTTTCTCCTCCTCAAAATCAAAATTTTGAGACCAAGATCGAAATTTTTGGCTGGGTAAAACTCTGAGAAAGTCAAACCCTAGTTTGAATTTGGACTAGAAAAACCAAAACTACAGAAGACCATCTCCAGATCCATCCCGGGCATCTTAAATTGGTAAGATCTAAATATTTATTTCCATTTGAGGTTCTCATTAAATATGTCTCACCACACCAAGCTTGAATATGATCTTGAAGGAGCTGACAACTTCTGAGCATGGAAGTATAGGATCTCACTTATCCTTGAAGAGAATGAATTGGACACCTACATAAATGAAGAGGTTCCAATTCCAGAGGGAGATGAGGCTAAAGTCTTACACAAGAAGAACTTAGTCAAGGCCAAGAGGATTATTGTTGGTTCTATCAAGGATCACTTTATACCACACTTGTCTTCCTTAAAGACACCTAAAGAGATGTTTGATTCCTTGACCAAGCTATTTGAAGGAAAGAATATAAATTGGAAGATCTCCTTGCGAAATCAGTTGAAGAATGTGAAGATTCAAAATGCAGAGACCATACAGTCATACTTTACAAGGGTCTCTCAAATCAAGGAACAACTTGAAGCTATGGGAGAAGACATAAAGAATGGAGAAATTGTGATGACCACCTTGAATGGTCTCCCTAGGTCAAGGGACTCCTTTTTTCAAGGAATTTGTGCTAGAAGAAAGTTAATCACTTTTAGTAGGATGTGGGAGGAATGCTCACAAGAAGAAGCTCGAATTATATCTCGAAAAGAAAATATGGGAAATGAATATCGAGCTCTCACAGCACACACCAAGGATAACAAAAGGGAGCACTCTCATCACAAGAAAGGAAAACATCACCCGCAGAATCAGAAGGATAACCTTAGAAGACCTAGGAGAGATCTATCTAATATCACATGTTATACTTTTGATGAGAAGGGAAATTTTTTCAGAGATTGTCCCAAGAAAAAAAAAGAACAACAAGAAAAGACATCATGCTCACACTGCAGAGGATGATGAACCTCCCAAGAAGAGAACCAGAGGAGATAGTGAATATTCTTCATGCGATGAAGAATATGTTATGATTTCAGCTCTCATGGGTACTATTTCACATGAGAGCAATGATTGGCTTGTAGATAGTGGGGCTTCGAAGCATATGACAAGATTTAAATAATCCTTTGTGAATCTATCTAAACATGAGTCACCTCACAAGGTGAAACTTGGGGATGACTACCAATATCCTATAAAAGGAAGTGGTGAATCCTCTTACAAGCTGAACTCTGGGGAAATATTTGAAGATGAAGGATTTTCTATATGTCCCAAGACTCAAGAAGCATCTTCTCTCCATATCTGCATTGGATGAAAAAGGGATGAGGGTTGCATTTATTGATGGCCAAGTTCTTATGTGGCCAAAAGGAAAGACCATAGATGATGTAGTAGTGATTAGAGAGCGAGAGGGAGGCTTATAAAAATTGAAGGGCCAACCTGAACAAGCCTTGGTCCATTACTCCATGGAGGAAAGTGAATTATGGCATAGAATGCTTGCACATGTGTACTATAGAGCACTATCACTTGCAAGCAAAGCAATTTATGGTCTTCCTGAAATCCAGAAAAAGCATGAAGGCATATGAAAAGGATGTGCGAAGGGAAAGAACATAAAGAAGACATTTCCAAGTAGCAAGAGCAAAGCAAAAGGAATATTGGCAATCAACCACTCTAGTGTATGTGGTTCAATGTTGTCTAGTTCATTGAGTGGGTTTGTATATTATGTTTCTTTCATTGATGATTTTTCTAGGAATACATTGATATATTTCTTGAAGAACAAAGATGAAGTATTCGTCAAATTTAAGGAATTAAAAGCCCTGGTAAATAATCACATGGAAAATAAAATCAAGACCTTTCGATCAGACAATGGTGGATAATTAACATCAGAAGAATTCAAGGAATTATGCAAATATTTAGGGATTAAGAGGGAGTTGACCACTCCTTACAATCCACAACAAAATGGAGTTGCAGAAAGGAAGAATAGAATGATTATGGAAGCAACAAGAGAAATGCTTCATGATCAGGATATTCCTATGCATTTATGGGAAGAAGCTGCAAGAACAGTCATGTATGCACAAAATCATACTCCACATAGAATACTAGACAACAAGATTCCAGAAGAAGATTCTCCGGCGAGAAACCAAAATTCAGCCACCTCATAATATATGGATGCCCAGTGTACATACACATTCCGAAGGAGAAAAGAACGAAGTTATACCCTTCATGAAAGAAGGGCATATTTGTGGGATATAGTGAAAACTCAAAGGCTTACAGAATATACTTTTCAGGGTAGAAGAAGATCAATATCAGTAGGGACATGACTTTTGACGAAGACTCGGCATACAACAATTCCAAAAAACTACCTATTAAAGACATGGAACAACTAGAAGTACCCAAGATCTAAGATACAACAATGAATGAAGCAACTCCAGAAGAAGATCGAGAAATGGAAGAACCTCAGGAACCTGTAGATCCACCCCGTGAGAAGAATTCTCACAAGAGGAAACCAGCATGGATAGGAGAGGAAATTATAGATGCAAAGAGATATGGCGCTCTAGAAGGAATACACAGAGAAATCAAGAGACCTGGGCCATACTCCAACTATGTATCCCTGCTATGCGACATCATTAACAAAGAACCTTCTAGATATTAAGAAGTGGAAGAAAAGAAAGAATGGAAGGATGCCATGATCGAGGAATACCAGACGATCATGAATCATGATGTCTGGGATGTGGTCTCGAGACTAGAATGTAAGTTTGTTGTGACTTCCAAGTGGATCTACAAGATAAATCATGCTGCATATGGCAGCATAGAGAGATATAAAGAAATATTTGTGGCACATGGCTTCTCCCATAAGGAAGGGATAGGTTATGAGGAGACTTTTGCACCTATAGCCAGATACACTTCCATCAGAACAATACTTGATCTAGCTACAGTGATGAAATGGAAGGTACACCAGATGGATGCCAAGACAACATTCTTGAATGGTGTAGTGGAAGAGAAAGTGTATGTGGAGCAGCCACTCGAATTTGAAACATATGACAGGAATACTCATGTGTGTAAGTTGAAGAAATCTTTGTACGGGCTGAAGCAGGCGCACAAGACATGGTACGGTAGGATGGAAAGATTCCTGACTAGTTTGGACTTTACCAAGAGTAAAGAAAACTCCAACCTTTACTACAAGGTTGAGAAAGGAAACCCAGTAATACTCCTACTGTATGTAGATGACCTGTCTGTGAGAGGTGAGGATGGGTTGATTACAAATACAAAGAGGAAGCTTGCTGTCGAGTTTGAGATGAAGGACTTGGGCATGATGTATTATTTTCTAGGTATGGAGGTGTGGCAGAGTGCAGATGGATTCTTCCTTGGTCAATGGAAGTATACAATAAAGATCCTGAAAAGGTATGGGATGATGGACTATGAGGCAATAGCCACACCCATGGAATCGAACTTGAAGCTACTTTGTGATGCTTCATTAGATTCAATTGATGCCATGATGTATCGTTAGATGATTGGGTCATTAATGTACCTAACAAACACGAGACCAGACATATGCTTTGCCATTAACACTTTGAGCCATTTCCTGAAGAATCCAAGACAATTTCACCTGGTTGATGCAAAGCATATATTGAGGTACCTAAAGGGTACAGTTAATTATGGTCTCAGATATGATGCGAATCAAAAAGTTAACCTGCGGGGTTATGTTGATTCAGACTAGGTTAGCAGTGTCGTAGATAGGAAGCGAACCTCGGGGTGTTGCTTCAGTATGGGATCAGGTGTGATCTCTTAGTTTAGCAGGAAGCAGTCCTGCGTGGCACTAAGTATAGCCGAAGCAGAGTATGTTGCAGCTTGTTTAGCTAGTTGTGAGGCAATGTGGATTAGGAAGATACTGTCTGATTTGTTTGATCTTTAGTTAGAGGTGACTTGTATCTTCTATGACAACCAGAGTTGTGTAAATTTGTCTGAAACCCCAATTTTTCATGACAATTCAAAGCACATTGAGATCAAGTACCACTATATCAGGGATATGGTGCACATAGGAGTAGTGAAGCACTATTATGTTGTGATGGATGAGCAGATAGTCGATGTTTTTGAATACTTCAGAGAGAAGCTTGGTGTACTTCATATCTAGGTTCCCTCCAAGGGGAGGTGATGAGTCCAGAAGACGTAGATGCATGAGAGCCTTTCTCACATGGTGTTAGGTGTGTCCTCCCATGGTGCAGATGTATGGGTTGTGGTCATTCCATTTGAGATGTGTGCATCTGGGTTGTGCTACGTGTGATGATGAGATGATTTGGATTCAAGTTTTGTAAGGCATATAATTAGTCCTGGGAGATCCTTCAGGTTCTGCAAAGGAATATAATTAGTCTTGGGATGCTCTTTCAGGTTTTGAAGAGGCATATTATCAATCCTAGGATGTTGATTCAGGTTTTGCAGAGGCATATAATCAGTCCTGTGATGCTCCTTCAAGTTTAGAAGAGGCATATAATCAGTCCTAGGAAATCCTTCGGGTTTTGCAAAGGCATATAAACAGTCCTGGGATGCTCCTTTAGGTTTTGCATAGCATTGTAATAAGTCATGAGCTATACCTACTTGATGACTTAAAGACCTACATGGAGGCGAGCCCTACATCCAGCATGAAAAAGGGTTGGCTCTGTAGAACTTCCTATGACAAGTACATTTTAGAGATATCACCATTTGATTGAGATGATGAGGACAATAGAAATAGTGACAATGATGATCCAGCGTTGATGATGATCCAGTGTTGATGATGATCCTGTATTGAAGACTTGTGCCTATATGTATTGATGTATGTGTCAAAAGAATACCTTCCTGGTTAAGAGGGAGTGTTAATGTAATTGTAACTTCGGAAGATATTCACTTGTATATTCCATATTATATTTTACTGTACCCCGATGGAGATGTTTATTCATCTGATCAGGAGATTCATTATTTTCATTAAGGTTAATCATCCATTGCATGTCAGGGCATTAGACCGCAGAGTTAAGTTATACTAGGTTTATTAGACTCTCCTAGAGAAGTCGGCCCTATTGAGGGAAAAAATCAAATTAGGATAAAGTATAAATAGAGAGGGTGCCTCTCTATTTACTCACTCACTCACTCATCAAGATCACATCAGTAAGAGAGAGAAAAAGTTTGCACAAGTGAGAGAGAGAGAGAGAAGTTGTTGAAGGACATATTCATATTTTGGGTTTTACTTTTTGCTATTGGTGCTCATTCTATCTATGAGGAAGTTACAGGTATTTCTCCTTTATGGTTTCCTCGATGAAAATATTTGTGTCTCTTGTCTCTTGTGATTATTGTTGTGCATGTTATTCTTTCAGATAAGATCCTAGGTCATATTGAAAAATTGTAAAAGTCTAACACCCCATTAAATTGCATAGCTACTGGGCATTCTTTGATGTAGGAGACTATATTATTGCTTCAATCTTGCAGGGGTCCACTATTATATCCCCTCTTGTAATACATGCTCCAAGTAGTGAATTTTATTTTCAAAAAAAATGTACATGTGTACATTTCCCCACACAACTTGTGCCCATGAACACACTATAGAGAAATTCTTGGGTGTTATTCTTATTGTCCTTTATTGCAAGAATAATTGAGAATACAAGAAATAAAAACATGTATAAGGTGGTCTAAATATTTATGGAAAACATTTTTCACTAAAATGTACAACTCGTGTCCATTCGTAGATAATCCCTACAATTGGACTGGTGAAAGAAGGAATCTCCAGAATTTTTGTGGTATGGGAAGGATCATTCCTCAGTTTAGTTCTAGATGCTCTCACTTTAAATAAGTTATTTTCCATATTCGTAGTGTCCATCAAAGTGCTTTATCTATGTTCCCTTCTATGAAACCAGTGGTGGGAAGTGAATCACCCATACATATATGCATGTTGGCTAGGATACAGAAGAAAGCACAACAATGGAGTTAAGAAGTTGAATTCAACGGATGGTGTTCTCGCTTGTAATAGCTACCTATTTTGTTTCATGTGTTGTCTCGTTGTTAAAACAAAACATGGTTGTATTTCCTAGATGATAGAGGCACATAAGTGCAGTATTTCTTAGATGACAAGGAAGCATAAGTTGTGCCAAAGTAGTCAAGCTTGAAACCCAAACATCCAACACTATTAATGCTTTCGATGAAGCTGCTAGTGGTGACCTGTATTAATAGTCTAACATTTGTATAAGTGTGGGATTTCCTGCGTGAATGGAAATTCATTTTAAATCTATTGGCAATTGTGTTGTAATTTAAAAAACACTCACACTATACATTTTAGTGAGATTGTGCCTTTTCCTCTTGTTGAAATCATCTAAATCCTTCATATGGAAATGGAGATTGAGAGCCAAATACTATGTTTCCCATACCTTTGTATGTGACACTTATCCCAATCCAACTTTTTATTGATTTATATATGTAGAAATGAATAACTCCTTATTCATATTGTTCCTTGGCAAATGCCTTTATTTATACATTGAATATGGTGGTTGTGATTCCACTTGCAACCAACCTTTTCAACTTCCTACGTGACTATTCACATTCAAAATATATTTACGATATTTATATAACATATGGAATCACAATCCAAGTATTAGGTATCCAGCATTCCCCTTGTTAATATGAAGAGGGTCTTTGTGAGTCTGAGCATGGTTATAAATATTTTTAAATGTTCGCATCGAAGAGCTTTAGTGAAGATTCAATAATTTGCTCGTTTGTGGAACAATCTCGTGGATGAACTATCTTGGCCTCTACATGATGTTGATTCAAATGGTACTTTGTATTTATGTGCTTGCTTCAATCATGGAATCTGGGATTCTTGGACAACTTGATTGCATAAATGTTTTCAATCAATAAGGGAGTGGAATTTTCTTTCTTCTCTTGCAAATTTTCAAGTATCTTCCTGAGCCACACAATCTCCTTTGTTGCTTCTGCAGGTGCCACATATTCTGCTTCTGTTTTTGAATCTGTTGGAACTGATCGTTTGCATGATCTCCAGGAAATAGTTGTTGATCCAAGACTCATTGTGTATCTAGAAGTAGATATACCTATCTCGTGTTGCCATCAAAGTCCAAATCAATGTACCCAATTAGTTTGAAGTCTTCCACCTTGTGTACTTGAGTCCAAAGTCTTGATTCCCCTTCAAGTATCTTAGAAATAATTTTGCTGCAGACCAATGTCCTTCACAAGGTTTTTGCATGTATATGGAAAGAATGCCAACAACATAAGAAATATCAAGTCTGGTAGTGGTAAGGTAGATAATAATTCCTATAAGTTGTCGATACTTTGTTGCATCCTCAAATTATTTACCTTCACTTGATGTGAGCTTCAACTTTTGTTCCAATGGAGTTCAAAGAGGGTTGCATTCTGTCATGCAAAATTTGTTGAACAATTCTCCAACGTATTTTTTTTGAGATATGAATATGTACTTAGGATGTTGAGTCATTTCAATTACTAAGTAATAATGAAGATGTCTCAAATCAGTCATTTCAAAACATTTTCAAATATTTCATTATGGATGTTATGTAATCTTCAAACAATCATCTACATATACTACAAGAAATGCAATAGATTTCCAACTTTCTTCACAAACAATGTTGAATCATCAGGATTATAATGTTTGAAATTTATCTTTAGAATATGCTCGGTTAGATTTTCATACCATACACATGGTGCTTGTTTTTGGCCATACAAGGATTTGACAATCCTGAATACATTTTTTTCTTGTCCCTTCACAACAAAACATTCTAGTTGAGACATGAAGACATTTTCTTTCAAGTCTCCATTCAAGAAAGTATTTTTTACATCCATTTGGTGGATATTCCACCCATTTTGTGTTGTCGTGGAGATAAAAGCGTGGATGGTACCCCATTTTGTTGTGGGGAAGAATGTTTCTTCATAGTCAATTCCTTCTTCTTATGCATAGCCTTTCACTACAAGCCTTGATTTGTGTTTTCCAAGTGAGCCATCTAATTTGTCTTTGTTCTTGTATACCTACTTGCAACCAATTGATTTGGTTCCATTTGGAGGGTCAACAGCTTCCAGGTTCCATTTTTTATGAGAGCATCATATTCATTTAACATAGATTATTTCCATTCATCACATGCATTAGCTTCTATAAAGGAATTTAGTTCAAATTTAGCAGATAAATTCAATTCACAATCAAATGAGACATCCATGTCATCACTTGAGTTATATTCTTCTCCTCCATCATCTTTTCTTGTTGAATTTCTCATTCCTATCTTTCCAACTTCATCTAGATTAACACTTTCAAGTGCCTTTATGGCCCATTTTGGAATTTCCTTTGATGGTCCAGGATGATCAACTTTAGGTGCTTCATTGTCTTCAAGGTTTAGTCTTTCAATCCTCTCAAAAACATCATCTAGTTCAGGTGACGTGGTGGGAACTTATTCTTCAAGGGTTTCTTCATGAAGGGGTGTTGGTGCTTCAAAATGAAATTCCAAATATTGATCCTAATACAAGATTGAGATCCCCCTTCAAGGTTTATAATTTCATTATCACATTCATAATATGTCTTTAGATGAGAAAATTCTCTAGACTATCAAGCTACCTTTCAATAGACTTGTCATTTTTATTAGTTTCAAGAAAAATGACATTATCTCTAGAAACAAAAAAAATTCTTGTTTACCTCATCATAAAGACGAAATGCCTTGGAAGTGTCTAAATATCCGAAGAAAATACATCTTCTACTTCTAGCACCAAATTTTTTTTCTTTGCTCCTTTGGTATCAAGGCATAACAGGAAAAACCAAAAACTCAAAGATGCCTAACCAAAGGAAGGTGGACAAACCACATTTCATGTTTAGTATTGTCTTCAATAGCATGAGATGGACTTCTATTTCTCAAATATGTTACACACAATATTGCATCACCCAAAAACATCATTGATCTTGCCATATTCATTAATGTTCTATTCATCCTTTCTGCTACACCATTTTGTTGAGGATTATAAGGAACTAAAGTTTGTTGTGTAATATCATGTTTGGAAAGATAATATTCAAATGCATTAGATGTATATTCTTTACCATTATCTAAACGAAATGTACAAATATGTGCTTCTTCTTGATTCTTTATCCATGCATGAAAGTTCTCGAATGTTTGAAATGATTTAGGATTTGTCTTCAACAAATATACCCAACACATTCTTGAATAATCATCAACAAAGTTCATGAAGTACTTATTACCATTTGCAAAAGGAATTGGCATGGGGCCACATATGTCAGAATGAATCAGTTCTAACTTTCTACATGCTCAGAATTTAGACTCCTAAAAAGGTTGCTTACTATGTTTTCTTATAATGCATGCATCACATTTGTTTCTATGTTTTGGAATAGTAAGCAAACCATATACATCATTCTTTCTTAACAAATGAAGACTGTTATAATTCCAAGTGACCAAATATTGCATGCCACAATACACTTGATGACATATACCTTCTTCAAGCTAAGACATACGGGAAAAGTTTTGAATTGTTGTAGAACAACCCTTCAACTTCAACAATTTTCCATATTCATACACGGTCATGATGACCTTGTTGTTAGAAGACTTCCTTATCTCTATAATTCCATCAAACATGTGGATGGAATGTCCTTGCTATCGAATCTGCACCAAGGACAACTAGCTTCTTTGTAACTCTGGAATATAGAGAACATTATTTAACACAAAATCAAGGAAACCGGGAAACTTTAGCCTGATTGAACCAATCCCCCTTGGTATGAGGCTATATTTGTCTGCAAAGTATACTATTCCATTTTTAATGTCATTCAGTTCTTCAAAACAGCCTTTTCTAAAAGTCATATGACAAGTTGCACCAATATCAAGTAGCCAACAATCTTTGTAAGATGAAAGTGTAGTTATTTCATGAATACCAAGATTACAGTGTGCAACTATACAATGAGTTGAATCAGGGGCTTTACCAGCCTCTTGATTCTTATTATTGTCTTCTTTTTTCTGATTGTGTCTTCCTATTATGAACTCCCAAGAAGCCCAACATTGATCTACTTCATGTCCATTATTTCCATAGCTCTTGCGCTTTATATCTGATCTTTTGCTTGAGTTGTTTATGCCCACTCTACCTCTAAAATTTCTTCTTCGTCCTCTCTTGATGTTATCTCCCTTAGAAGGGTCTTTGGAGTGATTCTTTTCTTTCTGAACAAATCAAGGGATTCTCCAGCAGGGTCGCTTGATCTCTTTCCAAAGGATTTCTCTATGTATGCAATCTTTTCTACCAGGGTGTCAAAGGTGGGGTCTTTGAACTTATCGATTGCTTGCAAGGATTCAAGGTAGTTGGATTGAGTTGAATACAGTGAATTTACAAATGATACAAGTGAAAGGTCAAGTTTTATATCAGATGCTTGTGTGTTATGCATGATTTCTCTGATCTCAAATGCAACCAGCATAGGATTGTTATCTTTTACTTCCAAACCAAACATTTTTAACATTCGTTGAATTATCTCCATCTTAGAACGTGAGTCATACAAATATTTTAATGCTTTTAATTCTTCCAAAACATGATTTTGTAGGCAAAATATGTTGGCTCACCTCTTCTGGCAGTAATCATAGCTAAGAATTTATTATCTCTAAACTTCCAAAGAGCAAGTTCTTTCTCTGGTGTGAGAGGTTTAGGATCAATGGTTATGATTGCATTTAACTCTGTGTGAATAATATTTCCTTCACAAATATTGTCCCATAGGTCATTGTAGGTCATTGTAGATGAAGGTGGACTTGATCTTTCTAGACCATTCTGGGTATGTGTCCTTGTTAGTGAGGAAACAACCAACAATAGATGCCAAAGAGTGCACCTCCAGTCTAGAACCTGCAACTTACATAATATGTTAAAGGATGTAGGGTGCATGATTAAGTTCCTACTCCTTTGCAACTTACAGAAAATGATTATGCAACTCATTACACAATTATGCAACCTGTTACAAATAATTATGCAACTCTATGTAATTTTTTCTAGAGTGCTATTACATAAACTATTCAACTCTTATTATGAAATATTACAATACATCAATACAATAATGAATAACATCACTCAGACAAGTGAGTTCTCAGCACTAATGCAGTTCACGCTCTTCAAACAATCTTCAACTTGATCTTCACAGCAACACGATCACAACAATGGTATTCACACCCAAAAGAACAGATCCAGGTCTGGATGGACTCGGGTCGTAGCTCCACAAGTTGAATACAAGTGTGAGCTTCTTCACTCACGTCCAGTCCCAGTATTCATGCATTCCACAAGCAATCTTTTGGTGAGGAAGAGCATCGGTTCGACTACAATATTCAAGTGGATGTGAGCAGCTTCAGGACAATGGAAGGAATTCACCACACACACCAACAATATTCTCATGTACTAGTCACAGTTTCAAGTTCAAATCATAGCTTCAAATCAAAAGGAGAAAACCTAGCACTCCCATACACATCCATTCAAACTCAACGCTTCAATACAGTAGTCACTGACCTCTTCAAAATGCAGCAGCCATATCATACATATAAAAATAGTTGTAGACTTTCCCAGAAAACCCCATGCACGGTAATTAGGGAAGAAATTAGGTTTTATGTACAAGTTTACAATGGTCATAAGTAAATACAACAACAAGATTTTACCTCCACGCACTTGAGAAAGGTCATGAATATTTGTTGTAGCAACCTTCACATCGATCTTTAACATAATAGCTTGGTAGCTTCAATATTTGACACAAAAATTGCATTCAAAACACATCTCCCCTTTTACAAAGAAATAAGGTCAAGATCCAAGTGGTTGGTTCATGTTCAACTCAGTGAAAAGGAACGATCTCTCATCGCGCTTTTGCAGCAACATAACATGGATTCACTCTTTATGATGAAAACGAGTGATCGTAACTGCAATAATTTAGCTTCCACATAATAAAATTATGAGATAGAAAGTGCCCATGCACTTGGTAGAAGCTATGCATATACTCTTATGGCTTTAAACATTATTTAAATCGAGTATGTGAGTGGATGAAGGCACAAAATGAAATTTGAGATAAATGTCACAAGTTGCGTAGATAGATACAACAATGGAGTATTGAAATTGCTCTCAGTGTGGTCGGTTGTATAGACACAAGGATATTTCAAATAAAATGCACTTAGAGCATTATTTTCATATAGACATATTCTTAGTACTGTGAGGATACCCGTAGTAGCAAAGCCAGCTATCGGAAATGAAATGGTAGTGCAAAATTAGGGTTATGTAAGTTAGAGACTCGATCGTTTAGGTAGTAAAACTATACAACAAATAAAATGGGCCTTCTCATACCTCAAATACAAGTCTAAATACTAGTGCAGACATGCAACTGGTAGGTGGTAAACAACAAAATTACTTTTGAGTCTGTGTAGCAGGATTGGAGGAGAAACACATGCATAGGCAGACTAACGATGGGCACGAAGCCTAATGTGTGTGTGTGTGTGTGTGTGTGTGTGTGTGTGTGTGTGTGTGTGTGTGTGTGTGTGTGTGTGTGTGTGTGTGTGTCGATGTGTGGTTTAGTTTGTTGTAGGTTGGTTACATGCTTTCATAAATGCCACGGGATTCATCCCATATTTAAGGTGATCATTAGTTCAAAGAGCTCTGGTGCAAAGCTTTCTTTTTCACCATCTTGGGTTGTTTTTCAGTGGGTGGTTTTGGTTGTGGTAACAAGGGTTGTTATATTTCAGAGATACATTTACATAATCACACAATTAATAATAGCATTTAACACCATCATTTCATGTGGTAAAACCCCAAAAGGGGAAACATCCATGGGCAAAGTATTGAAGCTCATTAATGAAGAAGGAGAGATTACAAGACAGGTTTCAGCCTCACAGAAAACTCTCTACATTGCATATCCCAACCATGCATTATATACTTCATGAATTTAGTTACATGAGTAAACTGTTGTCGATTATGCCCGTTATGAGAAACTTCCCATAAACATCCGTAATGAGAAACCTCCCATAAACACATTAGTTTAGTTGTCATTAACAATCTCCACCTTGACAACAAAATTTCTGTAAAGTTTATTTCTAATTTTTCTGTAAAGTTTATTTCTTATTTCTTTCGTTGTCCATGATACCATGTTCTAGGCTGGCATACTTTTTGGTTTGTTTGTGGACTTCTAAGTAGATTTTACTATGTTGGGACCTTTGTCAAACATGACGTTGAGGTTCGGATGTTTTCCTTTATAACAGCTATTATTGGTAATCTACCCAGTGTTATAGATAAGATATTGTTCCTGAGTTGTGAATATTAGACAGGGCAGCAGTCAAGGGGAGGGTTAAGGCTGCGTGTAATGATTGTCACAATGCTTTATCTGTCATCTTAAATTCCCAGAGACCTTTCAAGTATTTTAGAATTTTTCATGCTTCAAGCGAACTCGGTGAATCAAAAACAAATCTAGTCAAGAACATGCTTTGGATAGTAGCATAATTAGGACCCATAAATACAATAACCATTTGAGCTGAAGAGGATAACCAAAGTACGAGGGCACCCATGATGACTTGTAAATAAGATCAATATGCATAACTTGGATTTATATTGGTTTCTGGTGATCTTTAGTGTTATCAATTTATGGAGCCATGTTTATAATGTGTACATATACGTCTACAAGAAAGTGTAAAGCAAATTGTATTTGCTATAATGAGTTTGCATAAGTTGGTAATTAGTCGACAATGACAGGTATATGAATATGCTTCCTCTCTTTATCTGTGGAAATATTAAAGAGATTATTTTATTTTATTTTAATATGTTTAATTTTAGATATTTAGTTTTTGAGTTTAGCAGTGTTCAAGGTAGTTATTTTTTAGTTTAGCAGTGTTCACAGTAGTTATGTAATGTTTCAGTAAGTTTTAAATTTTTAGGGTTTTTTTAAATATTTTAGATTTTATGGAGTAAGTATTATACTAAAGAGTTGGATTTTCATGAAGCTTACTAAATATTATGGATTTGATGGGATTACTGTAAATGTGAATAATAGGCTTTCTTGACATGCATTTGACTTGTGTGTTCAAACTTGATTTTAATATGATTTAGGGATAAATCTTAATAATTTTGTAGGTCAATTGGGTGTAGCTTGAGTAGTTGAGAGAAAAGTTGTTATCCTCCCTCACTTGGGTTCAAATATTATTTTCAAATATGCTTGCTCTCTCTTTGAGCCAATTGTTGACTGTTGACATGGCCTTGAGCATTGAAGATATGGTATACCCTAGGTACCATCATCGGAATGAGGGGAAGTACCCAATGGGCTTCGTTGGGAAATAGATTATGCCAAAACAAATTCCTAATAATTTTAATGTTAAAGGCATGTAATTAGTGGTAAACTATCTATTAATACTTGGTCCTCCAATACCATTCATATTAATATTGTATAACCAAACACCTTGAGTTCACATTTCCTTATCTAATTGTCAAGGGTTTGTTCTATTGTGTGTCGACTTAGCTTTAATTGTGTGTTTTGTCAGGTCTATTGGTGTGGCTTTAATTATTGTCTGCCATATTGTTGAGTCAATTTCCTCAATATTTTATTACCTTTCCTTTTCAATGTTTTCTTGGTGCCAAAAACAAGTTGTGGCATAGATGGAGATGGTAAGGTATTGGCAGCGGGGAAAAGGGGATGTCTAAGCATTAATGTATTGTAATACCTTTGTTTTGACCCTTTTGACCTAAGATCAAATTATGTATAAATTGTAAATAAGTGTTTATATTGATGAATTGAAAAATACAGTTGAGTTGAACATGAAATAATTAGCGATCCGAGGTGTGATTAAGCCAAAAAGAGGGAGGAAAGCATTGAGCCATGGTAGATGAGATGAGTGTTTCTGTAAATTTTAGGGATGGTAAAGAGTATGAAGGTGGAAGGCCTTCATTGGGGCATTGATTTCCACAACATCGATGCAAAGGATATATTTCCAATCCCTTATCTAGGCATCGAAAGCGCCTAGGACATTATAAAAAAGATGGTGCATCTAGAGAATGGAACAATGGATTATTGGAACATGTTTGCAACTGAGAAGGACAAGCTCCCATGGCCATTGCTTGTGTTTCCATGTACTTTTGAAATTGATATTATTTTTTACCTATGGAAAATATGATGCACCTAGGCATCTTCTGTGAGAAAACCCTAGACATGATGAGAGAATTCAATTCTTATTAAAGAAAACATAACCTCCTAGAAATTTTTATGTCTGTTATGTTCGAAAGGGAAAAAATCCAAAGTTGTGTTGGTACCTTGGAATGGTTACCACCATATTAGAGGGTGTGTGCCAAGTATTTGACACAACGTTTGTAATCCAAGTGTTTGAAGACACATTTTCTCAACAACTGTTTGTTGAAACTCCTGTTATAAATAATCCTTCATTCAAGAGAGTTTCAATATCAAGGCAAGTTTCTAGAGTATGGTCAAATGACTTGCTGGGAAAAGCTTAATCTTGTGGGTGACTCCCATGACTTTTGTGGTAGGTATAAAGAATAAATTGGAGCGCATACATAGATTCTTGTGGATCGATGACACCTTCCTTTTGAGGGAAAAAAGGGAAGAACAATCTACAATGTCCGCCAAAGACCGCAAATTTTGGGTTTTTTAAATATATAGAAGACCGCAATTATTTTTTTTAAATACACAGAAGACCGTCGGTTATCCGACAGCCTGTGACCCTCGTTCGATGAATTTTCCATATCTCTAACAATGGTGATCTAACCAGCGTGTCATCGCAACTCCTACAAGTCGTCGTCAGTTATCCCCCAGTGGGTAGTCTCAAATTCGACTAAGACGATTCGGAAATCCCACAACCCTTCATCTCAAAATCAACGGCATTTACAAAGGAAATGGCATAAATTTGACAAGGATATGTCGGACATCCGACAACTAGTAGTCACAAATTCAACAATTATATGTCGAAAAACTGACAACCCTTCGTCTGAAAATCGATGGCATAAACCTGACTTTTTACAAAGTGGCCCACCTTAGACAAGGAGTAGTTGGATGTTCTACCACATAGGAGTTAGAAATTAGACGAATTAGTGGTGAAAGACGTCGGCATATTAGCTTCATACGATGTCGAAAATTCGACGGCATTTGGCATGTCGTCAAATATCCGACGATATTCCATCGATGACAAAAAAAAAATATGTTGTCAAATAACCGACAGGTATATGTCGAATTTCAGACATGAAATACGTCGGATTTTGGGCTTAAATTCTGCTGTGTGGAATGATGAAGTGCCTAGCAATGAGCCTCCTTAGTATTTGTTGGCCACCACTTCCAATACTATCAATAACTCAGAGGAAGGAGGGTGGGTATGCCCCATCTTAGAAGAAACACCCCCTTCTTGAATGATGCTCAAGCCATATTCAGCGTCGCGTACTTCCCTGGGTTCATAATGGTATCTCAGGTTTTTCTGTTATCTGTGTTTAGTTCAGTTACAACTCTGTGTTTTGGAAGGCAAAATTTTGTAAATATTTTCACTCATGGTTACCTTTGGTTCCTTAAAAGTCTGAACTCCTTTTGTAATAGTTTTTCCAAATTGCCCTCCATTTTTTACAGGATTGGGTGGTGGTACCACCACCTGCGGCCTCCTCTGGCACAAGCCAATATTGTAATTTTTGTTCTCCTAGTTTAATTGAATTCGCAACTTTACCAAAAAAAAGAAAAAACTTTGTATTTTTGGCTTTTCTTTAGTAAGGTAGGGTATATACCTTAGTAATTATAGAAACTTGGTATAGAAGTCATGCATCGACATCTAACCCAGTCTTAATTCATAAAATTCTTTTGCATTACCTTCATAATAATATTCGGAAATATATTATTTCATAAACTACTTTTTAAAACATTTCCAGCTTACCTTCTATTTGCTAGTTCCTTTAGCCTTCTTTAAATCTTTCCACCACATTTCAATTTTTCCGACTAATTAAATATGTCCATTTTTGCTTTCATTGAATTAGAATAGTTATACATTGTTTAGTATTTTTTCATTCCTAATAACCAAGGCTCAACTTCTTCTCCATATTTGGCTTCACCGTCAAAGATGAGAGGTTTAATTTTCTTAAATTCACTAGTATTTCATCCTTGTACTTTTTCTTTTTTCCCTCGTTTTCGTTCATCGTTATTGTTGGAATCATCTAATTCACTGTTAGTAGAGCTATCGTTAGTAAAAAAGGGTTGGAAGAGGAATCAATTCTCCTATATTTATGTTTCCTTTTATTACCCATTTGACCGATATCTTTAGATATCTCAGTTAATGTAAATAGAATAGTCTCATTCAAATCCTCTTGAGTTCTCATTACTTGTTCATGCTCAGTTTTAAAAGTTTGAAGTTCTACATGTAAATTTCTTATTGTTTGCAAGATTTTGTCTTGACTATTGTTGGTGTTATTATTAGTATGGTTTTGTTCTTCATCATTCAATTCTATCCAGACATGTGGGGAAGGGGATCGTCCTTCTTCAACCATTTCTCTGCAAATTTAATAACAATATTTCCTCTGTACATATAAAACAATACATATTAGTCAATTTTTTTTGCAATTGGGTTCCATATGGTCAAGTGTTTTTACCTATGCTCTAATACCACTTTGTAACAACCCCATTTATTACTAAATTTTGGAAAAAATAAAAAAATAAAATAAAAACTTTTACAGTACTCGAAGAAACTATAAGTTATGTAATTCTTTGGTATCAAATTGTGTACCGAAATGATATCAAGGAACTTATGATATTTTAACTACTATTTAACACCCACTTCTTAAAACAAATAACATCTACTTCATAAAACAAAATCATCCAATTTTAAGTTTGTTCATAAATTAATCATAAGTCATGAACTAACTCAAGCCATGACGATAACATCCTTTATGATATAAACAAAACCTACTTTGTGCAAGAATCCACTTTTTAAATGTGGTGTGTGTGTGTGTGTGTGTGTATCCCAGTGGGCTAGCTCAAGTGGTTGAGTGTTGTAAGTTGTGAGCATAAGGTGTCGGGGTCAAATCCCTGGGTGGCTATACATTGTTATATGAGGGCCTCACTTGAAGTCCCCATCGGGTTAGCTCTGTAATCAAAGCGAATGGGGTGAGGCCCCTTTGGATGGCCCCCCTATGTGTTGTTCCTGTAGATGTAGCAAGCCCCGCTGGGGGTAAGTGAACCACAAATGAAAAATAAAATAAAATAAATAATATGTATATATATATACATATGTATGTACATATATGTGTATATATATACATATACATATATGTGTGTACATGTACATATATATGTGTACATATATATATGTGTGTGTATATACATATACATATATATGTGTGTACATATACATACATATAGATGTATATATGTGTGTGTATGTATACATATGTATATGTAGATATGTACATGTATATATACATACATATCCATATATCTACGTATACATATATGTATGTGTGTGTGTGTGTGTGTATACATATGTATATGTAGATATGTACATGTATATATACATACATATCCATATATCTATGTATACATATATGTGTGTGTGTGTGTGTGTGTGTGTGTGTGTGTGTGTAGAGAGAGAGAGAGAGAGATC
>LPNX010486308.1:185034-290112 GCA_001517045.1 Pseudotsuga menziesii
ACACATACATATACATATGAATATATATGTATATGTATATATATACATATGTATCTATAGATATATATGTGTGTACACATATACATACATATATATATACACATACATATACATATATTTGTGTGTGTGTGTGTGTGTACATATATCTACATATACATATATGTATATATAAATGTATATTCTTTTTTCCATATCTCATGGCGATTATAAAAGGAACCCTATTGTTGCGAGCAATATTTCTCTTACAAATTAGGATATCAACACCACTAGCCTGACCATATTAAATAAAGCTAGCCTTATTTATGGAATACTGGAACTCACATTCTTACTAGCCTTCCTTACTTACCTTATGAATCTCACTTGTAGTTAGCCTGTAAGCAGCCTTAATACTATCACGAATAAGCTGCTTAGTAGTCTCCCTGTGTAAGAGGAGAGGCATTTCTTTCTGATTATGAAGACAATACAATACAAGACCGCAACTTGTTACCCTTCCTGTTTCCTCAATCGAAGGCATATAAGGGGAAGTAAAGTAGTAGTGTATTGAGCCAAGCATAAAGGCCAAGGTAAACATCCTGCTCGATATAAGCAAGCGCCATGTATGCAATCGATCGGTTTAGCATTCCGGACGAACCATTAGCCAGAGTGTTATTATAAGGGGAGTGATATTCCTTCCAGCTCCTACTACCAGGACCAAATCCAAAGAAAGAACCAAACTGGAGCCCTTGAATCTCGAAGGGGTGGGGTGCCCCATTGGTCTTGGTCTTGAGCCAATCATCCATAAGTGGGGGATGCCTGAAGATACACACACACACACACATATATATATATATCATTCACCTGGGGTCAGAACAGGATAAGATAGAGTGGAAAAAAAATCCAAAATCAGGGCAGTACACAACAAAACTTGGATATCAAGTGTCATTTAAATAACATACAGGGAGAGAAACTCAGTGGTGGTGGAAAAGGTTATGGAAAATACAATTCCATTTAAAGACCTGTTGAGGCCTGGAAAATCGCAGGCAACAACAGCAAGGGATTCTCCCCAGTCAACGTTCCCAACTAGCCCATGATTGTTTGGTATGGGGAATCCGTCCGGTTTACGGTCCGGCTACCGTAGGTCAAGTAACAAAAATAAAGGGTTTTACTGGTTGCGTCCCGGTCCACCGTGTATATTTTGTGTTTTAAATTTAAGTATGATATGCAAGTGCCTATCTAAAAGTGCAAATTGATAAAGAAAACGAGGAGCAGTCACAATGTGATGTGCAGGTTCTTACCTCTCATCTTAAACTCTCTCGCATCTAAATCACACACGGTAGGAAATAAAACTAACTAAGCTGTCCCTAGGGACCGAGATTATCATTTAATGAGCAATGTATTACAATTCATGCATTAAGAAAAATCATAGGTAGTTGTTCTTTGATTCAAAACACATAAACATGAATAGATAGATGAACAATAAGATAGCTCATTGTAGTGAAAACATTCATTACTCATAGTGGAAATTATCATAAAATAAACCAGAGAACGTTCATACAAGAACATAAGTTCAACAAGTTAGAACGATCTCACAGTTAATGATAAAAGTTGAAAACGAAATAGTTCCCCTTCAACAACATCCATTGAACAGCATTTGAACATTCCACTAAATCTTTCTCCAACAGGCAAAATTGTAATTATATATTGCAAAACGAAATAGTTCCTCTTACAATGTGTTCTCACAAGTCTAACTGGGAAAAAAGTCCTCCTTCCCTCTAACTTTCCTATATTTATACAAAAACCCAGCAAAACCTTTGGGTTGCCCCAACCATTTTAATCTCATAGTTTTGTCATTTTGTGAATGCTCATGATTCATACAAACGTTACATTTCAGATAAACACTTTTATGAAAAGGGACCAACTTGGTAACTAACAAACTGCCCAGGCCTGAGCCTCTGCTCTTAATGATTACGCTCTATAATTCGTTGGTCCTTTTGAGATATTGTTGGTCTTAGCCTTTTGCTCTCTCCTTTTCCTTAAGCAACATCTCTATTTCTTTATGCTTTAACTTATTCTTTCAAGGTTGCTCCTCTTGTGCTTTGCCTTTTAGGCATATATTCTTTGCAGCAATCTTCCTATCCTGAACATATCAGATCATTAGTGTTTAACAAGGTAACACAAACTAGATCAATACATGCATCCTGTAATATGAATTATAAATGTCAAGACAGAAGAGATCCCGCAAGTTTGTGCTTAAACCCTTGTTCAAAACTTAAACTCGTGCCTGATAGAACATATTTTTTTCTCCCAATCCAAGCCACATCTGTACTAGAACGAAAACCAAGACCAGGACAAAGTAACTACCACTCTTTGAAACACCCAACCCCAAAACTGTGTTCTTCAACTCAGACAACCTTAACATTGACCTGCGCCCACAGGAAACCTCCACCGTTACATAGAACAATGTAATACACAACAGAATGGTGGGAAAAACTCCACCGACAGTACTAAGCATCGGGCAGATAAAAACCTCATCAGCGGATGGAAAACTAGGAACGAGAGATTAGCCCGCTAAGGAGCCGCAACGGCGGGCGATGAAGATGCTATGAGTTCCACAGTACAATGAAAACCGTCGGCGAAACACACACAAAAGAAAAAACTCCACATCGGGGCTCAAAATGACTAAAGCCTCGAACCATTAGTATGTTGAAAATCCACAACAGCGGAAGCTATAATGACAAGCGGTTCCACAAACTAGTCAAAATCGAAGGAAAAAAAGAACTAACATTAAGCGAACCGTCAGCAAAATAGATCATGAACATCGGCGAAAGAAAAGTTATAAGGTGGATGGTTAATCCGCTCCGAAGCCACAACGGCCGAACACAAAAAAAAAGACTGAGGTTTTTGTGACAACGAAAATGACGGAGATCGGACAAACAAAACTCATCCCGAAAATCAAAAGTCCAACATGGCTCTGACAGCGACAAGAATCAAAACAAACCACGGGATCGGCAAAGGTAAAAACTTTTGTCGTAGTGCTTGCGATTCATCATCCGAAACAGTGGTGATATAAGGCACTAATGTTCCGATGGTGACGAAATAAAACTCCAAAAAAAATAAAAAAATAAAACAAAAGCACATCGGCTGAAAACAAGGGTTTGGGTCGGGTCGTTCGCTATTTAGCTTCCGCAACAGCGGCTGCGTATGTGACTACGACCCCGATCCAAATCTCAAACAAGAATAAGAAATCCTCCGTAAGTCAAAACTTAAAATCAAATGGCAGCATCAGCATATAAAAATATTTATTCAACAATCAACCTCAAGAAATCAAAGTCGCAGTAAAGCTAAGCAATCCCAACAAAACTAAGCAAGACAAAAATTGAAAGGAGGGTCCCAAATTTTTTTAAATTTGGGAAAATGTTGTAGCTGCAACAATTGGTGACTAGATGGTGAACCCATATCTCTAAATCAACTCTTCCTTAAGTGACAAACTGTTTATCAATAAGACCAACATGTTGAATTTTTCTAGATGTCTAGATTTCCCCAATGGCAAATATATGTACTTTTAAACATTGATGATAGTCCAATTTCAGGAAAATGGAACCCAAAATCTCAAAGTCAAGATAACTCTTCTGAGGACAAAATATATGAGTTTCATTTTACCTCTGACTTTGGGTAGCTTCCAGCTTGGACACCACAGGAATGTAACATATGGTAAACAAAGATATTCATTTGTTCCTCATTCCCATGCCATTTTGCACTTTTGTGTGCTTGTGAACCTTTTGTCCTTTTTGAGTCCTCCTCATGCCTTTCTTTCTGAATTTTTATTCAGGCTCCTCTATCCATAGTGTCCTTTTGTGTGAGAGATGTATTTAATTTTCATCTCATGGACGAAGAAGAACTTTCGGCAAATTTTGTACTTATATGATTCGGTACTTTGCTTTGATAGATATTGCTTCTTTTAGGAGTTTTGACTCTTATCAGCCTTTTGGCTTTCGAATTTTGGCATGGGATCATTTATATATAATATATTGTTTACCCTGCTTCCTTTCCGTGGGTCCTTTGCCGTCACCCCCTAGGACATTTTAAATGTGAAATGGATGGGGCCTCGAAATAGTATTCCAGATCTCTTGATCCTGAGTTATCTTTCAGGGATTAAGCAGGACTTCAATGTGTTCATAGCCATTTAAGAAAACTACTTACTAGAAGAAATTCCATCAGATTCAAACAATAGGATACAGTCTTATACCCAAAGATCTCAATTAATCCAGAACTCTGATGCTTTCCATGCAACCAAAGTTTGCCTCTTTTATTGAAATGAAAAATCAATTTTAACAAAAAACAAGTAGGAATGAAATAAATCAACTTATTTATGTACAAAACAAAAACAAAAAATCAAGAAAAATAAGGTTTGAGAACTAAACCATTAACTGGTAAGTTCTCTTCCTACCCCTGTAAATCTTGCAATTTAAAGGTTGAGGGGCCAAGTTTTGCCACAATCTGAAAAGGACCTACCCATAACTGTTGAAATTTAGCGTGCTTCCCTTTTTCATCATGCGGGTGATGCCATTTAAGAACCAGGTCTCCCACTTCAAATTCCTTTGTTCCAGCTTTGTGCTTATCAAACCACCTTTTCACTACTTCCTGTTGTTGCTTAAAACGTTCTTTGGCCTTGGATCTAGACTCTTCCACCTTCAAAAGATTATAAATTCTCAGTTGGAGGATTTCGTTGTCCGTGCCTCTAGATTCTTGGGCTATTATGGAAGATGGTAACATAATGTTAGGAGGAAGTATAGCTTCTTTTCCATAAACAAGGGTATATGGTGACACACCTAAGGAATTATTGGGTGTGACCCTATCATCCCAAAGAGTGTTTGGTAGTGCTAAATGCCAACTTCTCTGGTTTTCTATGACAGTCTTTTTCAAGATCCTAATCAAATTCTTGTTCGTAGATTCTGCCAAACCATTTCCTTGTGGGTAGTAGTTGGTAGAATAATGCAACTTAATTCCTTTTTCATGAGCAAATGCAGTTAATCTAATGGAAGAAAAATAAGTAGCATTATCGAAAACTAGGGAAATTGGAACCCCAAACCTAGTCATAATATGATCCTGCAAGAAATCCATGACCACATCTTCATTGACTTTACGTAGCGGAATGGCTTCGACCCATCTAGTGAAGTAGTCAGTTGCCGTTAAAATATATTTGTGTTGCAAGGAAGAATTTGGTTTTATTTCTCCAATGATATCAATTCCCCATCGCTCAAATCGATCTGTTATCATAACCGGCTTCAACGGTCCTGCTGCTTTGGCTTGTCTTCCCCCACACCTTTGGTAGATATCGCACTTTCTAACATGCGCATGAGAATCCTTAAACAGCATGGGCCAATAGTACCCGGCTCTAAGAATCTTGTGGGTTGTCGTATCTCTGGAAAAATGGCCTCCAGCAGGCCCATCATGTAACTCAGTTATGACCTTTTTTGCGTCTTCCTTCTCTAGACACCTGAGAAGGACTCCATCATAATTCTTCCTGAATAAAATTCCATCAATGATCTGATACGCAGTTGATTTAAAGTGCAACGCTCTTCACTGCTTGGAATTCCAATGTTCTGGCAACACACCTTCATGAAGGTAATGAACAAGATCTCTGTACCAGGAATCTGGAGCTATGAAAAGAGGACATACATCCATCATATGTAACTCTACTTCACTTTCCCAATTGTTTTCTTCATTACTATTGCCTTCAGCCATTAGTTTGCACAATCCCTTCCCTCTAACGATGGAGGCTGGCTTGAATTCTAGGTCATACTCTTGTAAAGTTGTTACCCAGTTACCTCTTCTTTCTCCTAATTCTTTTTGCATGAAAAGAGACCTCACAGCTAGGTGTGGAACTATTACCTTGGTCCGGTTCTTAAGTATGTATGGCCTGAATTGTTTTACCGCTTTGAATACTGCATAAGCTTACTTATCCACAGCTGGGTAATTTAATTCGGCCCCCTGCAAACCAGTGCTCATGAATGATATGGGGAACTCATCTCCCCCATATTCTTCCTTCTGAGTAAGCACCGCTGCTAGTGAATCGTCAGATGCGAAAGTGTACAAAATAAAATCCTTCTCATAATCTGGACTTTTGAGAGAGGGTGCATGAGCAATAGATGTCTTTATTTTACTGAATCCATTCTTCTCTACATCAGTCCATTTGAATTGTACACTTTGTTTCACCATTTGCTGCAAAGGCTTAACAATTTGGGCGAAATCCGACACAAACCTTCGCACGAAATTTGTTGTCCCCATAAATGATTGCATGCCCTTTTTATTATGGGGTAAGGGGATCTGTTCAATAGCTTTGATCCTTTCTGGGTCTATGGAGATCCCCTTCTTAGATACCACGTGACCCAGTAGCTTTCCTTCTGTAACAGCAAACACACACTTCTTCGGATTTAGCGAGATACCATATTTTCGGCAACGCTCGAAAATCTGTTTTAGATGGAATGCGTGTTCTCCTCTTTTATTTGAAAATATTATGATGTCATCAAGGTATACCACAACACTACGGCCAATCAGACCGCGGAAATCTATATCCATGGCCCTCTGGAAAGTAGCTCCAACGTTTATGAGTCCAAAGGGCATCCTTCTGTAAGCAAAAGTCCCTCATCTTATTCTGAATGTAGTTTTGAGTCTGTATTCTTCAGCTACTAATACTTGATTGTAACCAGAGAATCCATCTAATAAAGAAAATAACTCAGAACCCAAAACCATTTGCAATATCTGTTCCATGGGTGGGACTGGATAATTGTCTTTATCTGAAGCGCGATTTAAGTTCCTGAAATCCACACATAGTCTAATTTCTCCAGATTTCTTCCTTACTGGTACCAGATTTGAAACCCATTATGAGTGTCTGACTTTGAAGATAATTTTAGCATACAACAATTTCTTTACTTCATTCTGAATTAGAGGCTCCAGTTTTAGGTGCATTTTCCTCAAAGGCTGTTGATAAGGCTTGACCCCAGTTCTAATAGGGATGACATGCTGAATAATCTTGGTGTCATATGTTTTCAAATCTTCATATGTCCAGGCAAACACATATTTGTATTGTTTGAACAAACTGATGAACTTATTTCTTTCACTTGGGGAGCAATAGTTTCCCAAATTCATATATTTAGGCTCAATTCTAGTTCCTAAGTTAATCCTCTCAAATTGTAGAGACGAGCTACGAGTCTTAACATTTACTGGCCTTCTGAATTTGTCGTTTAGATCAAACATTCACTCTAAAGTCCTGACTCCTTTAGGAATAAAATTGTTGAATTTTAGCTTAGCTTGATGTTCTTCATCATCAATGATTTCCCCTCTGAAAGTTTCATCATTTGTCAAACATTTCAGAATCTGCTGATCGTCATCAAAAACTCATAAATTTGTAATCATGTCTGGAACAGAGGGCCTAAAAAGTAATTCAATAGAACACCTGTTATTAGAGGGTACAAGCCTCGCAGCTGAGGTGGCTAATAAGTCAGCTGTTGCATTCTTTAATCTAGGAATTGATACAATATTAAATGCATAAAAACCTTTTAGCAAATCCCATACTTCATTTTGATAAGCTTTTAAATGAGGGGAAATGCAATGTATCTGATTTCGAATTTGTTTTACAATTATTTCAGAATCCCCATACACTTTCAGATTTTCTACTTTTAATTCAATTACTTTTCTTAGTCCCTGAACTAATGCTTCATATTCGGCTGTGTTATTGGTACATTCAAACTCTAACCTACATGAAAGAAAATGTTTTTTTTTTTAGGATCAATCAGGACACAGCCAGCTCCTGATCCTTCCGAAGTTTTAGATCCATCAAAGAAAAGTGTCCAAAAATCATCTATTACTATTTTACATGAATCAACATCTACATCTAAAGTTAAATATACTATTTTACAATCAATTTCATCAGCCTGCAAAAACCGAAGGAGATCAGGCTGGGTGTCTGATGTACTGCTGGCTTCTTCTACTTGGTAATTTCCTGCTTCTAGCTTAATGAAGTAGTTCCCCAAAACAGAATTCAGAGGTTCATTCTTACCTTCTAATTGAGTGACATTGTGTTTCATGTGGGGCTCTCTTATAACTTTAATTTGATTTGGGATTCCTTTATAAGGTAACCACAGATGTGACCAGTCTAAAGCAAAATATCCATTCAGCTTTCCTGACCAATCTCTACTCAAAACAAGCCCATACGCCTCAGGTATGTCTACTACTACAACATCAATGAACTGACATACCTTTTCATTTGAAGATAATCAAATTAAAACATCCTCCATTTCCCCAATTACCTTCACATTCGTTCTGTCTAACTAAATAACCTGCCAGGTAGATGGTTTAGGCTGTCCATTTATCTTTTTGCAAACTGACAGTGGCATAACATTTACTGATGCCCTCGAGTCTACCAGACAGTTGTGCACGTTATGATTGAAAATTTCAAAAGTAAGGAGGAAAGGTGGATTTTTGCATTTAGGCTTGCCTCCCACACTTGCTTCACCAATTTCTTCCTCTTGGGGTTGATTGTTAGTGGGAAGCTTCTCCTGTGGCATTTCAAGTGCTTTCAATAAATTTTCTTTCTGCTGCGGCACATTACACATCTCAAATAGTGAAATATTTGACTTTACATTTTTTATATCCTCCGCAATGTCATACTCCATCTTATGTTCTGTGAGATTCGTTTTTACATTATTGATCTTCTCTTCAATGGGCTCAATAGGCATGTTGATCTACTTCGGATTTTGACTGGTAATGGTAAACTCAGGAATTTTATTAGTTGTGGTGCTTTTCTGAAATTTCTTTACATTCTTCTGGAGTCTCCTAATTTTCGGGATTATTAACCTGTCTTCTTTAATTAACCCTTGGCTTCTCGTTGTCACATTTGCTTCTGATATGTCCTCATGTCTCAAAACACTTTCCTTTTCGGTATCAAACATCGAGACACAATCCCATAAAACCATGGCATGTGCATCCTCTTGCTTTTCTGTTGATTTATTATCATTTTCTTCCTCATCATTTGCTTCTGTTAATTTGGAATCTAGCAGCTGATTCATTACTAATGTCATTGAATTTATCCACTGAGGACAATTTTTTTCATAATGAGGTTGTTGGTGGAAAGTGCAAAAATTATCCATACCTATCTCCGTTAAGTTCATTGATGCGGGACTATGTGGAGGAGGTTTAGACTGATTGTTGTCTTCTCTCTTCTTGTAATAAGGCTTATAAGACTTCTGAGCTTCCTTTTCCTTTTCCAAGTCTATTATTCTATTGGAAAGCTTCTGCATCATCTTTGCCATTCCTTCGAAATCATGTGATTGTTCCTCTTTAGGCCTAGTAAATAACAAAGCTTTTTTCCCAACATTTTTCTCTCCTAACTACTCAGGATAGTCTTCTATGCTTTCCTTTTCAGCTTCTACTCTCTCTGCTTCTTCATAAGTCTCTGCGAGTGTAGGTTTGGCTTTCATCTTGGAAAACAAGGACAAATCGGGCCCTAGGGCTGAAGTATAATATTCAATCAGAACTTTATCTGAGGGCTTACCAGTTTCAGAAAAATTCTTAATATAAGCTACAAATCTTTGGGTAAAACTATGCACCTTTTCTTTTCTCTCTTTCTTTAAAGTGCACAATCCTTTCATGAGAGCTGCATGAGTCTTTTGGGCTGCATATTTACTTTTGAATGTCCTTTCAAAAGTATCCCAATCTGGGATTGAATTTGCAGGCAGGCCAAAATACCATGAGGTTGCTGCTCCTTTAAGGGTATGTGGAAAAAGTCTACAGACTACATCTTTGTGTTCTCCAGCCTTTAGTCCTTCTATGGCCAAGTAGAAACTTTGCAAATGGTCATCTACTAAAACCTTCTCACTTGGGTCAAACTTTGGCAGCATCTTCTCAAAAGCCTGAGGTAAGTCATGCAAAGGAGGTTCTAGGTTTAAAGGTGATCTGGCTTTCCAAGCAGGTGGTGGATTTGGTGGGTTAGGTGGTTGATTTGCATTTACACCTACCATGAGTCTGGGTGGAGAGTGAGGTCATGAATGAACAGGAGTATGAACTTATGAACCGTTAGGTGTATCAGGGCCTACTTGATTCAAAGGCTGAACAACTTCCTGTAAAGTTGTTTCTACAAGTTCTTCCCAATCGCCAACTAACACAGAGTCTTCCACTACAGGACGGTCTTTCTTCTTGTACTCTCTTCTAGGCAAGTCAGGGATAATCGGTAATCCTCCAATATTCTTCACATAAGCCCTAGTGTGTCTTCTCAAATCATTAACAACTTCATTGTCCATAGAATACAAATGTTCTCTATTTTCTTCAGGAATCGGATTAGGAAATGAACTGCTTTCAAAACTATCATTTGTGGAGTAATTTCGAGGAAATGAGTTTCCTCGGCCAACCATGCACTAGTGGCCCTCCTTCTAGTGCCAAAAACTATTGAGGCCTAGAAAATCGCAGGCAACAACAACAAGGGATTCTCCCCAGTCAATGTTCCCAACTAGCCCATGACTATTTGGTATGGGGAATCCGTCCGGTTTATGATCCGCCTACCGTAGGTCAAGTAACAAAAATAAAAGGTTTTACTAATTCCAACCCGGTCCATCGTGTATATTTTTGTGTTTTAAATTTAAGTATGATATGCAAGTGCCTATCTAAAAATGTAGATTGATAAAGAAAACGAGGAGCAGTCACAATGTGATGCGCAGGTTCTTACCTCTCGTCTTAAACTCTCTCGCATCTAAATCACACACGGCAGGAAATAAAACTAACTAAGTTGTCCCTAGGGAGTGATATTATCATTTAATGAGCAATGTATTACAGTTCATGCATTAAGAAAAATCACAGGTAGTTGTTCTTTGATTCAAAACACATAAACATGAATAGATAGATGAACAATAAGATAGCTCATTGTAGTGAAAACATTCATTACTCATAATGGAAATTATCATAAAATAAACCAAAGAACGTTCATACAAGAACATAAGTTCAACAAGTTAGAACGATCTCACAGTTAATGAATAAAAGCTAAAAATGAAATAGTTCCCCTTCAACAACATCCATTGAACAACATTTGAACATTCCACCAAAGCTTTCTCCAACAGGAAAAATTGTAATTATATATTGCAAAACGAAATAGTTCCTCTTACAATATGTTCTCACAAGTCTAACTGGGAAAAAAGTCCTTCCCTCTAACTTTCCTATATATATACAAAAACCCAGCAAAACCTTTGGGTTGCCCCAACCATTTTAATCTTATAGTTTTGTCATTTTGTGAATGCTCATGATTCATACAAACGTTACATTTCAAATAAACACTTTTATGAAAAGGGACCAGCTTGGTAACTGACAAACTGCCCAAGCCTGAGCCTCTGCTCTTAATTATTACGCTCTATAATTCGTTGGTCCTTTTGAGATCTTGTTGGTCTTAGCCTTTCACTCTCTCCTTTTCCTCGAGCAACATCTATGTTTCTTTATGCTTTAACTTATTCTTTCAAGGTTGCTCCTCTTGTGCTTTGCCTTTTAGGCATATATTCTTTGCAGCAATCTTCCTATCCTGAACATATCAGATCATTAGTGTTTAACAAGGTAACACAAACTAGATCAATACATGCATCATGTAATATGAATTATAAATGTCAATACAGAAGAGATCCCGCAAGTTTGTGCTTAAACCCCTGTTCAAAACTTAAACTCTTGCCTGATAGAACAGATTTTTTTCTCCCAATCCAGGCCAGATCTGTACTAGAACAAAAAGCTCCAACGAAAACCAAGACCAGGACAAAGTAACTACCACTCTTCGAAACACCCAACCCCAAAACCATGTTCTTCAACTCAGACAACCTTAACATCGACCTGCGCCCACAAGAAACCTCCGCCGTTACATAGAACAATGTAATACACAACAGAATGGTGGAAAAAACTCCACCGACAGTACTAAGCATCAAGCAGATAAAAACCTCATCAGTGGATGGAAAACTAGGAACAGACGATTAGCCCGCTAAGGAGCCACAACGGCAAGCGATGAAGATGCTATGAGTTCCGCAGTACAATGAAAACCGTCGGCGAAACACACACTAAAAAGAAAACTCCACGTTGGGGCTCAAAATGACTAAAGCCTCGGACCATTAGTATGATGAAAAGCCGCAACAACGGAAGCTATAATGACAAGCGGTTCCGCAGACCAGTCAAAATCGGAGGAAAAAAAGAACTAACGTTAAGCGAACTGTCAGCAACATAGATCATGAGCATCGGCGAAAGAAAAGTTATAAGGTGAATGGTTAATCCGCTCTGGAGCCGCAAGGGCCGAACACAAAAAAAAGACTGAGGTTTTTGTGACAACGAAAATGACGGCGATCAGACAAACAAAACTAATCCCCAAAATCAAAAGTCCAACATGGCTCTGACAGCGGCAAAAACAAACCGCGGGATCAGCAAAGGTAAAAACTTTCGTCGTAGTGCTTGCGATTCGTCATCCGAAACAGCGGCAATACAAGGCACTAGTGTTTCGATGGTGACGAAAAAAATAAAAAATAAAACAAAAGCGTATCGGCTAAAAACAAGGTTTTGGGTCGAGTCGTTCGCTATTTAGCTTCCGCAACAGCGGCTGTGTATGTGACTACGGCCCCTATCCAAAGCTCAAACAAGAATAAGAAATCCTTCGTAAGTCAAAACTTAAAATCAAATGGCAGCATCAGCATACAAAGATATTTATTCAACAATCAACCTCAAGAAATCAAACTCACAGTAAAGCTAAGCAATCCCAACAAAACTAAGAAAGACAAAAATTAAAAGGAGGGTCCCAAAATTTTTAAAATTTGGGAAAATGTTGCAGCTGTAACAAGACCATAATCACACTGTGGTTAGCCTTTTCAAATAAATTATTGACATGGGAAATGATGTAGAAAAGAGGATTTGAAGGACCAGGGTTATGCTCTCTATGTAGTTCAAGCGACGAAACAAGCTCTCATTGTTTTCCTTTTGTCCATATGCAGACAGTGTATGGATGGGCGTAGTGGGAAAGTTGTCAGCAGGAAGAAAACATGAAAGAGAGAGTGCCACTTTAAAAGAGCGAACCAAAACTTGATGGCATGATGAAGGCATAGGTCTATATGAGGCCTTTTCTGTTCTTTTTGTTTATAGTATATGTGAAGCACAAAGCAGGTCTATTTTCAACAACACAAGAACTCCCCCGGACATCACCATTTCCGTATTAATGAACAAGATACAGGAACACAAGCTTAACACTGTCTCCTCCAAAAAAGAAATATCAGAGCTCCAGTAATAAACATCGAAACTCCATGGGCCTTTTTCGAAGGTGCCATCCAAGGCAAGCCTTCATTGGGAGGTGTTGGGGCAGTCATATACTTTTCTTCAAAAAGAAATATGCTTGTAAAATATGCCATGGGCCAAGCTACAAATAATAGGGCAAAACTTGTGTCATTATGGGCAACTTTAAAAGTGGCCCACAACAATCAAATACAGGATATTCAGATTTTCGGCGACTCAAAAGTTATGGTGGATTGGGCAAATGGAAGAAACAATATACGAGTTCCATATCTACAACATATAATTGCTGAAATTCAGAATTTGAAAGCAATGTTCAAGAGGATATCGTTTGCAAATATATATTGAGAACTGAACGAAGAAGTTGATTTCCTCTCAAAACAGGCTTTAGCATACCAACGAGGAATGTTGGAAATAGAAGAAGTTACAGATGGGGTATCAACCCTACGATATGAAGCGATTTAAAATGTTGTCGGTGCAATTTTTGTAAATCTTGTGTGAAATAGTCATAAAGGCTATGTACTGATCTGAAAAAATATTAAGATTGTTACTTCAAAGTTCAAGGCCAAGATGTAAGCTTGGCAGAGTAGTTCATGCATGATGTGATAGGAGACACTAAAACTGTGTTTTCAAGTCCAAAAGGCGAGCTTTTTTATGTAAGCTCGTGAGAGAAGTTCATGTTTATTCTCTAAATACAAGGTTTTTTTTTCCTTTGGAGAAAAATATATACATATATATACATGTATGTATATATATGTATACATATACATATATATATATGTATATATATACATATGTGTGTGTGTGTGTGTGTGTGTGTGTGTGTGTGTGTGTGTATCTATATATATACATACATATGTATATATCTATATATCTATATACATACATACATATCTCTCTCTCTCTCTCTCTCTCTCTCTCTCTCTCTCTCTCTCTCTATATATATATATATATATATATATATATATATATATTACATTATATACATATGTGTGTGTGTGTGTGTGTGTGTGTGTACGTACATATATGTCTATATGTATGTATATAGACATACATATAAGCATGGAAAGGGTTCATTATGCTTGGAGAAGGCAGATGGACTCTTTGGGGGGAGAATAGTTGTAGGGATGGGGATAACTATTAAATAAAATCGGGCCCCTAATGTAAGGCCCCTTCTGCTAGGGGGTAATGAGCCCTATAATTGCAAGCCCTAAGTGTTTATTTATTTGAAACAATACCCTTAATGACTCGCTCAATTCCACCTTTTAAACTTGGTGCTCTAACAAGACCTCCTTGTAGGAAATAACAATTATAAAATGTCTCATCATTGTCAAACTATTAAAGGTCCTTGCTCCTGTTTTCTTTCAAATTGTGTTATCATAAGGTTATTAAACTAGTGCCTCGTATCAGCACAAGAAGGTGTGTCAATGGAGGTAAATAAATACCTATTTGCAGCAGGGATCTTTGGGAAATAAATATGTGATCTCAAATCATATTTGTGGTAGTTACCGAAGGGATTGGTCTATATAACTGTGAGTACAAACTACCTTACCTACCTGATAAGTATGACAAATGATCTGTTGGTAGTGGCCAAAGGGATTGGAGTGATCTATAGTTGCGAGTCTCCCTTACCGGGCCAAGCTACCCATGAAGAAAGAAACGAATAGAGATCTCATGGGCCTTCATTCAGTAACTAGAGAAATAATACATGTGCCTTCGGTGAGAATTCTTCCTTCTCTTTTATTGCCTATAGATACGGAGTATATGTATATGTATATGTATACATGTATATGTATACATATATATACATATACATATATGTACATACATATATGTATATGTATATATACATATACATATACATATGCATATATCCAATCCACAGTCAGCACAAGACCCAAAGTCGTATATCCATATGAACTCGGTAAAATACATATATGTAGATGCAATACCAAAAATCTACTTAACTAATTCCTCACACTACTTTATGGACATAATCCTTAGAACTCTCAACTTCACATTAATTCTACCTGCCTATGAACTTGAATGGAAAACAGAAATCGATTTAATACAATGAATTCATTCCAAATATGATAAGTCGTATGATATCAAATATAAAGCAATCATGTGATCATCAAATACACTCCATCAATGCGGTTCCAATCCATATTGACTTTGCGATTTCAAATGTAACCATGCAAATCTGAATGCAATGCAACCTTGCAATTTATGTCGATGTAATCCCTCCTTTTCAATTATAATGTATCTATGCAATATTAGTTAAAGTTTCCAAGCAATTCTGGTTATACTGCAATGTTTCCATGTGCTCATAGACATATGCAAGGGAATAATACCCTAAAAATCACGATGTCTACTCTACAATAATAAAATCACACCAACCAATATGAGCTAGCATGAAGCAAGGTTGTAGTTAATCAGTGCTGCTTGGATTAACTACACAAGGCAATGATAAGCTTGGTGAACCTTACATATGGAATACATTGGATTTCCTATCGGTTCACCGAATTAATAACCAACAACTCTCAAGGTTTTTTCAATCATTAATTACAAAAAATAGCGTGAGTAAACGAGGCGTCTCCCCCCTACATCAGTTGGGAGATTTCTTAAACTATAGATATGCGAACTAGGATTATTGTCGATTCTACAAATTCTAGACATTAAAGTATCACAAGAGGGGATAATTTGACAAGGGTGGATTTCTTGAGGTAGTGGATGATATGAAGAAAAGATGTTTAAGAACAGAAACATATACCTAAGACATTAGTCATATACAGAATTAAAATGGTGGTTGTTGTCATCCTTTAGTTATAAGTTTAATTGATTAAGCTTTTAACATTATACTCTAAGAATTAAAAGGTTTGCTAGCACTGATTAACGCTCCCAAGCGTTAAGCCCATGAATTATTCAGTGACATGATTTCTATACTCTAAACGAATCGTGTCGTGACCATTCATGACCTCAATTGTTGTTATAAGGATTTTATATAGACACTACCAAGGATTGGGCAACGCGGTATGAAATCTTGAGTTGAGAAGCGTTGGATAGAGGAGCACAATAAGCCATAACAAATAAAAAGCATTAAAAAGAAAATACAATCCAACACTTCAGGTTGATTTTACCAAAGGACAAGGACTCTTAAGATAGCTCATATCAAGAGTATGTCAATCTATCCACAAATTGTTTTGGTATAAATGTTCCACTTACTTTTGACAAAATACATATGGAATTTAACTTCAATCACAGAGCAAAAAGGATAATAACGGTTGCGATTTGAATGAGTTGATATTGAATTAAAAATGTATTTCATATAATCATTTCATTTAATTTGACAAATATTATGGAGTTTTGTCTTCACTGTCGATCTAAATCATTCCAAAAGTCTGGATTTAAGCCAAGATTAAACACATAATATGACTATATTATAACTTTGACTAGTCCAATTCATAAGATGATAACAATACAACGCAGTCCATGACAATAATTTCATGAAATATTTTTAAACAATTTAAATATTCATAAACAGTTTACAAGTTACTCCAATGGTAAACAAACAACCATAGAAGAGGCTAGAATCACCTACTTGAAACAATAATGGAAAAACACTTGGAGCTTCCCAGTTCCTCCCAACCATAGAAGAGGACAACCATGCTACTTGCCTAACTTCACCCTTGACTTGGACCACCACCATAGACAAATGAACTCAATAAAAATCTGATCGCAAACTCTTCCCAAGAGTCTATAACATATCAAAACGATGGACTTTCAAAATAGATAAAGTACTCAGCACCTTGCCCTCAACATAGCAACAATTTCCCTCTATGCAATACACATCGTCCCGTGTCTCCTTAGTGCACTCTTATATAATTTTTGCACGAGTCACAACAGGATTTGAACCCAAAATCCGACGACATCCGACGTAAAGTACGGATGTGTCGAATTGCAATGATGAAAATTACTGTACCTTTCGATTTCTTTTATTAACGTCGAATTTTCGACGTCCTTAGCGTAGATTTTTCAACGGCGCATGGAGGATAAGTCGTCGGATATGAGACGGTCACGTGTCAAATTTGCGATGACACGTGGAGGATCAGTCGTCAAATATCCGACAATAGCATGTCGAATGTTCGACATCTTTGGGCTATTTTTTGAAATAATATAAAGACATATTTCAAATAATTTAAACCCATTTTTCCAACGGTAAATAGGTTCATAGCGTTGGATATTCGATGACTGTCGAATTATAAATATAAATATTTTTAAACATTTCGACATGTTTGCTATAGAAGTGACGAACGGTTTGTGGAAATTATTTATTCCTCGATGGACGGTTTGAGGAATTGTTTTATTCTTCAACGCGCTGTTGCGGGAAATTTTCTTTTCTTCGACAGACAGTTTGCGGGGATTTTTTATCCTTCGAAAAACCTTCATTTGAGAAAATTGTGATGCGTGGAACTTGATTTTTTAATATTGTCGATAGTATTCATTCACGAAGTTTGTGACAAAATGTCAAATAGAAATAATCATGATCCAAACGAACACAATCGACAATTGCTTGCTAAACTATGGGATGCAGCGGAACGAAGGGGTGATGGAAAATGTTATTGTCCATGTACTCAATGCATGGGATTTAAGAGGAGAAGAATACTAATCTCAACAGCCACAAAACATTTCACGGAACATTGACATGCTAAGGGGGGGAATCAATATTGTCCATTTGTAGGTTTAGCATTATAAAAAATTTATATTCTTTGCTTTGGTAAATGTATGTATTATTTTAATATTTCATATATTAACTTATATCTATTGATGTTTTCCTGTATTTATAAAGGAAAGACACCCTACAGCATATCGTCCAGAGGAAGTGATTTTAGAACAAGTTCCGAATCAGGATCATGGAGCGTCTATGTTCAATGGAGAACAAGTGAATAATCATATTGAATAAGATGATCACACTGATAACGTAGTTGAGGATGATGGTACAGATACATTGATCCATGATTCATTTAATGTTAGAATGGATGATGACGATGACGATGATAATGAAAATGATGATGACTTTGATGATGTTCACGATATACTTCTTCTCGATAAGGCATATGAACCCCTTTATGAAGGCTCCAAAACAAATCTTCTCCCTGCTATATTGTTGATAATGAACTTGAATGTTATGAATGGTCTTTCAAACATATCAATCACACTGATGCTAAGGTATGTAAAATAATCCATCACATATATACGATCGTGATAAATTTTATATGTATTCCTCTAATAATTGTATTGTTAACTCATTATTGATCATCATACGGATGAAGTGTATTTCGTTAATATTATTTATTTTTTACATTAACTATATTTTTATTTTTTTGTTGTAGCTTGATAGCTGAATTTTTGTTACCACCATCAAATATTTTACCTTACACATATCGAGATTTATCTTCCATCATGAAAGAGATTGGAATGCATTATGAACCAATTCATGCATGCCCCGATGACCATGTTATATATTATAATCAGCATGAATTTGCAACAGAATGTCTGGAATGTCATATAAGTAGATATCGAACAGATCAAGTAACAAAAAAGGTGCCTCAAAAGGTTCTTCATTATATTCCCATCATTCCACGTTTGTAACGACTGTTCAGGTGCAAAAACATAGCATAATTTATGGATTACCATGCTAGGAACAGAAGTCAAGATTATGTTATTTGAATGCTTGCAAATGGTTCTGCTTTTAGAAATATGGAGGAAAAGTGGCCTCACTTTAAAGAAGAACCACGCAATCTTAGGATTTATTTAGAAACATATGGTGTTAATCCATTTTCACATATGAAATCCATTTACATGGTGTGGCCTATTTTTGTTATCAACAATAACATTCCTCCATGGTTGTCAATAAAGAGGGAGCACATAATGTTGTCGATGATTATTCCAGGTATTTTGTGTCTACAACTGTTTTATTTCTAATGTAGTTGTGGCATATCATTTGTCGTATTATGTTTCCTAATTTCATTTGTATATTTTTGTATTTTACTCTTGTGCATGGTTTATATATCTTAATGGTTATCATAATTATATATTTTATATGTACTTCAAATTAATCAAGTAAGTTCCAAGTCAAATATATGAATGTATATATCGAACCTCTTGTAGATGAGCTACTGAAGTTATGGAATGGTATCACTATGTATGACGTATCTAGACCAATACGACAAAGGAAATTTCAATTCCATGCAATGGTTGTATGGACAATACACGATGCCCCTGGGTTAACCCAATTTTGTGGTTTGTATTTTTAAGTGCCACTTTAATTGCATTTAATTATATGAAGTAGTTAATATAGTTTATATATAATTATAATTGACATAGTTATTTCATAACTATATATTGTAGGTCTTCAGACAACGAGTAAATTTGCATGTCTAGTTTATGGTCCTAAGATAAAATCTCGTCATTCAAAAAGCTTAAGAAATAAGGTATTTGATGAGTATAGGCATTTCCTCTCTAAGAATCACATGTATAGAAAAACCAAAAAAAATATTTTCAATGTGAAGCAAGAGACTGCATTAAAACCATGGAGAATGACACCTCACCTTTGGAAGATGCAATACAATAGAAATCATCATCATGGTACATGATCATTGTACATGAATTGTTATGTATTTTAATTTTTATTGTGAGTTGTTTACTGTAGTGGCCATATTTGATTTATGATGTAATTTATTTATAAACTAATATTCATGATGTCCATCGTGATCATGAAGGCATTAATGGGTTTCCACGAGGAATGAAAATTTATCCTATACAATTCAGCAGGTTGCCCTACTATGAGCACCTACAAATTGCTCATTTGTTTGATACAATGCATATTGGAAAGAATGTGACTAAAACATTATGGCGACTATTGGAGCTAGGGAGGGAGAAAGATAAAATTTTAAAAGCTTGCAAATACATTCAAGAAGGAAACAATGCAATGAAAGACGCCATCCAATTTCATAGCAACGTAGACCAACTTAATATAAACTCAATTCCATGGATGTTTATGGAGCAGCAAAGCAATGTTGTCAAAGAAGTAATGCGGAAAATTAAATTTCCCACTGGATTTTGTGCGAACTTGAAGAATATCTTAATAAAAAAGGTTATTTTGTGGGGGTCAAAACACATGATTGGCACGTCTTCATCAAGGTGATTATTATTGTTATGTCCATACAATTTATTTATTTTCATTTTATTGCATTTTTTTTCTTGTTTGTATACTCTTTGTGTAATAAATGACATGGTTTGTATATTGATACAGTATGTTCTACCTCTCTCTCTCCCGGACAACTTCGACAACAATGTCAAACAAGTTATATATAATCTTGGTAAATACATGAGGTAACTAGCCACATTAGTTGCTTGTGCTTAGTGTTTCTTTAATTCTCTGTATAATTTATATTTGTTTTTTGTGCACTATTTCATGATATGTAATTTAATGTTTCTTTTGTTAAATACCGTTATTGGTTTGCGTCACTTGTAGATGGTTGAAATCTAAAGAAATACATAAAGAAGATATAAAGTATTGGACGAGAGAAGTTCCTCATCTCATGTGTGAAATGCAGAAGCATCTACCTTCGGCATTTTTCAATGCATGGGAACACTACCTCATACACCAAGTTGAAGAGATTGAGTTGTGTGGACCTGTGCACTCAAGGTCCATGTGGATGGTTGAGAGGCACTTGAAATTTATGAAGGGTTTGGTGAGACAACGAGCACATGCTGAGGGCTCTATGATGGAAGGATATACGGTATACCAAAACATGTTGTATGTCAGTGAATATCTTCCTTTTTTAGCGTCAAAGCTCAATTTACGTCGCATTTGTGATCCAGACTCCAATAACAAATTTGAAGGGGAGCAACTGAAGGGGAAAGGTATATCGAGGAAGGTGAAAGGTAATTATTGTCTAGTGGATGTTTATCATATCGTTCATATTCTAATTGCATTTTCTAGTTATTGCATCAATTAAGAGCATATACTTTGTTCATGAAATTTACAACTGTCTTTCATTTTATTGATTATTGTCCTCAAGCAATTGGTCGAGAATGGGATGCAATTCATTTATACATCACAAACAATCTTGACTGGATGAAGGTATGTATTGAACGATGCGAACAATTGGGTCATGGAATATCATGGAAAGGTGTGGCTTCATTGGTAAAAGCAGCACATTGCAATGGAGATAGAAATATTACAGAAAGGGAAATCGATTTAGCATATGGTTTAAAAGATAAAATGGAAAGCATATTAATCATTCACTCTAAAAATTTTATTTTGAAAATTACATTTTGACGTACATGTTGTTATTTTCCATGTATTGATGCATAACTATTGAATCGTTGTGTAATCTTTTCGTGTATTGCTTGTTGCAGGTAAAACACCATAAGGCTATGGTCTACAATGGTTGTAGATATCGCTTTAAAAAATTGGATGAAACAAAGAAAACATCAACTTGTGGGACATCTGCAGTCTTTGAGGTGACATCCAGAACTCTCAGAAAATCGATACTATGGGTATTTGGAAGATATTCTACAGTGTGACTTTAAATCCTTCAAGGTAGTTCTATTCATGGTAAAATGGTACAGGTTACGAATGAATCAACGTGATCCCTATAGAACTATTATTGAACATGATAATGGATTTACCATTGTAAATACAAGGTTGTTTGAGCTAGGAACAAAGCCCTATGTTCTTCTAATCGAATATGAACAGGTATTTTACTCGGAGGTTCCAGGTAAAGCGGGCTAGTCATTTGTTGTTAGACACAATCCAAGGGGAAGGCTGGTAAAGTATAACCTAGACGATGGTAATGAAGAGGGTTCTCTGGAAGAAGAAGACGATGATGAAGAGCATGATCAACATGAGTTAGATGATGATGATGATCTAGCAGAAGATGTCAAAGAATTAGTTGAATCAGATGATGTAGTAGACAATGCCCATGAATATTATACCGATGATGACATGATGAGCGTAACTGACTTAGATGACGATGATGATATGGCCAATCCTTACAATGTTGACTATGGATTTGATGATACAAATGATGACTTGGATGAAGAACACGATGAAATATATTGAAAGGTAAATATTTAATTAGACCTATTCTTTTATATATATAATTTTTTTTAAAAGAGTTATTAAGATTATCATCATCATCACCATCATCTTCATCATCATCATCGTCGTCGTCGTCGTCGTTTTCATCATCATCATCATCGCCAGCACCATCATCATCATTATCATCATAATCATTCTCATCATCATCATCATCATCATCAAGAGCGTCATCATCATCATCATCATCATCATCATTATCATCATCATCATCATTATCATCATCATCATCATTACCCTGGTCATCATCATCATAATCATCATAATCATAATCAGGTACCATCATCATCATAATCATCATAATTAGGTACCATCATCATCATCATCATCATAATCATAATGATCATCATTATCATTATGATCATCATAATCATCATCATCATCATCATGACCCTCATCGTCGTCATCATATAAATCATCATAATCATCATCATCATCATCATGACCCTCATCGGCGTCATCATATAAATCATCATAATCATAATCATAATCATAATCATCATAATCATAATAATCATAAATCATCATAAATCATCGTCTTCATCACCATCATCATCATCATCATCATCATCATCATCATCATCATCATCGTCAGCATCATGATGATGATAATCATCATCATCATCATCATCATCAAGAGCATCATCATTATCATTATTATCATCATCATGACCCTCATCATCATCATCATTATAATCATCATAATCATAATCATAATCATCATACTCATAATCATTTAAAATAATGAATGTTGGGGTTTAATGAATGTTTTTTCCAGTTGTTGAATGATTGAATGGTTTAATGAATGATTTAATGAAAGCTTATTTCAGCTATTGAGTGAAATAATTTGCAGTAAATTGTTATTTGCAAGTAGATTCATTGGGTTTGGGGAATTGAGAGTTATGTGAGGGGGGGGAGGGGCCATAAAGGGCTTCCACCTTCACGTGGTTGGTCTTGTTTAGTAGAGAATATTAAATTATTCTTGAAACAGAGAGGAGCTCAATGAATGGTAAGGAAGAATACATTAAAAATCGTTATTTCTATAATTTTAGTGTTTAATTTTTACTATTTATATTTGACTCCTCCATTGGAACTTGTTACAGATAATCATCATCTTCATTATTGCTATTTGACTCATCATCATCATCATCATTGTCTTCATCATCATCGTCGTCGTCTTCATCATCATCGTCTTCATCATCATCATCATCGTCGTCGTCTTCATCATTATCATCATCATCATCATCATCAAGAGCGTTGTCATCATCATTATCATTATCATTATCATCATGACCCTCATCATCATCATCATTATAATCATAATCATCATCATGACCCTCATCATCATCATCATTATAATCATAATCATCATCATTATCATCATCATCATCATCATCGTGACCTCGTCATCATCATCATCAGTATAATCATTATCATCATCATCATGAACCTCATTACCATCATCACCATCATCTTCATCATCATCATCACCATCACTATCATCACCATCATCTTGATCATGTTGATCATCATCGTCTTCATCCTCATGATAATCATCATCATGATCAACATCATCATCGTCGTCGTCATCATGTTCATTATTTTCGTCTTCATCGTCATCGTCATCGTCTTCATCATCATCATCTTCATCGTCTTGACCCTCATCATCATCATCATCGTCACCGTCTGCATCATCATTCAAATATATCACAGGTTGAAGTTTCCATATGTTTTTATATATCACATTGAAATATATCTTGATCATCATTATGAGAGGTACTATGCTTACTACTTCCCATGTCTCATTTTCAAGTGTGATTGAATTGTTATACTTCTATCTTCCTTATAATTATTAATTCAATATAGATTTATATTAACTTCAGATTTAGTAAAAAGTAATAAGGATTAAAAGAAATTTAAGCATGAAACAAAGAGTAAAGAATAAAATGGATTGTAGTAATATAAACATACTATGATTTTGATCTTCTTTAGTCTTTTTATTTTCCATTATTTTTGGTTTGAAATCTAGTTAAAATTTGAAAATTGAGAAGAATGGTTGGAATTCTAAGTATAAGTTGTTGGGCTTGCATAATTTAGATACAATAGGGGTATTTGAGATGGATGAATTGGTTTATGCATTCAATAATGCAATTTAATCAACTAAAAATTGCAATTTGACCAAAAATTGTGTAGTCAATTGATGATGATAGCAAAAAAATATCCAAATAGTATAGCATTTATACTACTTATTTGAACTATTCTCATTTATTTAGTATATATATTTTATAATTGTTTAGGAGAAAAAATATATTTATCAGTTTTGTGGTTTCAAATTTTATATTTAATTTTTTAACTTTATAAATGTGACATTTAAAACTTTAAATATAATAAAATTAAATAGCTTAACTCTAATGGTTGAGTGTTGTGAATTGTAAGTAAAAAGTTATGAATTAAATCTTCAAGTTGGTTACCTTTGTGAATATTATAGGCCTCACTTAATTAACTTATATAAAAAAGTGTTTCAATTCAATATTACCAATTTGTTAATTAAATTCATGTTTTAAATTCAATATTACCAAATTGTTAATTAAGTTTATGTTTTAAATAAGCCAAGAACATGAAACAAAACAAAAATGTAAATAAGGATTATCATTAAATTTGTAGCAATTTTTTACTTTTATATATAAAAAATGCAAGGATTAATAACTTATAGCGAAGGACAAAATTATTATCCATCATTTTTAAAATATTAAATTAGAGTCGAGATGGTTGGTTGTATTGTCCCACTCACTCACTTAAGGTTAAGTGAGAAATCCCACTCACTAAAAGGTAAAGCACATGCAATATGTAAGTTAATACAAGTCATCCCCCAAACATGGTTAGGGTATATAGGTCATTCCAAACTTATTTGGGTTTAAATAAGTGATCACACTAAGATTAAGCATTGAATATGAAGGAACAAAATGAAGGATAACATATATAGTACATGACATTGATTCAACAACAAACATTTACATAGATGCCAACATAGCCATCTCCAATAATCTATGCATTAAAATATATGACATTAATACATGTCACAACTACAACACTTGGGCAGCTTCCAAGCTACCAACATAATCATCTATGAATTACAGGTTCATTTAGTGAAATTTTGGTAGAATATAACAATGAATTTTACTTTTACTCTAAAAGTCACACGAATTATATTTTATCCTCACTCCTACAGAGTCTACCGACCTCCACAAAACATTAACAATGAGTTTTCTTACTAACAATGAGTTATATGAGAGAAACACTAACTCCCTCTCGTAGCCATTCTAGGACACATCATGAAGAAAACCCTCCCACCCAATGTCGAGTTTCAAATGATACCAAGAAAATCATGGAAGAATACATTTACAAATCCATAAGCATCAAGGAGTCCCAAAGATGATGAAGATGATGGTGATGATGGTTATGATGGTTATGATGATGATCATCATCATGATCATGATCATGATGATGAATACGATGATGATCAACATGATGAAGATGATGGTGATGATGGTCATCATCATCATCATCATCATCACCGTCATCATCGCCATTACCATCATCATCATCATGATGACGACGATGATGATGATGATGATGATGATGATGAGGGTCATGATGATGAAGACGATGATGATCAACATGATGAAGATGATGTTGATGATGATAATGATGATGATTATGATTATGATAATGATGATGATGATGATTATGATGATGAAGACGATGATGATGATGAAGATGATGGTGATCATCATCATTGCCATCATCATCATCATGAGGAGAATGATGATGATTAGGGTCATGATGATGAAGACGATTATGATGAAGACGATGACGACGACGACGACGACGATGATGATGATGATGATGAGTGTCATGATGATGAAGACGACCGATGAGGACGACGATGATGATGATGATCTTCATCACGATGATGGTGGAAATGATGATGATGATGATGATGATGACGAGGGTCATGATGATGAGGATCATGATGATGAAGACGATGATGATCAACATGATGAAGATGATGGTGATGATGGTTATGATGGTTATGATGATGATGATGATGATGAGGATCATGATGATGAAGATGACGATGATCAACATGATGAAGATGATGGTGATGATGATGATGACGACGACGACGATGATGATGAGGAGGAGGAGGAAGAGGGTCATGATGATGAAGGCGATGATGATGAAGATGACGACAATGATGATGATGACGATGATGATGATGATGATGAAGATGATGATGAAGACGATGACGACAATGATGATGATGATGATGATGACGACGACGACGATGAGGAGGAGGAGGAGGAAGAGGGTCATGATGATGAAGGCGATGATGATGAAGATGACGACAATGATGATGACGATGATGATGATGATGATGATGAAGATGATGATGAAGACGACGACGACAATAATGATGATGATGATGATGATGATGATGATGGAAATGATGATGATGAATAGGGTCATGATGATGAAGACGATAATGATCAACATGATGAAGATGACGGTGATGATGGTGATGATGGTGATGATGGTTATGATGATGATGATGAGGATCATGAGGATCATGATGAATCATGATGAAGACGATGATGATCAACATGATGAAGATGATGGTGATGATGGTGTTGATGGTTATGATGATGATGAGGAGGAGGATAATGATCATGATGATGATTAACATGATTGATGAAGACGATGATGATCAACATGATGATGATGATGAAGATGATGGTGATCATCATCATTGCCATCATCATCATCATCATCATTGTCATCATCGCCATTACCACCATCATCATTGTCATCATCGCCATTACCACCATCATCAACATTATGATGAAGGTGATGATGATCATGATGATCATGATGATCATGAGGGTCATATGATGAAGACGATGAGGATGGTGATGATGATGATGATGATGATGATGATGATGATGATGAGGGTCATGATGATGAAGATGACGACGGTGATGATGATGATGATCTTCATCATGATGATGGTGGAAATGATGATGGTGATGATGGTGATCATCATCGTCATAATCGCCATTACCATCATCAAGATGATGAAGACGACGACAACGACGATGATGATGATGATGATGATGACGACGACGACGACGACGATGATGATGATGAGGATCATGATGACGAAGACGATGATGATCAACATGATGAAGATGACGGTGATGATGGTGATGATGGTTATGATGATGATCATCATCATGATCATGATAATGATGATGAAGACGATGATGATGAACATGATGATGATGATGAATATGATGGTGATGATGGTGATCATCATCATTTCCATCATCATCATCATCACCGTCACCATCGCCATTACCATCATCATCAGCAGCATCGTGACCATCATCATGATCATCAACATCTCCATTTTCATCGTCGTTGTCATCATCGTCATCTACATCATCATCGTCTTCATTGTCACCACCATTATCATCATCATCAACTTCACCGTCTTCATCAGCATAATCATCGTCGTCGTTGTCATGATCTTCATCATCATCATGACCATCATTTTCCTTGTTTTCATCGTCTTCACCATCATCGTCATCTTCATCATCATTGTCATATCTCCCTCATAAAAAAAGTCTCAACATGTGGTGAAAATTGCCTTACTTCAAAACCAAGATTGAGGTAATCATATAATACCAAATGATTGATAACAACATAAAGGTAATTACATGGCACATTAGATGGGTAAGTACATGGCACATTAGATGGCACATTAAGTAAGTACATGGAAAATTAGATGGGTAAGTGCATGGAACATTGGATGAACAACATTGCACATCAGATGGTTAAGTACACACATTAAATGATTGATATCTACATAATGTCTAGACAAGACATATGTTTTAAATAACGCATTCAATGATTGACATTGGTTTTATGGCCATTGTCAACTTAATAAAACACATGTGTGCCCATTATCGACACCAGCATCACAATTTGTCACCTCTCGCACCTGCGAAAATTGCATTGTGAGTTGTGTCCATCCTTCGGCCCTCCGACGAGTATTGTTGACCTCTCACGCCTGCAGAAATTGCCATTAGAGCGTTTTGCCCATCCTTCGGCCCTCTGACGAGTAAGGTTTCAAAGGTTTAAGAGGGAGATTGCTACAACTTTCTTTACAGTTACCAACAGCCAATGATTTGGAGAGAGCCATACGCTAACTATGAAGGGCCAACAACCGGTAATTCGGTTACCAACCTTTCTTTCAATGCCCTGCATAATTAGGGGTTTAATTGAGTAAGTTGTAGGTGCTTTCTTAAGTGTTGGTCGATGATTATTGGAGATAGGCCATGACTATTTGAAGGTTGCTAGATATGGCTTGTGACTGTTTCAAGGCTGCTAGGGCTGGGTTTTGACAGTTTGAGCCTGCCTAGGTTGGGTCGTAACCCTCATAGGCTTCCTGCTTCTTTTCTGCAGTGTACTGCTACAACAATTCTATTAGATCGCTTGATGCTTAATGAAGGGGGTTCGCTCTCGTTCTGGAACATAGGCACTCGGTGTAGCTCTGCCATCTCTAAGGCTTCCATTATATGGCCATGATTTTACTGTGATTTGAAACATGCAGAAAAAGGCAAGCACACACAAAATTTCAGAAACTATGGACAAGCCCTTATAAGATAGTTGCTGTGTTAGAAAGAAAGTAAAAATAATCATGCTTTTATTCTTCTTTTGGGGCTAGAACATTTCTTTCTACGCTTCTTGTTATCATCTTGCAAAGACTTCCTGACAATGACCAGTTGTGACAGAGGTCGAGGTCAAGGGCTATGGATGCTATGGGCAATACCAAGTTTATAAGCAGTTTATCTAGGTACAACAGACCTCGAACCAGATAGATAGATAATGTTATCCAGGTTTGTTGTGTGTTAGGGATTTGTGTGTATGAAACGAAAGCCATACACTTTGACTGTGTATGCTAGCAAGCATACACAGTCAATAAAAATTTGTTGTGTATGCTTGCTAGCATACACAATTTCCACTTGGGGCTTGATAGTGATAAAACCAAATAAGCATGCAATTTCCCATGTGTCATTCATGCTTAGTGTAACGCTTTACTTGGGGCTTTGATATTGACTTATTCCATGCAATTTATTGAGTGTATTTGTAAGGTATCACTCTTAGAGAGAACATTGTAGTGATTATTAGTTAGTGTTATGCTAGCTATGTGAAGGATCTTGAAATAATGAGTATTTGTTATTATAACAATGTTCGTTCTCAACGGATGCATGCACTAGGGTTCCTTGGTTTGTGAGATGCAAGTGAAGAGTGTGTGAAGCTTGTGTGATGTGAGTTATTGGGATTGGATAGTGGTGTGATCCTTATATATTGATGTTGATCTCCTTGAAGAGGATTGTGTAGCTTGGTCAGATGCCTTGATAGGGCTTGCTATTATTAGTTAGGGGTTGCACTAATTGTGGATGCCCTAGATAGGGTTTGGGTTTCATTGAGAGTCCTTTCTTATGATGATTTGGACTTGTTGTACCATATTGGTATTAGCATGAATTAGATGAGACATATTTAGCATGACTTAGATGAGACTGCAGATTTGAAAGGCGTTATTATATATCTAATGTTAATGAATTTATTTTCATGTATGCATACCATACATGTACTATTTAAGGTTTTTGTATTGATTTAGCATGAATTAGATGAGACTGCAGATTTAAAAGGTGTTATTATATATCCAATGTTAATGAATGAAATTTCATGTATGCATACCATAGATTTACTAATAAAGGGTTTTTGTATTGATTTACTGTTGAAGTATGTCTCCGTTGTCTATTTATTTGAACTTTCCTACCATACTGGTGGGAGAATTTAATGAAGTATTTTCAAGTGGTTACTAAATATTTTAATTTGGCCTTAACACTCAAATTTATGTGAGATAGACCTATGATCAATCTCATTGGAGTGAATTGAAATTTACGAATTGGTTAAAGTGCATATTTCTTGGTGAAATTTTCCTTGTTCAGAAAATTCCTACATTTATTATTTGACCCATAAAGGCATTTATAAGTGCACAATGTAACCCAATTCTTGTGAGGCTTTCACATTTTATCTCCCCTTCCTCTTGGGTTCCCACCACCAATTTCACTGCAACATCCACTTTAGCTCTTATTTTTTATTGGCTTGAATTCTTCATGACCAATACTTAATTTTCCTGATATAAATATTGCTTAGGCTTACAACCTATCTACATCTCTATCCATTTTTCTTTCTCCCATGAATATTCTAACACTTATAATTCCAAAGACCAAGGACCAATTAATGTTGACTGAATATTTTAGGATGAATCATTGTTTAAGGGCCCTATAATTTTGAGCATCATTTGAAAACTATTTATAAACATTACTGCAATCAATAGGAGTAAACTTAGCACTTAATTATATCAATGATTTTTAGTTAACTTAAGAAAAAATATTGCTCTTAGATAGAAGTCATCTCTCAATTAGCAAAACTAGTGATTAATATAACGATGTCATTCCTAAACCATTAAGCCATGCACCACTAGGAAAACCCATCGAAACATGAGAAACTAAACTTTGACATGCCACCGCCACCTAATTATTCCAACTTATAAGGAAAATGCTCGCTTTCATGTTATCACATCCCAACCCACATTTGCTTTTGAGAATGTTTTAATTCTCTAGTGTGGTAATGATTTTCAACATGTTCTTATCACCTTCATATTTATGAATCCATACCATGATTAATAAGAGCTTTATGGTATTTATTCATGATCCCTTTTGTATATCTAACATAAGATTTATCCCTAAAGTGTTGAGGCCCCCCTACATACTAACTCGCCCCTCTTAAAATAATCAAAAGAGAATTTCCCTCCCTCAAGAACCAATGCCTCCTTGGATAGACAATCTCATGCAACATAGCAATACAAATTTGGAAATTTGGGTACTGGCTCAATGCTAGGTCAAGAGATGTGTCAAGATCCACTATTGGATGAAATGGGTTTACGAGTTCAATTGGTTGAGTCTCAGATGGTGTACCATATTGACGTGATCAAGCAACTAATTTGATGTCACATGAATCAATATTGAGTATGTGGTAAGTTCATTTTCCAAAGCGGGAAGGAATGGAAGGTGGTGTGGTAAGTTCATTTTCCAGACTGGGAAGGAATGGAAGGTGACTATGTATGCATGCTTGTTGTGTATGCTAGCAAGCATAAACAGTCAATAAAAAATTTTGTGTATGCTTGCTAGCATACACAGCAATCAAGTAAATTTTTTTGTTGTGTATGCTAGCATGCATACACAGCAAAAAAATTTGCTTGCTTTGTTGTGTATGCTTGCTAGTACACACAACAAAAAAACTTGCTTGCTTGTTGTGTATCAACTTTCTTAATGTTGTTGGAGGATCAACTTTGAGATTCAAGGACTAGAGCCTAGAGGAGGTAGGCATAGAGTTCTATTGATGAATATGATTCTAATATAGGCAATGATTCTTCGACATGTATGATTTATGATTTATTCACAATCATTTTTTTAAATGTCCTTTCTCATCGAAAACTCTTCCCCATTTCCCCATTTTGTGCAACTTAGAATCTAACCATAACCCTAAATATATAAGATGAACACTAACTTCATGCTTCTAGGCATCCAGCTAATACCACTACTATAGTTTCACATGACCTTAAGGAGCCCAAGCTTGAGTGAGATGATGGTGCCATTGCTAGTCTTGATTCTAGTTATAGCAGTGGTGATAAGTTTGATGGTTGATCATTTTGATCAATGACATGTATGATGTATGATCATTGATGTATTTATATGATATTGGCATCATAGCATGTTTTTTTTTAGACTCTACAAACCATTTAGGCCTCATTAATTATTTATTTTGTTCTAGATATGTATTGCATTGTTGCACAATAGACTTTGTGTTAAGCATACACAGTCAATAAAATTTGATGTGTATGCTTGCTAGCATACATAGCAAAAAAAAAATCTTGCTTGTTGTGTATGCTTGCAAGCATACACAACAAATTTTATTGACTGTGTATGCTTGCTAGCATACACAGTCAATTTTTGTTATTTTGAAGAACGTTTGGTCCTTTATTTTTGTGGACATTATGAATCATGATGAATGTTATGAATTTATGAGTGAAATTTAAATCCATTGATGTATCACAATTCACTATGATATCATGTTACTATGTGAGTGTTACTGATAAGTTGACACATGTTAGATAGTAGACTTTATTTAATTTTTATGTTAATGTTAGTAATAAGTATGTTATTGTTGTTAACTTGTTTATATCATTGTATCAGTATGACATTCATTTTTATTTCAGTCTGAAAATTACATGTTATGATGTTGATGTATCAGTATGATGTAAAATGTTAAATTGTTAATGTATGATTCATGAATCTATGATTGAGGTCTGTAATGCATCTAGAGGCTAGAACTGCTCCCAAAATGTTGTTTAGAGGCTCAGAACAGTTCATATAATGTCCAGGTTTGGGATTTATGGTTGTTTTCATGCCTATATCTGTTACTCTCATGTTGTCTTTTCCCACAATCAGCCCATAATTAAAAATGAATGTTGTTTAGGGATGTTTGAGGCCAAAAACAGACCCATAATTGCCCATAGTGCTGTAAAAATGGTATAGACTTGTCTAAAAAGTAATATTTGTCATAGGACAAAGATTTCTAATCCATTTACCAATTACAAGCAATATTTGTCATAGGACAAAGATTTCTAGAATGCCTTTGCTTGCAATTGGTAATAACCCCATTAAGTTAGGATCACTTAGAATACTCAGCAATATTGGGACACAATATACTATAGAAGATGGACGAGAAAATGGCTCAAATGAAGACTAGACTAAAGGAAGATAAAAATTGTTAAAATAACTATAACAATACAAAGGGGGACTTACTTCCCTGTAGTTGATTTATCGGTGTCTCAAGCCCATCTTGATGAAGAAATGGTTTCCTAGAAGATCAAGTTTAAACTCTTCCTAAATTAACCAGTTTCATAAAAAAGAACTATAAAGATAACCAGAGGGTTTTTTGTTCTTCTCATAGAGATGAATATTTTATTTCGAAAATGTATGTGACCTATATGCTTAGTGGGGACGAGTACTGAATCCACATATTTCCATGTGATTTTATATATTCAAGGCATTACATAACCCCTCTAAGTTGGAATCACTTAAAGTACCAAGCAATTTTAGGACTCAAGATACTACAAGAGATAGAAGAGAAAATGGCTAAGACAATGATTGTTTATAGAACTATGAGAATACAAAAGGGGATTGATTAATGGTGTCTCACACCCATCTTGAAGAAGAAATGGTTTCCTAGAATATCAAGTTGCAATTCTGGGAAGATAACCAGATTCAGGAAATAAAATTATAAAGATAACCATAAGGTTTTTCAATTCTTCTCATAGAGATGAATATTTCAATTGAGTTGAATAATTCTGGGAGCCTTATTATAAGTCCTAGGTCAGTTCTATTTGTAAAGGCTAGCAGTAGGAGGCTTGGTTTTCAATTGTGGTCGGCAAACAATACATGTTTTCATTTGTTTCTCTGCCTTCATAACAACAGTCAACAACATTTTAGGGCATCTCTAATTTGAGTTTTGGGCATGGCAGAGACCTGAAATATGGTCCATCCTATGGCAGAAATGCATCAATAGATTGACTTTGTCTTCCAGCACAAGGGGTGGGCAGAGGTTACAAGATCAATATTTGTCTGTCTGTTTTGGGCAATCTTTGACACACCGTCAATGATGGACCTATAGTAGATCCTCCATTATATGGTCTCTGAGGAATCTTTAGTGTGCACATCCGTGATTATTGGTGAGAGATATTGTATTTTGATGACAAGAGCCAACTGGAAGTGTATAAATTTTTTTACTAAGGTGGCAGCGGGTAACACCCTTAGGTTATAGTTCAGCTAGCTTGTTTTTAGGGGCTTAATCACACGTGCTAGCTGAAGCTGTAACAAGGACTTTGTAAAACTACTTTTGGTACAGTTCATTAATAAATCATTGATGGAGTTGATTGTGTGCCAAACTATAAGCACAACTGCTTGTGTTTTTTTTAGCTGACATAGCTCAAGGCTTAAATGCAACCCCATGCTTATTATGCTCAGTGCACCCATTAGATTTCCTTCTCTTGCTTTGAAGAGAAGGTAGCCCTACCCATACATATAAAACTGTAGTTTATATTGTAGGTTAGATATGTCCGACACTAGCAATGGAAGTCAGGCATTTCTCCACCTATATAGACACAAGCTTCTTATGTAGCATCCTTCAACCAAAATATTGGTATCTTCTTCCTTATTCACCCCTTAGTATACTTAGTAAAACATGGACTTAAAAGAAGGATTCACATAAACTTTGTTGGAAATTAATGGATAGTAGTCTAGACATATACATGCCAAAATGAATAGCACTGGAGGGATGGAATTATAACGGATTGATGTCCAAAGAATGAATGTTTTCTCCTCGTGTTGCATAACTAAGTATTGTGGTTTTCAAACAATTAATCCATCATAAAATTTCAATAGTGGTATACTTTGAAAATCCTACCCTTTCCTTTCAGTTATAGAAATTGTCCTGATAATTCTATACATCATTTTTCACCTTAGTGGTGCCATAGGATAGCTAGGGTGTGGAATGGACATTGTAGTATAAACGAAACAATTATTCCATGACCTTTTTAGGTCTACGTTTCCTTTGTGTATCTCTATGTTTCATCATTTCTGGCATATCCTTGCACCTTAGATCTGCAAACTAAGGACTACATTATTCATTTTTGCCAAAACCTACAAACCATAATTTCCCTATTGTTTGTCTATTGTTATCTCTCATATACCTCTCAACGTTTGGTTGTAACCCTAAATGATGGAATTTTTTCATTCCATTCATGAAGAATTACATTCAATTGAACCCTAAACATGAAGAATTCCATTCAATTTGACCCTAAACGATGGATTCGGATGCAACTGATACAACCTCAAAACCATAATGGCTATTGGGACAAGATTTAGACGGGAGTTTGTTGTGATGAGTTGGAATTTTTTCTAAGTTATATGTAAGCCTAAGGGTGTAGATTAAAGAGAGAGGAGTGGCCAAGAGAATTAATAATCGGACAAATGTAGATTGGAGAGCTGACCTAGAAGTTGTGTGATCAGGTCGGTGTAGTGTTAGAAGCTCTCACAATGTGAACTCGTTTATAGAGGTTGGAGAAAGTAATGCATTTCGTCGAATATCCGACATATATGCTATACCACCAACATCTTAAATTCGTTTATATGTATTTAGCCATGTCTACAAGGAGCACAATATGAGTGCAGATAGTTTATCAAGGGAAGCATTGAATATGAAGGCTGGCCTCCTCTCCTTCTCGTAACTTTTTGAAGGAGAAATTATTGAGCAAGGCATGATACAGTTAATTTAAGAACCTTTTGATTTGTGCAACATAGTCTTTTTTGGTTCTTTCTACTATGGGATACATCAACATCTTTCTTGTTTTAGTTGGAGATATAGAGTTTGTTTTCATCCCCTCAGGGGTGTGTTTTCTCCACCCTCCATGCCTCCTTGGATAAGTTGTTTGGGCTCCTTATGTTCTCAGTGTGGTATTGCTACTTCAGTCATCTTTGGATTGTGGGTTTCGTCCTTTCCTTTGAGATATTTTTTGATAATTATGATCTCCACTCGATAATGGACTGACTTATTTCCAGGACTATGTAAAAGTTAACTTTTAGTCACTACTGAATATCAAGCTGGAACACCTCTTTTTCTTCTGGAAAAAAGATACAGAATATTTGCAAATGATTTTATCACATATATTAAGATCCATAAACTGGGTTTTTAATATTTTTGGGTGAGGAAACAAACTAAATTAAAATAGGTACACCTAAGAATATTGTAAAAAACATAGTTTGTATTTTGAGATTAATTGGTTGAAGCATTTGATATGGAATGACTTGATATCCATATCGCGTTAAAGGACTATGTGTTGAATTGTTGTATTAGGGAATTATTGATATTATTCAGGATAATGATATCAACATTATGTCATGTTTATAAGTCTTTCCAAGTTTTTTGCTAGTATTTTGCTATTATTTGCCCAAAAAAAAAATCGGCCATGGTGCAGGTAGAACCAAACAGGTATTTGTCAGACATGTCTTCCTCCAGCGAGGGGAGTTTGGGAAGGCTAGAGGAAAGTGAGACATCCAGTAGGTCTACAAGGGCTAGATCAACTAGATGTCATAAGATCAGAATAAAATTCAATAAACGCATGGATTTTTTTCTCAAAGGAGGGGGGCCATGTTCCTATGATGATGAGACAGTAGGAGAGATCGAGGTGCCCTTAAGGTACAAACACCTAGTGAAACAATGGGTGCTTAGGGATCTTCCTCAAGTAAACACCGATTTTGTGTGAATGAGAGGATATATAGAATTGCACCGTCGTCATTACATGGATTGGGATTGTTTTGCATGGATGGCATAAAGGTTGGATACGACAGATGTACAAAATTGATGGAGTATGTTGGACCCTCTTACAACTACAGTGATTGGATGTGCTTGGTCCAATATACGCGAAGTATGCGTAGATATGGGTTGTCGGCAAATTATATACAACTAAAAGACAAAGCTCAAAATAAAGGAGCAACGTTGTACATTGACGGAAGGCCAAAAACAACTGGTAATATTGTGGGGCTTATAAACAGTTCACAACCAGGGTCTACACTTAAGCAACCCAATTGCATATTTGAGTCGCATGAAGGAAATTGTGTCTTTATATGTGCCATTAAATCAATAGCTATTGGTGAAGAACGACTTATTAATTACAATTTGAATCGTGTGGATACAAACACGGTTAGTATGGTTATGGTACATCCAACAATTTACCCAACATTTTATTAATTATTTAACATCTATAGGATTTTTCATTAGCATATAATTATAATTTTCTATTAAATTTCCTATGTTGACTTCGCAGGGAAGTGATGGGGGGCTCATCACCCCAGCAGAAGGTGACAGGAGTACACGATCCGTGAGGCAATAGGTATACATCAAATTGTTATGTTTTAAAATTGATTTAGTGAATATTCTTGTTTCGTTAGGTAATTTTTAGTATGTTTTTTTATACGTGGTTCTCTCAGGGGCACCTCCCTCTCCGTAGATGTTAGTAGACTTGAATCAAGGCGACAGGTATACATCGATATTGCCATTGTAAAAGTTTAGGATGGACAAACACATATGTTGTTATGTATTTTCATTAGTATATTCGGTTCATTTATATAATCTTATCTGTTTTCTATGCAGAGTGTTGATCAGGGAATCCAACCGGCTATTGATTAGTCGACTGCAGCATCGGGGCAATAGGTAAACATGGTTTTCCTTTTTCCATTTGAAATACTTTAAAATCGTACACATGTATATCGTGTAGCATAATGTTTATTTTGTTATGTATTTTTTCATTTTTATGTTTGCGTTCATGATGATAATGTTGTCTACTTTTTTCTGTAGGTTGATGACCGGGGAAATTCCCCAACTGTTGATCAGACGACTGAAACCTCGAGGCAACCTGTAAACCTAAATGTAATTCCACATTGTAAATACTTCAAAATTGTACACATATAAAACATGTAGCATAATGTTTATTTTTGTTATGTATTTTTTAGCTTTTACATATTGCGTTCATTGTGATAATGTTCTCTACTTGTTTTGCAAGTGGCTGATTGGGGTAAGTCCCCAGCTGTTGATCAGACCACACCCTTGTCTAGGCATTAGGTAAACCTAGATGTAATCCTATGAATCTATCATGATAGACAATTTTTGTTAATATAATTTTTTGTGCATACTATTGCTTCAAAGACTAAGCAATGTTTTATACATTTCTGTTGTAGACAAGGGATTCGGTTTATGAAACACCAACTCAACACTCTTTATAGTTTGAGGTCTCCTAGTTGATGAAAGATAATGAAATTAGTAGGTCTGCAGACCCATTGAGGGTGCTACAGAAGACCATGGAGAAACAAAATGAGGAACTGGTTCTTCTAACATTGACAGTTCCACAAACAGAAGAGATCAAATCAAAGATTCAATCGTTGTTACAGAGATGTCGACAATTGCAAGTAAGTTCTCGAATAATAATGTAAATTCATTTAGAACTTTATAATTTTTAATTTTATATGATATTGAACTTATAATGCAATGGTTTGTATTTACATGAAGTTATGCAACTTTATAGTGGTGGTCAAGGTGTTGTTGGTCCTAGTGACCAAAGCACTCCACGTACACCACATACTGCTCCCTTATTGTCCACTGAACCGTCGTCTACATGCTCTGCGACACCCTCAAGGCTAGCAAAGGGTACAGTCGATGCTAACCGACCCACAACAGATGCTGCAGAAGAAGGGGTGGATGTAGAGTTAGATAGAGAGGTGGATGCATTTCCTGGATCTTCTCGTGTCACTAGCACTGGTTCAATAGTGACAACATTTTTGGTGGACGAAGAACTCGTTCCAATAAAGATAGACAAAATTCTAGGTGATTATAGATTGTTCAATTTAGTTTTTAAATTTTGTGTCTAATATACCGATAATATTTTGTAATGTTGACTAATGATGGCATTAATGTTTTGCAGGAAATGATGTATTTTATAAACATCTAAATGATTTGTCCTTGGAAATATTTGGGCCCACCATCCGCACAGGGTGGGACAGACAGGCAAAAGCTTTAAAGGATGAGCTAACTAATTACCTGGTTGCTATGTTCGAAAAAGATACCATCGATAAATTGAAGGTCCTACAGAAGGCTAGAAAACATCTGAAGATTATCCGAGATTAGTATAGGGTTCACCTATTAAAGAACCTTAGGTATGAGCGCCCTCCAATGATTCTGTCTAGGGAGTGGAAATCCCTAGTGGAAGATGGAAAAGAGAAGGGTCTAAGAAAAGCAGGAAAGATACCACCAGGAACAGGGAGGTATGCAATACATTCCAAAATGTAATGGTAAGCCTTATTATTATTAGTTTTTATATCGAATTTGGAACATCGACAAACGTAATTCAACACATGATTAGGCTGTCGGACACATCTAAGGAAACCAAGGCAAGAATGGAAAAAAAAATTGGTCCACACAAGCTTGGGCCTGGTGGTTTTTTGAACTTGGCGGCCCGATATGTAAGTATCGAAAACCCGAAACCGCATCCAAATAATATAGAGAACAATATTTTCATTTTATTCTGGCAAAAAATGTAAAATTAATGACATCATGCAAATATGCAAGCTGACCGGTTCAAAGAGTTGCCCACTGAGGAAGACATGAAGCTTGGCTTCGAACAGGGCTTTGATGCCGTTGTTGAATGCCGAAAAAGCTTGTCTGGGCAGATTGCATGATCTTCTATTGATCCATCTGGTGCGCAGGTATATAAAAACTATATATTTTAATGATAATTTATTAATTCTCATGCAATTTATTCGTTATAAAAAAATAACATAAATTATTTATTCCTTTTTTAGCAGGAAAGTAATGATCTCGTTCATGTCGTGGATGTAAACCAACCAGACGAAGATCATGCTTCGATTCATGGTAATGAAATTATTAATATGCTACTGTTTTGTATAGATAATTGCAGATGATGAACATTAATTCTAGTACTACACAATTTAGTTGCAGAGCATGTAGATGCAGATAACACTGAACAGGTTAAGCATGTACAGGATAATGATGAACATGCCGATGTGCCCATGCCAGGTAAAAAAACACCTTTCTAGTGTTTTTTTTTTAATTAATTACTTGTATTTATAAAAATAAAATTAAGTTAATGAAACATTTTTGACATTATTGCAGAAATTCATCGCCCCTTGCCGCAAGTTCAACCTTGCGAGCAGTCTAGTAGGGAGATCGAGGATAAGATTCTGGAAGATGCGCTTCTGACTAACTGTTTAATGAGAAGAAAAGTAAAAAGGAACTGACTAAAGAAATTTGGAGAAATTCTTATTTATAATAAAAAAAATTACATGGTTTTTTTCTCTGTTTCATGAATGAATGGTTTACTGCTTTTTTTTATCGGCTATTGACTAAATGAATGGTTTAATGAATGTTTTTTTCAATTGTTGAATGATTGAATGGTTTAAAGAATGATTTAATGAAAGCTTCTTTCATCTATTGATTGAAATAATTTGCAGTAGATTGTTATTTGCAAGTAGATGCATTGGGTTTGGGGAATTGAGAGTGATGTGAGGGGGGGGAGGGGCCATAAAGAGCTTCCACCTTCACATGGTTGGTCTTGTTTAGTAGAGAATATTAAATTATTCTTGAAACAGAGAGGAGCTTAATGAATGGTAAGGAAGAATACATTAAAAACAATTATTTCTATAATTTTAGAGTTTAATTTTTACTATTGCTATTTGACTCCTCCATTGGAACTTGTTACAGATATTGGAACTTGTTACAGATATCATTGAGAAACATTTTCATAGTTAAGAGGCAAGAAATGGAGTTTTGATGTGATCGATGGCCTTATATACATAGTGTTTTTTGTTCTCCATATTTTATCAAGTAATCTATTATTAACAATTAATTTACTTGAATAGTTAAATAGTATTGTAATTTACATTGTAATAATATTGTATTTATTTAGATTGGTTTTGTTATTTTCATAAACAAACAAATATTTATTTGATGGGTCCTAACATGAAATTATTGCAACAGGACAAAATTTGAAGTATGTTGAATGATGTTTTGAAACGTAAAGCAGAAGAAGACAGTGTGAAGCTCCACAAATCAAGGTATAATTACGTTTTCTTTTGTTTGATTGAACTATGTATTGGGTATTTATGCATGTGCACACATGCACATTTAATTGATGATGGTGATTACCATACATTCAGGAAAAATTTGTTCTATCTGATCTATAAACTTACCTTGAATAGGTTGGATCGACACCATATTCTCCAAGAAAGAAACCCATTAGTCTTCTACATATTTTATAGTGATGACCATAAGCTATGAAACCCTGATATCATGATATGTAATAGTCCTTGTCCTCCTGCTTTAAGGGTTGTAACTGTTGAACATTACCACTGTGTAGGGTTGTAACTGCTAAACATGTCAGAGGAACTTTCAAGAATTCTCCACTTTAGTAAGCAAAGGATGAACATTAACACTCTAAGGAAGGTAATATTGCATTTCTTAATTGGTTGGTTGTAGAATATTGCATTTCGTAATTGGTTGGTTGTAGATCCTCCATGGTGGCCTTGTCCACTGTATCAAGGATGCTCTCAGCCATCAACCTGGCCAAACCTTGGCCACGAACCATTGTAGCTGGATTTAACTTAAGGTCTTAGTCTTGGATCTTGGTGATCCACCTAACCCTTGTCCCACTACTCTCCCACTGCAAAAGTATATCCTTCACCATGGGATGAGGAATGTAGACCACCGTATTAGCATTCCAAAAGTGATCATGAAAGTAGTTAGGTGCCTTCACCAAGGCATAATCTTGTGTTTCCATTAAGGTTGCGCTTCAACCTTCCCCCCTGAAGTGCATTGCTCATGAAAGTAATTGGTTGCTCACTCCCTTGCTGATTTTTTTGTAAGAAAACAACATAGACTTTGCTTGATATATCTGCAAAGGATTTCTTTGCTTCTTCTGTCCACTTCTTCAAACTCAATCTTATCAAGATGATTTAACCAAAATCTTTCCCAAAAAGAACCAGGAAATGTTTCATTGTATTCAAGATTGGTTGTAACCAAAAGCTTCAAAAACATAATTGGAAACAAAGGCATAGATGAGAGGAGTACCGTTTCCAATTCATATAAAGAGGAACGTAAGATTCAAGTCATGATCTTTCTTCAACATATTTGATATAGGCCTTCCAATTTTCCCAAAAATAGGAAATGAAACACTTTACAGAATTGATGCAACCAAATAAAGATTGAATGGCTTGTTTTTTTTAGTAAAAAGAATCTCCTATATACCCTTCATTGTTTTAGGATCAATCCTTACTCCAAGATTGTGTTCCAAAATCTTGCCTTCAAATACCCCCAAGATGATTTTTCTGAATTTAGCGATATGCCCAAGGATTTGCACCTGTCAACAATCTTGCTAAGTGTCCAATATGATCATCTCTATTCTTCGAAAAAATAGTGATATCATCTTGGTACACTACTATGTACTCATTAGAGAAAGTAAAGTCCATAGTACATTGGAAAGTGGATTTAGCAACTGTCAATTCAAAAGGCATCCACACATACGCATAAGTCAAACAAGGGGTAATGAAAGCAATTTTATATCTCTCATTAAAACAAAAATTACACATATATGAAAAGGCAGGGTTGAGGACATGAATGGGACAATGGAGTGTCCCATTCCAACTGTGATCAATCCTCTCTCAAAGCATTAGTTATTTCTCAAGGCCATCATTTGTTGGGTAACTTTACTCATATAAAAAGTTGATAGCTTCTTTGTCCCTATCCATATAGCTTCATACAAGTGGCCCATTGTGGGATTTTCCCATTAACTAAATGGAGAAACTTTACCAAATTATTTTTGATTGAGCACACTTCCTCCACTCCTTGCTTTTCCCCATCAACTAAATGTAGAACCTTTACCAAAATTTTGTTGATTGAGCACTCTTCCTCCACTCCTTGCCAAAATCCATCTTTGTTTATGAATTTGTGCTATAAGCACAACCATGCCACTCATTAGTTAGAAACATCTCTTCAGCTTCAGTTCACAACAGTTAAGGGACAGGAGGGAAATGAAATTGGTGGCAAAAATGTGTCATTCTAGGGTGCAAGAACTCCTTGTTCCTTGTGAATCGCCTCATGAGACTAAGGACAAATGCATGGTTATATATGTATTTAGTCATGTTCATGCCTTGATCAATAGTTGGATTGACAAATGTGATTTTGTTGATATCCTCGAGCATCAATCGATGCAATGATAAACACATGGAGTCAAAGACAGTGTGGGGTGCTTCTCTTGAATAATTCAGTCATTTATCCATGAAGTACTTGAGAGACCGAGATGTTTAAGGATATTAGGGACATATTGCTATAATGTTCAACCTCATGGGCTATTGGAAAAATGGTTTCTGAATTTTGACGGTGACATAGCCTCCATGATTCTTATATATTTGACTTACATAAGTATATAAATATATGCATGTTACCCTTGTTGCACTTAACTTTTATCGAGTGAAAGAGTTTGATACACCATTCTAAAAAAAAATCCACAATGAAAGGGCATGAGACTCCATCCTAGTGGGAAAGAGATAAGTTTAACTTTAACTGGGTTAATCTGAGTGCTATTTATTCTACACAGCAATGACAATATGTATTTATGGTTGTGAAAATGTTGGTCAAGTGGTTGTCTAATTGGCTAGTATAAATCCATTTTCATCCAACCAGCATACATGGTTCTTGGCATTTATCTCAGTGCAGAAGAAAGATATTGAGTAAAAATGAGTTGCACAAGTGTTAAGGTATGTTCGTTGCTACATATTTTATTATGTTCTTAGTGCATAATCAAGAGCTTGAGTGAAAAGAAGTTGCACAGGTGTTAATGTCTATTTATTGCTACATCTTTTGTTGTGTGCTTCATACCCTCCAAGGGGATTCTCAGATGAGTCAAGGATGACTATACAATTTTGTAAATATTAAGAATTAACCATCTTACTTGAACTTAAGCAACCTAAAATTGTGGCCATATAAATAACCTGAGAAACATATATAATACCTAATTGCAACAATGGAGAATAACTAAAAAAGAATGGTAAGTGATCAAATGATAAAATGGGTTCCATGGGACTTTAGAGGCTTGACATGGATGGCATGTCATCATGCCGATGACCTTCTTTTCTCTTTCATTTCCTTTTCCTTAAAGACAAGTGTAAACACGTTGTGTTCCAAAGTCTTTTTTGTGTGAAGCAGAAGTGGAAAAGGTCCCCTATACAAGACTAAACTAATTTGGGAATCAAGATTATGTTGTCTTCCTCTAATACTATTGAGAAAGTGTGAAATAACATGGGAATGCGCAAAAGGTTAACAAGTTGTGATTTATGATGATGGTAGTGTATGAATACAATGGGGGATTTTGACCCTATTTATATGCGTTAGGAATCAAACTGCGTTTCGTATATCAACCTAGGTTTCAACTCTTAGTTCCAATATTTTACATTCCCAAGAGAGTGACTTGACTCACTTGCCCCCATAAGAAACTTTAGGAAATTACTAGGACACTAGTTACAACTTTGTCATTTGCAGGAAAAACCATATATTCTAATTTTAGGGTCATGTTAGTGGTTTAATTGTTAAAGTATTTTAACTTGTGACCTCAAAAGAGGAAACACATGTTCTTAATCATTAGGCTTGCTCAAGCTGTTATATTTGCACTGGTTGACATGTTTTTAGCTACTTTCAATCGAGTTTTGGACATGGAGAGCTTCCCCAATTCATATTTTTGTGATGGGGTCTTTGTTAAGTGGTATTGAAAATATTTAATATACCATAGTGCTCCACTATTTATGGTGCATGGCCCTATGTTGATTTTGTTGTCTGCTTGTTATTCATATTGGTTAGAAGGATGAGAAGTTGAGAATTTTGCGATATTCCATCCTACACAATCCAATCATAGAATATGTGCACTAAAATGGTTTATTGTAACATAATAGCTTGTTGGGTTTCATTTATGAATATGGACTTGAAAAGTACAAAATTCTTCAATTGTCTACATACATGTGATATCGACAATTATGATATATGCAAGTTTCCATAGAGGTTTTGCTTCAGCAATGAAGATGGTGGCATTTCAGGCCACCAACCAAGGTTTAATTCTTTAGGAGTATGAATAAGCAGTTAGGGTGATGAGTTGGATGGAATACTATTTCCGAAAAAACCCTCCTGCCAATTGTGACAAAAACCACAAAAGATATAAACACAATGGTGGGTCTCATAAATGGAAATGTAAATTGGTGATGTTACATTTTCTGGAAGTTATACCCGGATACCCCTGTATATCAAGATCTTCTCGGTACAACAGGTCCTAAGGTCAAGGTGTAATTATTTAGGTCAGACACTAGAATTTGTGGATTATATGGCAGTTTCAGTTAGTTCAATTTCTGGTTGGTATTTACACACTTCAGAGGCTTTTCAAAGTAGTCCCTCGACTAAAGAAGTGACAATGATGTTTACATTGCAGAGGCATCTCAATAACTAGGGTCATATATGATACTGACAATGATGTTCAACAATTGATGGCAACTTATATTTTGTCCATGTGTCCTTTGAGTTCAGGCTTTTAGTTGTCATTGTTCAGTATGGTTGTAATGTATCGATGTTTTTTATTGTGCATGTCTTTGTATTTCGTATAGATATTGTGGACTGTGTATGAGTGGACATTGATTGAACATTGTATTTTCATTTTCACTACTAATAAGAAAATCAATGACTTGTTCAACATAGTAAATGTGGAATTTGATGCTTGTTTATCTGTCTTATTCCTTGATGATAGATATATAGGAATGCATGGTTATTGTTTCTGATGTTTATTTTTTGTATGTTTTAACTTTTAGCATCTCATGTTCCCTGTATCCCATTGCATACTCTAAAATGTCAGGGGTTTTAACCTTCCGTAGTTTCCCCTCTTCTTCCCCTCATTTCTACACATTATGTTAAAAACTTAAAGTAGTTGTTTCTTGATTATGCTATTTTGATTTAGACTCTAACTTCATTTTAAATTGGTACAGTTATCTCGGAAATGGAGTCATCATGTTACGGCAATCTTGTTCTTTGCATTTGGATTGTGGTCATTATGGGGAGGATTCACACAGGAAGGGTGCATTTTTCTTACAACTATTTCTCTTGTCTTACTATGAGATTGGCTATCTGAAGTTTTTGATATGCTTTTGTTGTTCTATGCCTACTGTGGCGGGATATTTTTCTTGCAGAGAGTCAAAAGAGTTGGCTAAGGTGGAAGCTAAGCTAGTTAGTTATAGATTTATCACATTTTTAACTAAGTAGTCACGTGAATTTTGGTTAACTGGTAGTTGATTCCTTCAAAACCACTCTATTCTCAATTCATGCACAAAACTACTCAATTCTCAATTCATTCTCGGGGGAATTTTGTATGTTTCTTTAAGGATATGCATTAGCAATGAAGGATTCTTCGTTTATACATAAAATTTTGAGATGGATCATCAATGGACTCAGATAGCTATAATTCTTCTATTAGATACTGAAGATTTAGCTTTACCAAATATTTGTCAATCAATGATCTCATGCTAGTGTAATAGTAATGTTTGATATATATGGACATAAAACTTATGTTTGTATGAGGTTTTTTCCAAGTTAATAATCGCATGCAACTAGTTTGAAAATTAATGGCTTTATGCATTTCCTCATTGTAGAGGGCACACTCTTTGTAGAGGGGTTATTCGACTACTAGTGAGTTGATTGACTTTCAAATGATGTTTGTAGTACCTTGAACTATTTTTCATTGATTTTGGATATGCAAATGGTTTGATATTCTTAATCATTTTCTAACTTCTGAAAAATATGAAATAGAGTTGGAGAAATAACACAATTACATTAGAACTTTGAGTAACAATAAAACCATTGATTCGAATACCGAGGCTTATAATACTTTAGATGATTTGACTACATAAGAAGGCTAAAACATAAAAGTGAAGGCTGAAGCACATAATTTTTTAAAAAATGCAATATTCTTCTTTCATAGGTTCTTTTACTAATATGACATCTTTTTGCATGCTTATCACTAATTAGAAGGGTTGCGCAATGTATCAATTTGACCTCGTTATCTATGCCATAATTTTTTAGAGTGTTCCAGTACATCCTAGGTAGAAAACACCTCTTCTCCAATATTTTGGGAGTCTTCTGACAAGGGGAAAGTTGAATTCCTTTGAGTTATTGGAAATTTCATGACTAGTTGGAAATAATAACAAGAAAACCTATTGGAGAACTGACTTGTTGAGGACAAGCTAGAGTGCAGTGAGGAATTGAGAGATCTTGTGAAGGTGAAATTTAGTGTTGTTATTTAATGTGGTATCTCATCATCTGCTTAAATATCATCTCTGTAAATATTTTGATAAGGTGTTTGTGGTGATATAATGTGTGCTTGTAGACCAATAGAGTGTGATTGCAACTTATTCTTAAAAGCTGAGAAAATTAATGACTACATACTTTTACTTGGTGTTCACCTACAAGCTCCTTATTTTCCTGCCAACTTTTCACCACAGCATTCTTCAAACATGCCTCATTCAATTGATGCAACTTTTGAAATGTCGAAGTTTGAAGGTAAGCCCCGTGTAAGCCCCTTACATACAAAAGAGACATGATTTCAGTGATTCCAATGATCCCCTTACATAATTTTGTCTTTGGTATATATTGCTTACCTGTTGAATGTTATTCGTATAATAATGTTTTTAGATGCTTCCACAACATAGTTTAGGATCTCTTATTCCTCCACAATGGCCTAGAAATCCTGAATCTACAATGAGTAATTTATTTTTCAATGTTTTATTTTTCATATATACATTTATGTGTGCATGGGTTGCGTTGTTTTTAATAGTTAATTCCCCCTTCTTTATCTGTTTAGTGATGAAAAATTAATCCTTTGGGTGGGAGATAAATAGGTGGTATATTTTTTTAACTATACAGAAGCCCGTCGGTTATCCGACACTCTGTGATGATCGTCCGACGAGGTTGCCATAAGTCCGACAAGAGTGATCCACTGGACGTTGTCGGCAAAACGACAAACACTCGTCGATTATCCAATACTCTGTGAAGATCGTTCGACGAGGTTGTCATAGGTCCGACAAGAGCGATTCATCGGACGCCATCAGCAAACTGACTAGTACCCATCGGATACTCGACGGCATAAGCTCAAAATTTTATAAAGGAATTGTCTCAGATTTGACAAAGATAAGTTGGATTTTCAACACGATGGGAGTCGGATATTAGATGACATAAGCCCGAAATTTTACAAAGGAACTATCTCAGATTCGACAAAGATAAGTCGGATTTTCGACACGATGGGAGTTGGATATTCGACGGCATAACCCCGAAATTTTACAAAGGAACTGTCTCAAATTCGACAAAGAGAAGTCACATTTTCGACAATATGGGAGTCAAAAATTCGACGACGTATGATGTTGACAATTCGATAGGGTTTGGCATGTGGTCGAATATCCGACGACATGCCACCGACGGCAATAAAAATTGTGGTTGTTGAATTACCGACAGGATTCTGTCGAATTTCAGACATGGAAGCCGTCGGATTTTGGGCTCAAATTATGTTGTGAGTCTTATGCCATCTCAATCAAATCTCAAGTTGATCTCTTGATCCCTATAATTGTGGATCTTGTCGGTTTATTGATTTTTTGTCTTGGATTTGATTGATATCAAATATCTTGCTTCCTACCCACTTGTTCATTGTCTTATGATGGTGTCCCTTCTTTCAACTAGTGGCTCCAAGTGTCTAATTTTATTAATAAAATAATATTCCTTGTCCACAATATCCACCCACATAAGTGTGAGTATTTGTCTCATAAAAATTTAGAGTTTTATAACTCTTTTACAAAATAAATGTTTTGAGTTTATTTCTCAAATAAAATACTTAATTAAATAACTCAAAGTCTTGGGGGTGTTACAACTCGAGAACTCTCTCCCAGCGCTGGAAGCTCCTCCTACAACAACATCCACAATGCCAACTCCAATTCCTAGTGAAAACGGTAAAGGCCCTAAAGTTGAAGTATTGGACGTGCTTTCTGTAATGGGGATGGAGGTGAAGCTCGAGATAGTTCTTCCCGAGAGCAACGTCAACAACAAGGAGAAGGATGGTGAGGATGTCGAACCTCCCTTGTGACACTGACGTTTGGACGCCGATGCATTTGTAGAGAGTCAACAATTACACATGCCTCCAAACTTTGATGACAGGTTATGCAACGTAGCTATGCTTTCCCTTTTGATTTTATAGTCTGTTACCTGATGGCTCTGTATTGTCTATTTGAAAATCTATTGGATATCTCAAGATGGTTCAATGTTCTTTTTTGTAGCTATGTAGAGGAAACGAGTAAGCAAGGTCTTTGTAGCCTAATAGAGGCCATTTAAGTCATATTTCTTTTGCAAAAAACTTTAGTCGTACTCGGTGTAGTCTAATATGGGGAAATTGTAAACATTTTTGGTTTTTTAAACTAAGCAAATTTTTCTTCTAAAATTCGTGGCCCACAATAATGCTTATACTTGGAAATTTTGTATAATATAATATAAGAACGGTTTGCAAAACAAACATGATTCTCTTTATTTGTCTCATAAATCTTAGGGTCATATGAAACAAATTAACAACATCATATAAGATGCCATTGCCAATCACATATATTTTAATGATGAGCAATGATGTTAAAAATACTTTTAACCTTTTTAATATTGTGGGTCATATGAAATAAATTATTAACAACATCATATAAGATGCCATTGCCAATCACACATATTTTAATGATGTGCAATGAAGTTAAAAATACTTTTAACATTTTTATTTTGTGATATTGTTAGGTGTATTTTATCATTTAATATATAAGATATGTGTTTATATTTAATATATAAGATCTTGTGTTTATTTTTTAATGAAAAATGTCAAAAGAATAAAGAGAATAAATATATACATGTCTAAAATGGAGTGAATCAATTAATGGATAAATTTAACTTTTGCAATATATTTAATTATTTTTACTACGTAAAATTTCCTTTAATATACTTTATTTCCAAATTTTTGATGATATAATATCAATGGTTACAAATTATAAATTAAAACATATATATTGTAAAAATTTCTTTAATATACTTTATTTCCAAATTTTTGATGATATAATATCAATGGTTAAAAATTATAAATTAAACATATAAATTTAAAATATAATAATTTTCAACATCTCGTCAAAATTATTATTTTTTAATAATTTTTTACATCTCATCAAAATTAACTTATTAATATTGTTTTTTTAATAGAAATAAAAGAAGCATTCTAATTTTCATAATATAAATTTAAATTTTGAAATGACAAAACTTTAATTTTAATTATAATTTTATATGTAAATATTTTTTATTATAATTAAAATTTCTAATTGGTTGATTATTATTATAATTCTTTTATTTAGTTTTGATAATGAATTTAAATAATTATTTTATTTAGTTTTCATGATGAATTTAAATAATTTTTTTTATTTCATTAGCAAGGATACGATTTCGCTCCAAGATTCAAAAAAATAAATTATGCATGTTGCCCTGGATTTCTGTTCGAGGAGTCTGGTTCGTGCTCCCTTGTGGAGTAGACCTTGCCTATTCCTGTTTGGGCGTTGCTCCTGAAGGCCTTTGTGGCGTATGGGAGGTTGATTCTTGAAGAAGGTTGCCAGAAGGTCGTGCTTCTGGATCTCCCAGCTCTTGGTTGGAGTTTGTCTCTGCACTGATTTTTCTCTTGGTTCTTTCTTCCAGATCCTCGAGATAGGTCTTTGTGGTTGTTTTTAGATTTTTGTAGAGGAAGGATTTGTCTGGTGGGAGCTATTGGAGCTGCCTGAATTCAATAGTTGGTTGCTTATCTTTTACCCTGTCCGCTATTTCTTTGGGAATCTTCTTTTGCAGGTTCTTGGATTTGCGTTGGAGCTAGGATCCTCTCTTCAAGACCTTTGAGTGCATTGGTCCCAATGGATTCTGGAGGGGTTCCTCCGCTCCCTCTCCCTCCCGATCTGGAAGCTTTCAAGAGGTTGATTGCTTCCTGCGGTAAGAGGAAAAGGGGGGCATCTAATAAGTTTGTCAAGAAGGTTGACATTCTGTCGGTTGAGCTTCCAGCTGAACGGACTTGTCGATCGACATTAAATCTTGCTGAGCAGGGGCTCATCAGTCAATTCACTGGCCTTTGGCCCTCTCCTAAGGCAATTGAAGGATGGGTGTAGAGGAACTGGAAGCCATTAGTCTCAGAGGATATTCGTAGTCACTTTGTTGGATGATGCTTCTTTGTGTTTGTTTTTAAATCTGCAGAGGATAGAGACCTGATTTTCCGAAATGGTCCATACTTCATGGGACCTCAGGGGCTTTACCTGAATAAGTGGACCCCCGATTTCGATCCTTCCCAGGTTGTCCCGTCTGCAGTCCCTGTGTGGGTAAGATTACCCTTTCTTCTTTTGCATTGTTGGAATACTTAATCTTTGGTAATTATTGGGAATAAACTTGGCGTATACATTGACATGGCTGAAAGGAAAGACCAATTTTCTTGCGCAAGGATTTGTGTAGAAGTTGATCTGGAGATTGGTCTGCCCGAAGCAATTCAGTTAACAATTGCAGATTGGTCTTATACCCAGGAGTTGGATTATGAGCAAATCCTGTTTAAGTGTAGATTTTGCCATGGCTATGGCCATTTCGTCCAAAACTGCAAAAAAAAAATTGAAGACGTTAATTCTAAAGAGAAAGAAGATCAATGGATTCAAGTTCAAAAACCAAGAAAACCCGCGTAAGGACCTAGAAAGAAAGGAAAAGAAAGTAAATCAGCATTAGGTGACTCTGCTGCTGGGTCAGCTTCTATTTTATCTCAGACTACTGACATTCCCAAGGATGCCCACAATCCTTTTGATGTCCTAAATTCCTCTGAAACTATCCTCGAAGAAGGCGAATTGTGGCAAATGGAAGTGAATGAGCCTGTCTCAGAAGAAAATATTGTGTTTAAGGATCTAACTGGCCCATCTTTCGTGGCTCCTCCCTTAGAAGGCGGCTTCCCTCTCTCTTCTCCTGTAGATACTTGCTCTCCTCCTTCTTATGCTGATATTGCTCGGAAGAAACATGATGTCAGCTCTGGTTCTTCAGAAGATGACTCTTTTGAGCCAAAAAAACAGCTGGTAGGAAGTCCAAGAAGGAGATAAGGGAAGAAGAGGTTGAAAGGCTTAAGACTCAAGGTAGTCAGGCTACAATTGAAATGTCTTATGGGAGGAATGAGAGAAACAACCCCCCTAAGGGAGTAATTAATCCCTCTTCATTGGGTAAGTAATGCTATTAACCTCTTGGAATTGTAGGGGGTTGGGGCATTCAAGCAAAGCCGAAGCTGTAAAAAAATTAATGAAATTGACTCCTACTGATCTCCTATTGCTTCAGGAGACCAAAATTGAGGAGGATGCTCTCCTTCTTATAAGCAAAAACAAATGGAAGTTGAGTTCTGGTAAAGCGGTCAGCGCTAGAGGTTCCTGTGGGGGACTAGCTACACTATGGCGTGAAGAAAATTTCCAGTTAAAAAAAGAGCATGCAACTCAGCACTGGATCTTTTCAGAACTCTCACATTACACCAATAAGATAATTTTTTCTCTCTTTAATCTATACGTTCCAGTTAATTATGTGGAAAAAAAAGAATGCTGGTAGTCGATTTCCGATTTACTTAAGCTCCATTCTCCAGCAAATATTATTATAGTAGGTGACCTCAATATTAATTTAGCTCCGAATGAGAAAAAAGGAGGACTGTGTGGAAAATATTATATGTAAGATGCTGTGGAAAATCTGATCCAAGATTGGGACTTGAATTACTTAAAGCCTAAGCTTGGCCGTTTCACATGGTCAAATCATAGAGTGGGGGCCGCTATCATATATGCCAGGCTAGATCGCTTCCTAGTTCATAGTCCTCTGCTGGATAGTAAGTTGATTATCTCAACTAAAATTCTTCCTAAGCTGGCGTCAGACCATCACCCAATCACTTTGCAGTTTGAAATAGAAGAGGAGCTCGGCCCTATTCCATTCAGGTTCAGTCCTCTCTGGCTTGAACGTGAAGGGTTTATGGACATCATTTTTCAGGCATGGTCCCATTATGTAGTCGGCTCTCCCAATTTTGTCTAGGAATAAAAGTTGAAACAGACTAAGTGCGTGCTAAAGAACTGGATAAAAAAGCCTCTTCTTACTCCTTCGACTATCAGGAAGGATAGAGTGGCAAAGCTTTCTGATTTGCAAGTCGATTTGGAAAACAAAGAAGTTACCACCTCTCACATCGTCCTGGAACAACTTGCTCAGCTAAAAACGAATAATTCTTTCAGGCAGGAGGAGGAGCATCTCAAGTTGAAGTCAAGAAACCTTTGGTTGAAGGTGGGGGATAGGAACTCTTCATTCTTCCATCGTCAATGTAGGGCCAGGCTTTCCCGAAATCACATTTCAAAAATCTCTAATGATGAAGGGGTCATCATTAAAGGCCAAGATCTTCTTAAGCAGTCAACTAGCAGGCACTTTCAAATGTTGTTTAAAGATGATGGTTGTACTGATGAGGAAGTGTCTTCCGAATTTCTAAATAATGTTCCTTCTCTGGTCAGCATTGAGGACAATTTTGATTTAATGAAGCCTTTCTCAGAGAAGGAAATTGTTGAAGTCATTTGGGCCATGGAGTCTAATAAAGCTCTTGGGCCAAATGGATTCTCGATCCTCTTTTATAAAGTCTGCTGGCCTATTATCAAATTTGATTTGTTGCGTATAATTTCTACCTTCCAGAGAAACAAAAAAAAATTGGTGGGTGCACCAACTCTACATTCTTTGCCCTCATCCCTAAATAAGTCAATCCTTCTTCTTTTGATAGGTTCAGACCCATCTCTCTGTGTAATGCTTCTTATAAAATAATAGCCAAACTTTTAGCAAACAGATTAAAGCCATTGCTTGGTAAGCTGATCTATCCCCTTCAAGGGGGTTTCGTTAAAGGCAGACATCTAGTGGATAATTTCATCAAAGTTCAAGAAGCTTTGCATTCAAGTCTCTTAAGGAAAGAGAAAGGAATGATAATAAAGCTGGATATGAATAACGCTTTTGATTGAGTTAAGCTCCCTTTCCTTTATGAAGTTTTGCTATATTTTGGTTTATGTCCAGATTTTGTAACCTTGATTAAAGCATGTACCGACAAGCCCTGGATTGCACCTTTAGTAAATGGTAGACCCACTGATTTCTTTAAAGCCACCCAAGGCCTCCGTCAAGGATGTCCGCTGTCCCCCTTCCTGTACATCTTGATGGCTGAAACCCTTAGCAACAAACTATTAGCTGAAAAGGAAGCTGGGTACATACCAAGAATTAAGATTGCTAGGGTTTTTGATCCAATCAACCATGCTCTTTTTGCATACGACTCTCTTCTCCTGGGAGGGGCCTCTATGAAAATTGCTCGGGCCTTCAATGTGATTCTCAAAAAATTCTGCCTAAGCTCAGGAGCCTTGATAAATAAAAACAAAAGTGCATTTTATGGCTGGAATGTAGATCAGTTTGCTCTTCTTCGGATTTCAGAACTCTTTGGCTTCCCTGGATTCGTCAAGTGGGAAAAAATCAAGTATTTGGGGCTTCCCTTAACTCTTGTTTCGTCCCCTCCTTCTCTTTGGATTGAAGTGTTGGCCAACCTAAAGGCAAAAACTACCTATTGGGGTGGTCAGTGGCTAACTAAGTCCGGGAAATTGATCTTGATTAAATCAGTCCTTTTAGCGCTTCCTGTTTTCCAGTCAACTCTGCTTCTTGCTCCAAAATCTATCTTAGCTCAGATAGCTAAAATTTTGAGAGATTTTTTATGGAATGGAGGGAAAGGTGGACAAAATAAGATGCATTTGGTGAGATGGGAGGTACTCAAGCTTCCCTCTTCATAAGGCGGTTTACAAATTCGTGATCCTGGTCTTGCTAATTTGGCAATGACCGACAAGTTGATTTGGAAGCTTTTTGAGGATCCAAAGCACCCTGTAAGTAGAATTTTTAGGATGAAGTATCTGCAAGGTGGCTCTTGACGAAATATCTCTTCTGCCAATACTCCTTCTGGCTCAGCTATTTGGAATTCTTGCAAGAAAGGTTTTGTTTTTTTCATTAAAAATCTGCATAGAGTCCCAGGCAATGGGATGAAGACCCTTCTCTAGGAGGATTCTATCTCTGGCACTCCTCCTCTCTCCTCTATTCCACAATTAATTAAGATAATGAACTGGTCTAAGAATAAAGGTCTAATTCTTCTGGCAGATATTTGTATTTGGGAATATGAAGGCAATTGGTTTGGATGGAATTTTCCAAATCTCCTAGTTCAATTTAATCCCCAAAAAACGGTGTTGATCTCTCACCTTTCTGGCCTAGATCCAGTTCACTCTTCACAAAAAGATCATTGGGGCTTGGGTGCAGATGGTTTTTACTCTGTTGCTAAAGTGTTCAAGTCTTTACAACCAGCTCACAATTCCTCCTTATCTCCTGCGATTTGGCAATCCGTTTGGCATACATCCTTCCTGCCAAAGGTAAATTTATTTGTATGGTTGCTATTAAAAAACAAACCATTGACAGGTGACAACCTCTGGAAGCATGGTTTTAATGGGCCTTTCAGATGTTGTTTCTGTCAGGTAGCTCTGGAGATGGCTAATCACCTCATGGTCGGTTGTGACTTCTCCAAACAAGCCTGGTCTATGGTTCTTCATGGTGTCAAGCTTAACTACCCTTTACAAAACTCTGTTAAATTTTTTTATTCAGTATGGCATGACCGGGTACCTCCAAAACTCAATGCAGCAGTTTTGCATAAACATTGGCACTCAATTCCGAAATTGTTGCTGTGGTCATTGTGGATTGCTAGGAACAAATGCATCTTCGGTGATCAACACCCTAATTTTCAGCTTGTTGCCTTAAAAACATTATCGTGGTTAGCAGAATTAATTGGTCAGCCTGCATATTCTTTGCCAACTTCGTTACAGTTGGGTTCTTATTCAAATGTTGTGGGGAATCCTATTTTTAAGCCTATTTTGTCCCCTCCATGGAGCTATCGTGGAGATAATGTTGCATTCAATTCTTTCTGGTCGAGTTCATCATCAGCTGCAAATTTTTTCGATGGAGCTTCTAAAGGTAACCCCGGGGTCTTTGGTGCTGGTGGCCCGGTCATCTCTTCGGACATATTGTCTTCTATTAGGTTTAGCTGGGGGCTTGGCATCATGACTAATAATCAGGCGGAAAGCTATAGCTTGCTCTCCAGGCGATTCAGTTGGCTAAGGATAAAGGATACAAGTCTGTCCAAATTTACGGCGACTCTGAAATATTGATTAAAGCTTTAAATTCCTCTGATAGTCTTAAAAATTATGCTTTGATTGTAACTTTGCAGAGAATCAAGAGAATTTTGAAAGCCTTTGATAAGTCTGATTCCTTCCATATCCTTCAGGGTCTAAATATTTCTGCTGATGCTTTAGCAAACCAAGCCTGTCTTCTTCCTCAAGGTTTTCTCAGTATTAATGGGGAGCCCATTCATTTTAACCCAATCCCGTAATTTCAAGTAGTGTAAAGCAGATTGATAGGGTGACTCTCTTCCTCTCTGATATGATTTGTAAAGTCTCATATTCTTTCGTATTTTGTAATTGGATTGATTGATTATTGCCAAAATAGACCTGCTTTTTTCTTTCTCAATAAAACTATTCGTTTTTGTTATAAAAGAAAAATTCTTTTATTTAGTTTTGATGGTTAGTTCATATGTTATAAATTAAATGGGAGAGCTTTTCCTTAAAAGTGAGGAAGGTAAGAGTTTGAATTTCCTTTGTTTGGTATAACACCTAGAATCAATTTGTTGATTAACGAGTGGCATTTCTTTATCTTCTTAGAGCCAGAGCAGGCCCAAGTTGCGCTTAATAAAGTTTGGTTGGTTAAGGAGGGTTACTGGATTTTAAGGCATCGGCATCCAACCTTTAATCCAGAGAAAAAAAGAAAACAAGACGACACCTATGGTTACTCCTGTCGAGTTTTCCTTTGGAGCTTTGGACCTTGAATGTTTTGGAGGATTTGGCAAATACAGTGGGTAAGTTTATTCGTTTGGATAAGAAAAACCTATATCATGTGGAGAAAAAGATGGCATGTGTTATGGTTGAGGTAGATATTGCAAAGGGACTCTTGCTTGAACTATAAATTGTCTGGGGAGATAAGATATTTTGTTAGCGTTTAGATTATATGAACGTTTCGTTCATGTGTCATTTTTGTTGTCAGACTGGACATCTTAAGGCAAGGTGCCCTACCTTACTTTTTGGTTTTCGAAGGGAGGGTTCTGTGGAAGATTCAAAAGATGATTTTTTGCTCAATCGAAGAGTCGATAATGAGGAGTCACCTCCTTTACTGCAGAATCTGTTATGCGGTAGTTCTTTAGGTAAGGATAACTCAGATTCCCAAATTCCTTATGAAGATGTTACAAAAGACGAGTTATATTTCTATATTAAAATGGAAAATGACCTTGATAGGAGATTGTTGGGTTTAGGGTTTGGGAAAGATTTGTCTTCTGATAGTAGGTTGCTTATTTATGCTTTGAAGTGTATACATTCTGCTAAATATTTTACTGATAGCGGGAGGGTTGTTGTTGAAGTAGAGGGAGCCCCTACTTCTTTTTCTTCTGGAACACTAGTTTTAAACCCTAATTTGGAATTTTATGAAAGGTTGTTACTCCTTTAACATTGGAGGGAGCCAAGGGTTTATCCACTTCCATTAGTTTGGAGACTCTTTGTACAAAACCTAATTCCTCTTTTCTTAGTAAAGCAGATAGTTCTCTTGTTATGCGCCTCTCGGATTTGGTTGGATCCTCAAAATAACCCATGAATGTTTATTCCATAAATCCTTCTAAGAACTCAAGGGTCTCTCTGTTACATTACTATTAGGTCTCAAAAAAAGAAGAATAAAGGGGTGGGGGTAGTCTCTGTTTCGAATTTCAAGCCTTTATCAATGAGAATAATCGAAGCCTCACCTTCTTCTCCTTCAAATGCGATCCCTTCCTCAGTTCGGGCCCTTAGAGAAGAGAAACCCTTAAACCCTATGACTTAATGTCCCTTATTTCTTTAAATGTTCTTGGGTTGGGTAAAGCTACGAAGGTCAGGGCTCCGTCCAAACTTATAAAAGATACCGGCCCTGTTGTTATTCTTTCACAATAAACTATGTGCTTGGATTGTCAAGCGATTGAGGTGTTGGCAAAACAGTGGCAAAAGCAAAACAATTGTCTGATTGGGAATTTTGTGCCCTAAGTTTGAATGGTCTCTCTGGTAGTTTGTTGTATGGGTGGAATCCCATTTTTGTTAGTTTTAATCCTTTTGAAACTTTGGGGGGGATTTTGTTGGAAGGTTGTTTTATAAATATTGATAAGTTCTTCTCTATTTTGAACTGTTATGGCCCCTATAAAGATATGGAACACTTATGGAATCAGTTGGAATCTTTTGGTTTGTTGGGTATTAGAGACTTAATCCTAGTGGGTGACTTAAACCTCTCTTTGTCCCTTGCAGAAGTTTGGGGTCCACATGCTAGGGTGGACCAGGCTGTTGATTTTTTTCTCATCTTTATTTATGGGAACAAAATTGGTGGATGTGATTCCATTTTAATTGGATCCAACTTGGTCCAATGGGAGATATGGACAAGAAGGAATCAACAAGTGTTTAGAGAGGTTATTGATCAATGCAACTATGCTTCAATCTATCTAGAAATATAGAACTTGGGTTGAGAAGGTTAGGATTTCAGACCATTATCTGATTCTGTTACAATTGGATGGGATAAATCATGTTGGCAATTATCCTTTTAAATTTAACAGTTACTAGTTGATGAATGAGGAGTTCTGTAGTTTGGTTAAAAGGAGTTGGCAAAGGATTGAGAATGTTGATGATTGTAACCCTATGGAAAATTTGGTTATAAAATTAAAATGTTTAAAGAAAGACGTGATCAAATGGATTAAAGAACCAAAGAAGAAGGATAATGAAGACTTATGTAACATCAACAATATTATAAGGGACATTATAGTTAATAGTGAGGATTTCATTTTGAATGAGGAGGAAAGACCGACTATTAAGGATTTGAAATATAGAAGATCCTCTTTACTAAAACAAGAAGAAATGTAATGGTGTTTAAGAATCGTGCTTTGTGGGTGGCATTGGGAGACAACAATACATGATTCTTTCATAATTTTGCTTCTTGTAGGATGAACCAAAATTCTATCTTGGAAATGTATGATGGATCGGGGAATGTGGTTAAGTTACAAGAGGATCTTCATAAATTGGCAAAGGCACATTTTAGCGATCATTTCAAGGATTCAGGTCGGTGTAAAATTGATGCCTTATTGAAGGTTATCAGTCATTTACTTGCTTTTTTTACTCCGGAGGAAGGTGAGACTATTTGTGCTCCTATTTCCTTAAAAGAGATTGAAGAGGCCTTGAAGCAGTTTGCTAAAGAGAAAATCCCAAGTCTAGATGGTTGGTTTGTCAAACTTTTTCAATCATTTTTTTATATGATGGGTGAGGAAATCCTTGCTATGGTTGAATTCTCAAGATTAAAAGGGTATGTTTCGAGGGATCTGGATTCAACTTTAATTACTCTTATTCCTAAATGCAATAAGTCTATTTATTTTAAAGACTTTAGACCTATTGCACTTTGTAATTTGCCCCACAAAATTATCTCAAAGATGATTGCAAATAGGTTGAAACCTTTTTTATCAAGAGGGATGTCAAAAGAGCAATTCAGGTTTCTAGAGGACAAACAGATAATTGATTCTATAAGAATTACTCGGGAAGTAATTCACTCTATTAAAACAAGGGATTTGGATGCTTTGTTGTTAAAAATAGATCTTGTAAAGGCTTATGATAGGGTTGATTGGGTTTACTTGAGATTGCTCTTACTTCATATTGGTCTTCCTCTTTTGGCTGTGGACAAGATGATGTCTTGTGTGGAGTCAACTCAATATGTTGTGTTGATTAATGGTTATCCTACAATTTTTTTTAAAGGATCCCATGGTATTAGGCATGGATGTCTGTTATCCCCCCTTCTATTTCTACTGGTCATTAAGGGTTTGAGCTACATGATTTCAAGAGCTAAGGTTGAAGGTAAAATTTCAAGGGTAAAGATGTCTACTTCGGTTTTCATATTCAACACCACTCACTTAGAATAAACATATCATTAATCCACTCACCTAGAATAAAATATCCAACACATGTTTGGTGCACACCTACTGACCAAGATGGTCCCATCAATGAGAATTGCAAGTCATTTATTTATATTACATATATGTCTATATAATTCATATTTGAAAATTACAAGTCATTTATATTACATATATGTTTGTATAATTCATATTTGAAAATTGTAAGTAATTTATATTATATATGCTCATATAATTCATATTTGGTTAGCTTCATTTATTTCAAATTTGTATTGTTATAATTTCATTATTATGAAGAAATAGGTTTATAATTTTCAAATAAATTAAATTTATAATAATTTTTTTAAATATGTAAAAATCATTTTGCAAATCACCTTCTTGTTTAAAATTAGTTAAATAACAACATTTCATTAATCCACTCACCTAGAACAAAATATTCAACACATGTTTGGTGCACACCTTTAAAATGTGGTTCACCATTTGTTAGAGGGCTACTCCATGGAAAATTCCAATACCTGATATTCAAACTGAATCAAGGTATGGTGAGCTCATCATTCACAACATTTATTACAAAGGGCTCCACAAGAGCATCATGTCACTTACAAGAGTAGAACCTGGGCGGGGAGGGTAACATTTATTCCTCCCAACCACCCAAGCTACATCCATTTGACTATGTTTGGTGCACACCTAGTACTAAGATGGTCCCATCAATGAAAATTACAAGTCATTTATATTTTTTCCAAGAATACAAGTCATTTATATTACATATATGCTTGTATATTTCATATTTGGTAAGTTTCATTTATTTAAGTATTCATTATTGTAAATCATTGTTTTGAAGGGTATATATTAATTATTATAATTGAAATATTGAAATTAATAAAAATATTATATAAATTAAATATTTTTTTTAGTTTTTATTTAATGAATTAAAAAAAATATAAATAAGTTTTTGAATCGATAAAAATATAAAATGAATAGATTTTGAGGGTTAATTTAAGTAGTCTTGAGCTACATGTGAGATCTTTATTTTAAAAGTTGGGAATTTATAAGTTCACTTCTTTAGATCCCCTCGAGGGTTGGCTTTGTAATGAAGGCCGATAGTATCCCCAAATCATGGGGAAGTGAACCTATTAACTTTTTAAGGTAGATGAGATGAGATATATTGTATAATGTTCAGAAAGTTAGAACGAATCGTGCATTTTAAATTTGGCCAAATCCAAATTTGGAAATGTTTAAATTGTGTTTTTGAATACATAAATATGTTCAACACCTTCGAATACTCCCATGGCATCCAAATTATGCAATTTTCATAACTGATATATGTGATTCTAAGATTTTTTAAAGATTTCCAACCAGACTGCGAACAAAATAAAATGGAAAATATGCTAAAAAATAGTTGAAAACATAGAATATTTAAACAACACCATAAATAAATAAAGAAACACTAATATTTTTTACAAATATAGTGAAAAAACTATGGACCATTCATTTTTGTCATGCTCACATGTAGAGCTCTATAAAAAAAGTATTACCCATTAGTTGGGTCAATTAAATGAGATAAATGAAATAAGAGGACTCTAGTTGATAAGTCACTCACATAATTTAAAGCACTTTTTTGTTTATGGAGTTTGGTGGGCTACAAACTAAATGATGCTTCACGATATGGAGATTACTATTAATTTGGTAGTTCTCAAGGTCAAGTTACCTTTATTTGACAACAACAACATGTCAAAGGGAAAACTAGATAGATGCTTATTGATGCCCTATATTGACGAAGATAAGCCCTTGGTTTTTTTTTGTTTGACAAGTCTAAGTCAAGGAGATCTAGGTGCTAATGGAGTAGGGTAGTCCTTTTCATAGACTCTAATCATTAGTTTAATTTGAAGTATGCTATTATGGGGTTAGGCTCTAACAATTGTGTTGAATTCTTTGCACTTTGGGTGTTGTTAAAAGTTGTACAGGAGCAAGGCTTAAAGTTTTTCTAAGCTTATATGAAGACTCACAGTTTATGATTGATTGGGCAAATCATCAACGCAACATGTAAAATTTGAGCCTTATCCTTATTATGGATAAGTGAAGGAGGTAAAAACCATATTTGGGTATATTACGTTTACTCATATTTATCAAGAATTCAACACCCATGCAAACACTTTGCCTAAATAAGTTTTGACCCTATAAGAGAGGGCACCCTAGTTGTACTTGAGTAAAAATGAGGCACCTCATCTTAGAGGTCCAAAAGTTTATGTGAGGTTTTCAAGATTTTGGTGAAAAAACTTAAAATTTTTGGTGTTTAGGTAGTTTAAAATAATAAACAATGATAGATGCATTAGGTAGTTTAAAATAACTTATGGACACCTAATGCATATTTTGATTTATTTCTCATAAATATAAAATATAAGATTTTTTTCTTAAGAAAAAATTAACATAGATATCTTAACACACAATCTTCTAAGCCACGAGAAGTTTATATAGATGTTGAATTTCTACCAAAGATATGAATATTAGGCTGAATACTTTAGTAGTATTTAGGTAAGCATCTATATCCATTTTGGATTTGATTCACCTAGGTACACTTGGGTGATTTTTTTTATTAATGATATAAGTAACTTAAAGAATACCATAATTTGATGTTTTAGTCGAAAACCAGTGTGGCACAAGGACATGTTCCTTAGGGGAGGAAATGTGCTTCCATACCCTCGCATGTCCCATAAACTTGGAAACTCCATTGAAAACGTCCCTGCATGTCCCCATTTGAAGAAACTCAAGCAAACATAGAAGGAAACGTTTCCCTCCTTAAAATGACATCCCCACGTTTCCTTGGATTAGTTTTGAAAAAAAAAAATTAAATGATAAAAGGCGACATCGTCCAACATTTTCCTTCTCTCTGGCTTCAATTTCATTTAGCTATTCAATATGATTGTATTTCCGATTTTGTTTTATAAGTTGTTATATTTCACTTAATATATATTATAAACTTGTATTAATTTTTAGATTATAAAATTAAAAACTTTAATAATTTTTCTCTGACTTTTACTTTTTATAATATTTACGACTAAGTACCTTATCTAAAACTCCTCCATCCTCCTCAAAAACTTGAAAACCATACCTACATATCGATACTTTTTTAACACGTCAATTTGATATTTAAATACCATAAACACAAATTATATTGTTACTAATAAATATAAATACTTTGTAAACTCAATCTCGTGATCAATCTTGACTTCGTGCCTCTCAACTCCATACGCTAAATTTCAATAACGAATTCTCAATCCTTAATAAATGCAAAATTAAAACAAAAAATGAAATGAATCTAGCCAAATTACATAGCAGCTACGAGCCAACCGGTCCTAGAATCATATCTCGCGGTAACAGTACCAAACCCTCATTACAAGTCCGGACGCAATAAGATATTGATTGCTTCCCCTCCCATGTGACCTCCCTCCTCATAGGGCCTTCCGCCTGGAGTGTAGCCCCATTATCCTCGCTTCCATATAAGTGAAAACTGAACCAGAAGTCACAGACAGCAGACTACAGCATCTCCACTGCAAACTAAGGTTCATCAACTGACTGTCGATGGCCGTACTCGACGCCCAGATGTTGCCATTTTTAAGCAGTTTCAGCGGGAATTGAACGCTTATCGATTATATTTGACTCTGTATTTTCTCCCCAGCTTGTACTGACAGGTAAAGTTTTCGCACCATTCCCCACCTTTTCCCAAAATGTACAGTTCGTTCTAGCTTTCTTAATCTCTGAGATGGAAATGAAATTGAACTTCGAGCTCCATTATGGTTTAATTTATAGGATGTGTCTTTTTTTGGGCCTCAAAATATTATGGTTTGTTAATTGATTCCCCTGCTGCCCCCTTGAGGGTTTCAAGCAATTGCATCGCTTCCATGAATAAAGGACGATGATTTAACCAATTCTGAGAGCCATTGGGATCGGGGCTATGAAAGAATTGGATTACTACGTTCAATGAATGAACTCCTTTTGCAAAACCCAATTTCTTTATATCTTTTATGCAGAGGAGGTTTTGAGCATTTCTATTTGCTTGTTTTTAATTGATTTCTGTTCCCTTGATTCAAGAATTCATGAAAAATGGTAAATGGAAAAACTTAATTCTCTCTCTCTCTCTCTCTTCTCTGCCAAGGGAGTAGCTTATTCTAATGAATTTTTGTTTATTCAAATAAGATAGGAAATATGGTCCCCTTGATTTTTTTTCATGGTGTAAAGGGAGGCTTTAATAGATAGTTTCCTGATTTGAATTATGTTTAGCTGTTCAGTTTGCTAGCTTTACATCACAAATTCCATTCTTGCCCATGCAGGCGGGGGGCAGCAGTTGAAATCAGGCCCACTGTTGTCACAATTCGGTTACTTTACCCTCCTCGTCCCCTTCCATTTCTGCTATGCTACAATCATAGTTGCATGGGGTGCTTCTATCGCCCATGCTGTCACCGAACCTGCATCGTGATAGCCTTCTTTACAGACGAAAATCGCTGTACCCGTATACCCTTAGTTCAAAAACTTTTCATCCTTATTGTACCTGTATACAAACTGTCACTTGCAGCCAGATGCACCCATGCAACATCGGCTGAAATGTGTTCTCCATGATGTAACTGCATGAAGCTGTGCCAAGAAGTGAAAATAATATTATGATTACAAATTATTATATTATCTACTGAGAAACAGAGAATGTAATTGCTAATTTCAGAAGCATCTCTTTCTATAAAGGGGTTTTCCGCTGATCACTTGCTGAAGTCATTGCCTAAGGGTCTTTCTTGATTGTGCAAGTAGTGTGTTATTTGATCCTGTAAGATTTGAACTTTAATTGATTTCTGTTCCCTTACTTCAAGAATTCATGAAAAATGGAAAATGAGAAATCTTAATGTTGTCTTTATTTTTTCTTCCTAGGGAGCAGTTTATTCTATGGAATTTTGTTTATTTAAATAAGATAGGAAAGACAATCACCTTCAATGTTTTTATTATTTAATGGTGCAATGGGAGGCTTTAAACACAGAGTTTCCTGTTTGAATTGTGTTTAGTTGTTCAGTTTGCTAGCTTTACATCCCAAATTCTATTCTTGCCCATGCAGCTGGAGGGCAGCAGTGGAAATCATGCCCACTGTTGTCACAATTCGGTTTACTTGACCCTCCTCTTCCCCTTCCATTTCTGGTATACTACAATCATAGTTGCATTGGGTACTTCTATCTCCCATGCTGTACCCAAACTTGCACTGTGATAGCCTCCTTTACAAAGGAAAATTGCTGTTACGCTTGTATACCCTTAGCTTGAAATTTTTTTCATCCTCATTGTACCTGTATACAAAGTGGCACCGGAACCCAGATGTACCGATGCAACATTGGCTAAAACGTACCATCCATGATGTAACTGTATGATGTTTTGCCAAGCAGCGAAAGTAATATTATCACCAGAAATCATTACATTATCTACTGAGAAACAGAGAATTTACTTGTTAATTATAGAAGTATCCCTTTTTTTAAGGAGGTTTTCTGTTGATCACTTGCTGATGTCATTGCCTAGGGACCTTTCCTTCACTGTGCAAGTAGTGTATTGTTTGACCCTGCAAGATTTAATTCCTTCTGTTCCGTTACATAAAAAATTCATGAAAAATAGAAAATGAGAAATCTTAATGTTCTCTCGCTTTTATTTTCTGCCAAGGGGGCAGTTTATTCTAATGATTTTTTGTTTATTCAAGGAAGGTAGGAAAGATGGTCATCTTGTATTTTCTTTTAATGGTGTAAAGGGAGGCTTTAAACAGACATTTTCTTATTTGAATTGTGTTTCATTGTTCAGTTTGATAGGCTTGCATCCCAAGTTTCATTCTTGCCCATGCGGCTGGGTGCCAGCAGTTGAAATTTGAAGTCAGGCTCACTGTTGTCACAATTTGGTCCCTTCACCTTCTGCTATGCTACAACCACAGTTGCATGGGGTACTTCTATCTGCCGAGACATATCTAAACCTGCATCGTGATGACCTTTACAAAGGAAAATCACTGTATCCCCGGATACCCTTAGCTCAATGTTTTAAATCCTCCTTGTATCTGTATATGCACTGGCACCCCCACCCAGATGTATCTATTATGCAACATCAGCTAGAATATACCATCTATCATGAACTGCATGATGTTGTGCCAAGCAGTGAAAATAATATTATCATCAGAAATTATTACTTTATCTACTGAGAAACAGAACGAAATCGCTAATTTCAGAAGTATCCCTTTTTTAAAAGGGGTTCTCCGTTGATCACTTGTTGAAGTCATTGCCTAGTGGCCTTCCTTCATTCTGCAGGTAGCGTGTTGTTTGACACTGTAAGATTTGAATTTTTTTCAGCTTCAGGAAAGTAGTTGCCTGTAATCTTGATGGTTAATATTCTTTTAAAATTTACTTTCCAGCAGTTGTTTGTGCCATTTTCCAGAGGCCCTTGTCAGCATGCAAATAGCATACAACTTTTTCCCCATAAGATTTCAACATTTGTGGACATTCTCGAAGAACTGATACTTAATTTTTGATTGTTCAGACTCCAGTGGCTGATGTTGTTTAGAAAATTTCTTTTTGTCACTTACTGAACCCATGGTTCATTTTCCATTTCAACTGTTCAAAGGGCTTGTAGCCTGCCTCCTGTAAGATGTAAAATTTTGTTGACTTTATGTAAGTGCTCATCTTTTCAGCTTGGATTAGACCTTGGGGACAAGGGCAGTTTTGTACATTTGTATTTTAACATTTTTGTCAGGAAGAAGGGCAATTACCTTGATTCTATCTTGCACATTGGGAGTTTATAATAGGAAAGGGGAGTTCCTTGATCTGTTGTGTTGCATGGGATGAAGCACATGCTTTCATATTATAGTATGGCCAATTTTTTTGCTTCTGTGCTCTTTAGTAGCATTTAAACAAATGGATTGAAAACTTTAATTTCAGTAACAGGAAAGTTAAATTCTTCAAACTTGTGCAAGTTAAGTAAGCAAGCAAGCTTCACATTTTATAACTGGCAGGAAGCAAATTGATTTTGTTGTCTGCTCCAATTTTTTTGATTCATAGAAGTGTATTTGCAGCAAAAGAAATTCAGTTAAGATATCTTGTATTCCACAATTCCTGTTAGATATAGAAATTGCATCTTAAAAGCATCGGTTTTCTTATCATTTGTTAATGCTGCTTGTTTGAATTCATTGATTGATGGAACTACATATTGCAAGCTATGATACAAAAGTAGCTGTCTGATCCCTTACTTTTCTACTCTATTTTAATTGAACAGAAGCAGGTAGTGGGAAAACAGATTCCAACTAGGTTTGAAATCCATTTAAGACTCTCCAGGCTGACTCTCTTGAGATGGTACTCCAGAAAATATTAAACATAAATACATAGTGCTTGCCTTTGTGGAAACCTATGGTGGTGAATCATTCATCTTGGAGTTAGCACAGGACTTTTCAGAAAGTCTGTAGCTGTTGATTTCATGGCCAGAAAGGGTAACTTGCGTGGTAAGGGGTTTGAGAAGAATGCATCAGTGGACCCTGTTGCCTCTCCAGAGTCAAGTGGTACGCCCTCAAAGAAAATGGGATCAAGGTCTGCAGCTTCAGCCATACACGAGGGATCTGGCAATAGCAATGAGAATGCTCAGAATATTGATTGCCCAGACAATCAAAGCAATATTTCTAGGAACAAATCACAGAGGTCCAGAGGTTCAGGAGATGGTAAACAGGGTGCAGGGCTTGAAGAACCCAATACTGCTAAGGGAAGGACTTCTCTATCTGGACAACAACCGGGTACAAAACTAATGTCTTCCAAGTCAAAAGAAGTAAGCACATCTAAAGAAAATGGAAAGCAAGTAACTGCTGGTGATGGTGATGGAATTAATGCTGGTGAGGCAAGGGAGTATGAGGAAAGGTTGATCAATGCTGAAAGTTGTAGTGGAGACATACCGATCCCTACTGAAGCCACTAGTACTCAATACCCTCAGATGCAAGAAAGCGTGGAGAATGGGATGGATGTCAGCTCCCAACACCTAGAAGGGAATGGAAATGGCAAGAGTAAAGTTTCATGTGCCGCTACTCTATTTAGACAAGCTTCAGAATGGATCCAGCAGCAGAAGCCTGCATTAATGGCATTCAATGCAGCTATTTTACAGGCAAGAGACTTTATTGTTCATAGGTTTCGGCATACATGGCCCATAGTTTGCACATGGCTGTTGCATTTGGGAAGGTTATTCCTCCTACTTTTTATACTGTGGCTGGACTGCTGTCTCAGAGGCATGGACTCATTTCTTCGTTTGGGCACGTCATCCTTCTTTGTGGTTATTTGGTGCAGCTTTCTTAGCTTCATTGCAATGGCAGGCATTTTCAATGTTCTTCTGAGTCTTGTAAGTTCTCATACCCAACAGTAGCCACATCTATAGTCTAAGTCCTTGAAGACTGCAGTGGCCAATTTTGTTATTGTAAGATCCAATGCTAGTTTAATCTATATTTTGAAGTTTGATACCCTGGAGTCTGGAACCTGGATCACATAGCTATTAGTATGCTTTATGTCTTATGATTTGGTCATTTGAAATTCATAAGCTCTAAATTTTTTTGCATAATTTCATTTTTAATGTTGATTGTCTCTGATTGTTTAAGTGATATTTTTTGTACAAACCAATATGCCTTTTGGCTTTCATGCAATCTATGGAGATGTCTTAAAATATTCTGCAATCTTAAATCTTGTCAATTGTGCCATTGCATTATTGACATTATGTTGAGCTTAAACTAGTCAAAAGTTCCTGTCAAGCGATGGAGAAAAGGAACTACATGTTTTCTCACATGTGCATACACATAGTGTCAGTTAATCAACACCAGATGATATTTAACATGATGGTTATATTATTTTTAAGATTAGTTGATCATCCTCACAGTGATCATCATTTCTTGTGGGCTCATATTGGATAATGCCATCTAGTTCTGCATGGGTTATGCTTTTTAGGCCCGTGAGACCCCGTGGATATATATATATATATACACACACACACACACACACACACACACACACACACACACACCACTGCGATCCAGACACACAATTTTTTTTGTACAAACCAATATGCCTTTTGGCTTTCATGCAATCTATGGAGATGTCTTAAAATATTCTGCAATCTTAAATCTTGTCAATTGCGCCATTGCATTATTGACATTATGTTGAGCTTAAACTAGTCAAAAGTTCCTATCAAGCGATGGAGAAAAGGAACTACATGTTTTCTCACACGTGCATACACATAGTGCCAGTTAATCAACACCAGATGATATTTAACATGATGGTTATATTATTTTTAAGATTAGTTGATCATCCTCACAGTGATCATCATTTCTTGTGGGCTCATATTGGATAATGCCATGTAGTTCTGCATGGGTTTATGCTTTTTAGCCCTGTGAGACCCCGTGGATATATATATATATATATATACCACTGCGATCCAGACACACTATTTAGAATACTCTTCTTGTTCATGAGATTGGAATAAAAGAAAAGAGATGCCCATATCTTTTATGCCATAGCCAGTTTTTAGGGTTTTCGCTTGAGAGGAAAGCCTGTTCTTTCTTTACTACGCCTTCAAACGTTCAAACCCATATAACTTATTTATTCTGACACTTGTGGCTATCAATTTGATATTTCTGTTTTTTCATTAGACATTGCTTTGCTGAAAAACAATTATGTACTGTTCATTTGCAATTTGACTCATTGATAGCAAATTTTGTATTGTGCTAGGTATGTAAAGAATGTTCTCAGTTTTTCCAATATTCTTAATCTTTCCTACTCTGTTACTTTAAAGTTTCATGGGTATCACACCTTTGCCTTCCACCTCATTGGAACTGTCATCTCCAAGTGCAATAGTATCAAGCATCAACATTGGACAATGTTTCCTTTCTGCATGTCATGTTTTAGGTGACTGTTGGACATGTGTTGTAGTCTTTGTAGGTTTCCAAAGCAAGGGGTGTGTTGGGGGGCAAGTGCCCCTGGAAGAATTTTTTGGATCTGTTTTGAGCAGTTTTTGGCCCATTGTAAATTAATTCCGGTCAAGGAATTGGGGTTGTATTTTAACCCGTGTTAATGGATTAGGTATCTAGATGCTATAACAGTGTATTGTAAACAAAAAGTATAATACAATGAGATAGAGAGTGGAGAAACCCTCAAGAATGCTGGTTTTCCCGGTTTTGGGTTTCCAGGGTAAATCTTTGTGTAATTTATGTGTGAGCCATTTTTGATTGTTGTGTTTTAGATTCTGTTTGGTATTGTTTTCCTTTACACAGGTTTGTCAAAGTGTCTTCAGATACTAAATCAGATACTAAACATTTTGGGGTGCATCTAGAGAATTTAAAAGCTTATAATTATTCTCTTAGTCTTCAATAAAATTATTTGTATTGTTGCTTATACCTCTTCGTTCGTCTGTGTTTGCATTGTTTTGATTCCATTGCTTTTTTGTTTGTTTCTTATAACAATAATCTTCAGCAGGACAACATTTTCTGGAATAATTTCAATGGGATGTGCATATTTTGATTTGAACTGGAACTGGTGTGAGACATATCTTGTACAGGGAGATTATGATTGTCTCCTTTTACATTGCTATTTCCGCCTCCTTTGCCACAAACTCTACCACAAGCTCTTTCTCTGAATTGAATTTTTCTATTTGTTGGCTTATTATGACTGACATTCAATCTGCATACCTCTGTTGAAGCATTCCCACTTCATGTGAATAAAAGTCTTTTTTGGAAGTAATATACTGTGGTCACATAATTTGCAAATGACTTATTTAGACTTCCAAGATGAATGGTTATAAAATTATGATTTGAATTTTTTTCACTAATTGCATTAAACTGCTATTGAATTTCCTCAAGACTCTCGTCATGATATGTCTGTGTGACACTTCAGAGGATCTAAGTCACCCCGTGCTTTCAAAAAGGACTAAATTGACCAAATGTCATAATTTTGTTGCCTAAAGAAAAGCCTGACTACATACTTCAAAAGGTATAGGCTTGTTAGTGTATTCCAGATAAACAGAAAGAACTGTTCTCATTAACATCTTTAAAGCAAATTATACTGCTGATCTGCACTGTATCCTTTTTATTCCGTTTATGAATGATGCCTCTTCTTTAAGAGGCCCTCCATTTGTTTCAGCTATTACAAGTGAACATTCTTGCAATGGTAAGGGTTCCTTAAATAATTTGTCAGAAATTTCATTAAGTTCACGGTAGTGTTGCAAATATTGGTGATGTATTGCCAACATCATGATATACTGCAATTGTCTCAGTGCAGCAATGTTATCGCTGGAAAACATTGTGATTTTTTTTTTGAATATGTTGCAATATATCAGCAAAATATAGCAAAAAATGGAAAATATCGACTGAGGCAAGATATTTTTGGATTTTTTTGTTCACTTTGAAGAGGGGAAGCAGGGGATGGAGAACAAAGGGGCTACTCACAATAACATTTGCCCATAAAAGGGATAGAGGGAGGAGGGGATTGCTTTAGATGTTTAAAAAATTGAAAAAATAAATATTATTGTATCTTTTTTTAAGTGTGCCAATATTTGGTGATATTTTGCTTGATGTTGCCGATAAGTTTATTTTTGAAGCCTTGGCGATAGATTCACCGACACGATGTTTGCAACATTGGTTCATGGAATAAATAAATAAAAAGGTCAGGTTTTCAAAGGATCCTCATACTTCCTTGATTTTTTCCATCACTGGGAACCTGGAGGAGATATAGCTTTGTCAACTTTGCCCTATCCTTTACCCAGTCTATGACAAGCTTACCATATCCCAGAACCTGCATTTTTGAAATCCCTTTTTCATCTGCCAGTCTTAACTATAACCTTATTTTTTGTAAGTTCTAATCTATTAAAAAAGAAAATGGTGGTACATATGAGTTTACAGACAGACCTGCTCAAGATGAGCAGGTATAGTGTTCCAAGATAAGTCTGAGCCCTCCCTCCAGGAGGCAAAACAGGCTGTCCAAAAAAACATACACAAAAACCTCCTTAGTTTTTGGAGGAACCAGATACAGTGCTAACACGTTAACATTGAAATAAACAAGAAAAATCTGAGAGTGCCATGCTGAACAACACGTGGCCGAGGTGAAAAAACCTTGGGGCTTGCATGCAGACCGGCACATGGCCATGGCGAAATCGGTTCACGGCTTGAAGAATGGTTCCTCCTCGATAGGACAGCTGTAACCTAGTGAGGCTGGCTGAGCAGGCGCACTTGGCTGAACAGGATCGCTTGACTTGGCCTTCGTGGTTCCACTGGACGTCGCCTCCGAAGTTTCGTTAGACGTCGCCATTTATTCATCACTGGAGCTGCTTTCCTCTTCCATTAGACCTGCAGGGGGCGAATTGGTGGGGAGTGGAGCTGTCTTTTTGGTGACGACTGGGTTGGATGAAAATTTGCATGAAGGGAGTGTGGAGGGTCGGCAATGCAGAGGGGGGATGGAGCTGAGTGAAGCAACAGGGGTGGAGGCTGGGGCGACAGAGGGCGGTGGTGGAACCGGAGGCGCAACAGCTTGCGCAGCTGGCGGGGGTGGAGCTGGAGGGACCAGAGGGTTGAACCTGAGGACCAACCGAGTGAGCAGGTTCTTAAAAACCCAGTAATTCTGTTTGCGCTCCGTTGTTCTACCAACTACACTGAGAGCTCCGGATAATTCATCTTCCCAATCATTAACAATTCGCCTAACTTCCTCCGGGATCTCCAAATCAAAGTCGTAGCCACTAGCTTGGGCCGTGAGAGGTAAGTGGCGAGGATCCTGAGCAATACGACCATGCCCTCTGCGGGGGGTACCTCTTTGTCTTCGGGGCATAGCTTGAGCACAACTGTGAGCAGAGTAAGGTTATGACAGACTGAAAGCAGAGCAGGTAGATGATGAGCCAGAGTTGAGCACTGGGGTGACGGTCCGAAGCCGAGAAAACTGATAGCAGAGCACGAAGCAGGGTGCAAGTGAATCAGCCCAGCCTCCAACGTCGTCCATGTTAAGTGGCGTTGGTGAGATTTATGGCAGCCAGGTGGGCAATTAATGGCGACAAGGCTTTGAAAGGACAGCCTGGTCCTTTCGGCCTGCCCAAACGCGTCCACGTCCCCCTTTGATATGAATGTGTGCACTGACGGCGGTGGGGTGAGGTCATCCTCCGCCCTGTCCACGTGTCCATGGTTGACACCCGCATCCGGGGATCTTAACTATAACCTTACTGCACACAGCTCTGCTTTATTATGGGTGCGTTGTCCAAAGTCATTTTTGAAGGTGATACTATGATTGCTGGATAAAAATAATATACCTCCTGAAGCACATATAGCAGGGGATCCTTGACTACCTCTGTCAAAATATCCCCAAGTTTTAGACTGATCTATGTCTGGCTGATTTGAAATTCTCACAAGCGTCTCCTTCAATGATTTCTGGATGCCACTTTAAGTATATCCCACTTGGTGACTGACCTGTATAGGTAAGATGTCTTTTTCTGGAAAATCATATCTTTTCTGGCTTAACCAGATTTCCCAGGCCACAGTGCAAGGTAAGGTTTTATGGTTGCTATTTTTTTATTCTTGTACTGGGCTTTGAAATACTTTGCAATGGACTTTGCTTCCCATTTCCCTTTTTCTGTAACATGGTTTAAAACCTCATTCCTTACTTCTCTTGTAAAGAGGCAGAGATCCAGTAAATGATCATTGGATTCTTAGTTGTTTTTGCACAGGATACAGCTACCTGGGCGTTCGTAGTTATCCCAACTAAGGGCTTTATTGAACAGCGCCAACCAGAAGAAGATTCTACTTTTCAAAGGACAGCTCAGCTTCCATACTATCTTCCACCAGCAACCTTCTCTCTCGCTCTCTCTCTCTGTTTCTTCCTTTATCTTCACGTCATAACCTAACTTTGCTGTAAAGTTTTCAGGACGTTTATTTTTTGGCAAATGATCTCAACATCTTCATCTTTTAGCTTTAATCCTTTTATGCTTGAAGTTACACAGGTACTGCTTCCATTCTTCAGCTAGATCTTCATGGAGACCAAGTTGAACTTTATATTTCCATCCTTGATTCCATATGTTGCTTGATTCTTGTTCAACTGCATTTACCAGGCTAAAAATCTAGATGGACAGACAACCTGAAGCTTTCAGGGAATCCCAACCAAGGTTCTTCTCCATTTTTAACCATGTTTCCTTTCCCTACCTTCCATAGTAGCCATCTCTCTACAAGGGGAAGGCTTTCACCATATTGCATTCCAAACATTTGAGGCTCCTCTAGCTGTCTTTGCACCTTTTGTTATCTATTCTTCAATTGTATTTGGAGCAATGGATTTGCATTCATTGTTTTTCCCAAAGACCATCGTCGTGAATGAATCTCCAGAGGCTCTTTGCTACTAGGGCCATTCCAAACAAGTGAATATTCTTGAGCCTCCATCCACCATTTTCCTGTTAATCTCCGGAGGCTCTTTGCTACTAGGGCTATTTTAAACAAGTGAATATTTTTGAGCCTCCATCCACCATCTTCCTGTTATTATACTGTTAATGTGCTCTGCATTACCGATGAAGACCTAAGTGCCCCAGAATAAGTATAACCGAACATTATAGTAACGGAGAATAACAGAGCAGTCACATGACAGAATTCTGCAATGATGCTAGAAGCAGTGAACAAGGCGGATATATTAAAATGAGATATTCAAGTCTCATCCTATTTATACAATGGAGTTGGCCACATATTTCTACAAAATGGTGCTAAAGGCACATTAAATGCCTATTAAAGTCACAATCCTACCCTAATCATGGTGTGGAGCAAGAAAACAAGTTTTGATACAGGCATAATACTGTCAATGGGTAATGGCGCATGTTTGTTGGGTATCATGTCCCCCACTGTTTGAAAATATGGTGGCGAAAATGGGCTGATCAATGCTATTAAAATGGGCTAGTTCTGTCAGTTGACATGAAACTACAATGGCTGTATGATGGAGGTCAGCCTCCATTGTGCCAGTGCATCTGTCAAGAGGTGTATGGTTGCTGGCCAAGATTGGCACTGTCAAATGAGGGTGTGCTGCATCAATATGTTTTGCAATCTGGTAGATGACCAAAATGTTGGGTCTCTTTGGCAGTGCCAGTGTTGTTGTGGGTGACAAGTGTGAATTTCTTTGCCAAGAGCATGTTATATGACTGTTATCACCCGGGAAAGCCCTGGACAAAAGGTGACCCAAGTTTCCAAAAAACACCTAGGGAATGTCCTGTCACTTAATCACACTCCCTCTCTCTTCTGGGTTGATTCTTGTCAACCCAAGGGGGTGTCTCCATAAAGGTTTGAAGCCTGAACTTCAGATAATCAGGAAAAAGTGCCTCATACTTGCGATCTCCTTGCTGTTTGGTACAGATCTGCAAGGGTACGTGCATACCAGCAATGTTTCATGACCTGAAAATGACAAATGTTAGCCTTAGAATCAACTGATTCATATAAACTTTCAAGATAAATCTGATTCAATCCTATCAGATGGCTTATAATGGGAAATGGGGTCAAAGGACCAAGAAAACCAATCAGGTGAATATGTGAGATCTGATTGTCTCATTCAACAAGCTAAATTCTAGCAGAGGAGCCATGGAAGCAGTTCAAGGACTGAGTTTTCACACACACACATCAATCTACCGCCAAAAAGGCAAATTCTTTATTGTTGAACAGAGGTGCAACAGCAATGTCTGATTCACAACAAAGATTCAAGTTCATTTCAAAAGATTGTGATGAGTCGGAAACATGATCTTAATCTGAGACCTGATTACAATGGGAGAACGTGCTTGTGCCAAATGCAGCAGATCTCCAGGACTCCTAAATATGTGTGCCATCTTCAAGGCAGAAAATGAAAGCTGAAGAAAGGAGGATGGGGATGAGAGGGAAGAAAAATGAGATTGCCAAGTCTCTGAAAAATGACCAACCCCTTTATGAACATCTGAAAGCCCATCAAATGGACACCTTCTCCTTGAAATCAGTGGTGTTGATTTTTCTGCGCAGCATCGAGAGTCATTCTCTTAGGAGAATGGGCACACCTGGTTTAGGACCACGGTGTAGACTCAACCCAGTGTTGAGTGACCATTCTGTTGAATGGTAGATATCTGGTCCTTGACCATGATATGGACCCGACTTTGCCCTGGGTAGACTCAACCCAGTGTTGAGTGATCATTTTGTTGAATGGTAGATATATGGTCCTTGACCATGATATGGACCCAGCTTTGCCCTGGGTAGACTCAACCCAGTGTTGAGCGACCATTCTGTTGAATGGTAGACATCTGGTCTGGGACCACGATGTGGACCAGTCTAGTACTGGTAGACTCAGCTTAGTTATGAGTAGCCATTCTCGTGGAGAATGGAGGCGCTTGGTCTGTTACCAAGTATTTGACTTAGGGTCAAATTATGCAGCCTATGGCTGAGGTACTTGGTCTGTTACCAGGAAGGCACTATAAGCCCTATACTTGGTCTAGGCATGTGTGACACTTTGACCCTTGATCAATGGGCTTGTGGTCTTCTCCAAGGCTTAACTACCCTTGGCTAAGATAACCTAGTACCTGATCTTGGTGTCACACAGAGTGTGAGATAAAAGCATTAATAACTCTCTTGGTTTATGATGATGCACTTTGAATGGAATTAAAAGACCACAGGTAATGATCACAGGGGCACTTGAAAAAGGCTAAAAGCAAAAGTCAAAAATACATAAGAACTTTTAGACCACGGGAAAAGGGACCACAGGTGAAAGTAAAAAATACATAAGGACTTTTGGACCATAGGAAAAGGAACCACAGGTGAAAGTAAAAAATACATAAGGACTTTTGGTAAAAGTAAAAAATACATAAAGGACCTTTTAGACTACAGAAAGGTAAAAAGGTAAAAGTGAAAATTAGAAAAGAATAAAAGAATATTATTTTGTTCTTTCTAATTTTGGTCCACTTACAGGTGACTCAAGGATATAAAAGAAGATTAATCCATTTCATTATGACACATACTTGCTCTCACAAGTACAGTTGCACCAACTGAAGATTGCACAGGTTATTGAAGAGAAGAGAAATTAATATGATGCCCTAGCATGGATGAGTCTAGCTATGGCAGTCACAATTATTCTTCCTGTAAACCCTAAGCTAGGGTTTTATCAACAACAACAATTCTTATCTGTTTTTGGGTTTGGGTTTTACCCTAAAACTACCTTTTTCCACAGCAGCTGCAAGTCACCCACAAACAACCATCATTCTCTCGGGCTAAACACCTTCTTCACTGGCAGCCATCCACAAGTTTTGGGCAGCCCTTTCTTACCTCACGGGTTGCCCCTCTTCTCTCTCGGGCAGGGCCACCTTTAGAGAATCTGGACAGGGTTAGGGCTGCTTGGGCAGACCCTCCGGTTGCTTGTGGAGATCCTTGGCCTGCTACAGCAAGCCCTCAAGCTACTTGTGTAGACCCTCAGATTGCTATAGCAGGCCCTCGGGCTGCTTGTGCAGACCCTTGGGTTGCTACAGCAGGCCCTCGGGCTGCTAGCAGCCTGCCCGTAAGGGCATCCGCGTTTGCAACAGACCCTAAGGCTGCCAACAGACAACTCGTAAGGGCTGTTGTGTATACAGCAGGCCCTTGGGGCAACCACCAGGTCCTCCGGGAAGTCACCAGGCCCTTCGGGTAGCCACCAAGACCTGTGGGCAGGAGAGAAGAGTTTGGGTAAGGGCAGAAGAGTGTCCGGGCAGCAGCAAAATTATTTCGGGCAACAACAGAACAATTTCGGGCAACAACAAAAGATTTCGGGCAGGTTAAACAGGATCTAGGCAGCATCTCGGGTAGGTTTGACAGGTTTCTGGGCAGGTTGGAAAAGACAGGCAGATCTCGGGCAGGCTGAGAGGGTAGTTTGGGTAGCCTTAGTTCAGATCTGGGCAGCCTCCTCACAATCCGGGCAGCTGCCGTACAGTCCTGGAAAAGACAAACAAATTTATAAGCGTCTCATCTCTCCTAGCAGGAGAGAGAAAAGTTAGGGCAAAAAAGCCCTAGTTTGACAGAAACCCTAATTGGGTGATTTTTATGTAAATTTATCTTTCGTAATTTTCTGTGCTACAAGCCCATTAGGGTTTGTGGAATTTTTGAAAAAAAAAACTCAATCATCTCATTTTCGAGATGAGCTACTAATGCTTTTGGGGTTTTTGTCTTTTAAAGGTTTCCCCAGTGAAAAATCTTGTGTTCATGTGTTGATGTGGTTGATTTTGTTTTAACTGCACTTGTCATTTGTTATCAGTTAGTCTGCAAATTCTTAAGTATTCATGCTAATGCTGAAATTCAACATGGTATCAGAGCTTAGCATGTGAAAACACAGTAAAAGGACATTACTGTTGTTTTCCTAGACCTTGGGATAAGGTTTGCAGACTTAACATTTGACTAAGTTGCAGGGATGGCTGTCAATATTTTCAGACCAGAAGAGAAGCTCTATGGTTCAACCAACTACAACTCTTGGAAGGCTAGGTTAACAACCATTCTAGAAGAGAATGACTTGGATGACATTGTTTTTAATGTCATTGAAGAACCAACATCAAATGCTAGAAGGCTTGCTTACAAGAGGAAGCAAGGTAAGGCTAGAAGGATCATCTATGATTCTGTTAAAGAGACGGTGATGCCCAACATCACAGCTTTGAAGACTGCTAAAGAATGCTTTGATACTTTGGCAAATCTATATGAGAAGAAGGCTCCCAGTCAGAATAGAGTCTTGAAGAAAAGAGTACGAACTTTGAAGCTGAACAAGGATGAAGGGTCGGTTCCTTCTTCACGAAGATTGCACAGGTAAGAGATCAACTCATTGCTATTGGTATAACTGTTGATGATGATGACCTTGTGCAAACAGTGGTTTATGGTCTCCCAAGCTCTTGGGAAACTTTCATGGCATCCGTCAGTGGACATGAGAATCAACCAACCTTTGAAAGGCTTTGGCATGATTGCATAGAAGAAGAGGGAAGGACCTCAGGCAAGGTAGCCAAGGAAGATAACCTTGCACTTGCAACAAAGACAAAGAAGTTCAAGAAGCCTTTCCCTCAACAAAGGAAGGGAAAGAAACCTGAGGGTAAGTTTTCTGACATGTCAAAAGTGGAATGTTATAATTGCCACAAGTTTGGACATTTTGCTAAAGACTGCAGGCAGAACAAGAAGAAACCCATGCGAAGGTTTCAAGCATCTGTTGCAGAAGCAGAGGAAGAAGAAGATGAAGAACCAAGGAAGAAGAAGAAAACCAAGGCTAGCAAAACTGAAGAACCTAGAAGAGAGTACTACTTGATTTCTGCTCTCACTGGTTTTTTCACAGATTGTGCCACTTCTTGGTTGGTGGATAGTGGTTCCTCCAGGCACATGACAAGTAACCGTGGAGCTCTCACCAGTTACAGAAAGAAGAAGTTCACCACTCAGGTAGAACTTGGAGATGACTCCACTTACAAGATTGAAGGAGTTGGCTCAACTTCACTTCAACTTGACTCAGGTACGATTCTTCATATTGATGATATTCTTTATATTCCTGGTTTAAAGAAGAATCTTCCATCTGTTGCTGGCTTAGAGGACAAGGGCTTCAGAGTCCTCTTTATGGACAAGAAAGCCCTCCTATGGGCAAAGAATGAAGACCTAAGCTCAACAGTACAGATTGGGGTTCAAGAGGGAGGCCTTTACAGGGCTTTTGAGGATTCCACTCATGCAGTTGACCCATGTGAGTTGTGTCATGGAAGGTTTGGACACCGTCACTGCACAACACTCCCATGCTTATAGAAGATAGTCAATAGAGATGTGGTCTTCCATGAGAAAGCTGTGTTTCGTCAAACACAAGAGATTTCAAAGGAAGATGAAGTACCTCCACTTGAGTTTCTAGTTTCAGAAATTCAGACAGAGGAAGAGGAATTTGAGGATCAAATTCCAAATGTTCCAGAGTACACTGAAAGTCCACCATAAGAACTACTTGAAGTTCCTCCTTACAAAAGGTGACCAGCTCAGTATCAAGAAATGCTACAAGAAGGCGAGAAGAATAAAGCTCCTCCCAGGACTTTTAGAGAAAGACCACATAAGTACTCAGGTCTTATGAGTCGGCTTGACGGTACAGAACCTCCATCATACGAAGAATCAACAAGTAAACAGGTATGGGTTGATGCCATGATTCAAGGGTACTATTCAATCATGAAGAATGATGTGTGGGAAGTTGTTCCCAGACCAACAGGAAAGTCAATAGTGACAATTGCTCCTGTTGCCAGGTATACTACCTTTAGAACCATCATTTCACTTGTTGCATTATTCAGATGGAAGTTACATTAGACAGATGTAAAGACAGTCCTCCTCAATGGTAAGATTGAGGTGGAAGCTTATATTGAACAACCTGAAGGCTTTGTGAAGAAAGCCTTGTATGCTTCGAGAGTCTGGTATGCGAGGATGGATGGATTGCTCCAGAACTTGGGTTTTTCCAAAAGTATAGCTAAGTCTAACTTGTATTTTGAGGTTGTTCATATTACATAATCATGTCTTGATACTTGTCCTATATATAGATGACTTGTTTCTTACAGGTGATGAACATTTGATAGAGCAGTATAAGAGGGAGCTTACCTTTGAATTCGAGATGAAAGATCTTGAATTAGTGCATTACTTCTTTGGCTTAGAGGTCTTGCAAAAGCCAGGCAAGATCTTCTTAACTCAAGGAAAGTATGCAGTGGACATCTTGCAGAGATTTGGGATGCAGGACTGCAAGTCTATGGGCAAGTAATCACGTGGGTGGTGTAACAGGGAAAGCCTAGGCACGCAAGCAAAGTAAACCACGCAGGTGATGCATATGGAGCAACAACAAAGGTCACACAGAGGAGAAGTCACGTGCAGAGCAAGAAGAGCAGTCACGCGCGGAAGAGATATTGTCACTCAACGAGAGGAGAATAGTCACGCGAGTTAATTAGCTGGAGTTTACACAGTCTTGCGAATGGAAGAGTCACGTAAATGGAGGAGTCATATTGAAACATGCGGAAAGCAGGAATCACACAGATGCTGGGCGAGTGTATAAACATGCTAGGGTAGAGACCACCGTCACCCAAAATAAACAGAGAATAACCAGTGAGGGTAGGAACTACAGGTATGACCACGTTGAGGAATGTTCATACTAAAGGAGTCACATGGAGCAGTCGCACAGAAACAATCATTCGAAGGTGGAATGGTGGTCACGCTGCATACAGCCAGTCACACGAGCAGAGGAATGAGATATGCCAGCAGAGAACCACAGGGTATGCCAGCAGACACAGAAGAAGAGGACATGGCCACGCGGGTTGAAGACAAATCGTGCAGTGGGATATTACATCACCCAACAGGGGTTTACCGTCACACAGGAGAAAGACCAATCGCGGGTGCTAGCGGAGAAAAGAAGGCCAGTCACGCGGACAAGGAAATCAGATCCAGATAACTTGTCATGCTTGCGGAGTAAACACGATCATGTGTAGCAGCGAAGAGATGCCCGATCACTTGATGAATAATAGTGCTTTTATAAGTGTCGTGGCTATATAACCAAATAAAACCATAAAATGAATGGTTCATAAAATGGTCCAAATCATAACCAAAGGTCCAAGGGTAAAGATATAAAATGGTCAAATGATTTTATAAAAAATAAAACCAAAAAATAGAATTGACTTAGGATAGTGTACAACAAGTTCTAAGGGTGTCATAAAGTTAAACCAAACATAAAGTGGTCCAAAGATAAAATAAAATCACAAACAACAAATTGTCCATCCATAGAGTAAATAGTCCAATGATTTTATAATAAATGGTCCAAAGGTCTCATAATAAAACTCATAAGGTAAGAGTCAACATAACCAAGGTACACATAATAAGAGTGCTAGGACCAAGTAAGATAAAGGACCATGAGTCAACCAAAGGGGTCACAAGAAGACAATCCACATACCTACAAGATCAAGGTGAACCATAATGGTGGACAAACGACTCCTTTTACCTAAAGGACCAATAAGACCTAGGGCTTTAATCTTTTCTCTCTCAAGGTACATTGTTTTATATATATTTGTCATCACTGTATAAGGGGAAGATCCAAACGTATGGTACAATCCTTTGGTCCTCAATACTGCTCCTAAGGGTTAGGTGCTAGTGAAATCATCAAGGGGTGGCTAGTCCCTTGAGAAGCAACCTAGCAGTAACGATTAGGAGAGAGGACATCACATATTGTCATCTTCCATTCTCAAAGAATGGCTCTCAGCCCTAGGCCGAGTTTCAGTCCTAAACTGAAACAAATTCCTGCTAACTGACCAGGTACCTCCATTCTCCCAGAGAATGGATCTCAGTACTAAGCTGAGCTTCAGTCCCAGACTGAATCAAATTCATGATCAGGTGCCTCCATACTTCCAGAGAATGACTCTCATCACTAAGCCGAGCTTCAGTCCCAGACTGAATCAAATTCCTGGTAACTAACCAGGTGCCTCCATTCTCCCAAAGAATGGCTCTCATCACTAAGTTGAGCTTCAGTCCCAGATTGAATCAAATTCCTAGTAACTGACCAGGTGCCTCCATTCTCCCAAAGAATGGCTCTCAGCACTAAGCTGAGCTTCAGTCCCAGACTAGAATAAGTCTCTGCCTCTACCTGCAGGTTCTACTTGGATATCGTGTCCCGGGTCCTAAACCAGAATACCTTAGAGGCTTATAGGGGCCCTAGCCACATGCCAGGGGCTTTGCCATGGCATGAACCTGCTTGGTCCCAACAAAAAACCCCAGGAGACTATTAGGGGCCCTAGGGTACCTTCTAGGGTCTTACTCTGCCCTAGTTAACTGACTAAGGTACCATCCTCCCTGAGAATGGGTCTCGCAACTACACTAACTTTAATAATTAGGACATCGAAAGATAAAGTGCTCCTCGATCTCAACCTCTCGAAGATGGCATACTTGGTAGATCCTGTTTGATCGACCGAGCTGGCGATCTGTCTTTATTCAGAGATAGCGAGAGCCCACTTTGAACTAGCCTAAGGAAATACGAGGAGCATGTGCCCATTGGCAAAATGTGTAAGGGGGCTGGATAATGAGACTGTCCCTCATATCCAAAGAGTGTGTAGCATAGAAGGCCATTTTGTGATGTAACCCCCTGAGGGTTGATCCAAGTAACTTGCACAAATTATCAATAAATGTCATCACTAATGATTTTGTTCAACTCCTGCTCGGAAGGTAGGAGCTAGTTGTGTCCAGGGAATATCTAAAAGAAGGAATCCAGTGCATCGCAATACCAACAATGCTAAAAAGTCTGCGACGCCCAGAGACCAACATCTAGAGTGACCTAGAGTGCTAATTGAGGCGATGTCCTTAGAAAAGAGATAGGTCAAGTATGGGTACTGATCACGCCCCTTCACCCTATCGGCAAGGCTTTGGAGGGGATGTAAGAGAGTGACAAGGCTAATCACAACCTCAAGCTGGAAAGGTCGAGCATCAAATTCCTGCAAGTACAATGTGCCGACGCACTGTTTGTTTGTATCTGATGATGCGACAGAGGAGGAGGATTTGCAGTCTCTTTGCTAAGCCCAATCACTTTCAAGTAGGCATGGTCCCCACACCTCAGAGCCATAGACGACTGTGGGTCAGAAGAGAGTATCCATGAGAGACATCTTGAATGAGATGTCCTGGAAATGGTGTATGAAGCATTGTCTCTCAAGACGTGCTAGGAGTCTGTGTCCTTTATTAACACAAGACTAAAGAGCTTATTTCAGCCTGAAATAAGGTCCTATGAATTGAACCCCCAAATAGGTATAGGTGCTAGTGATTTCAATCTCCTACCCTCTAAAGAAGAAATGAAGATCAATAAGTAGCCTCTTCGATTAGTTGAAGATCATGACCCAAGTTTACTGTCAATTGACAAAGATCACTATATATGACCAAGGCATCCAACTATCTCTGCAATCCGTCCGGAGATGAGGCTAAGAGGACATGTTATCAACGGAGAGCATACTAGAAATCAAGACTTCGTAGAGAAGGCATCCATCGTCGTCTTGAATGTGCTTCTGTAAGAAAGACCCTAGCTCATCGACGTAAATCCCAAATAGTGTGGGAGACAAAGCACACTCTTGCTTCACCCCAATGGTACTCTTGATGAAATATGAAACCCCGTGGGATGTGTGAAGACGACCAAGGATTGACTCATATAATCTCATAATGGCAATCAGAAGGGTCTTGGAGATGCCAATGTCTTGGAGCCTTTGAAATAATGCAACTCTAGGGGTAGAGTCGAACGCCTTTCAAAAGTCTACAAAGCAAATGTAAACTTTCGAAGTGCGGTGACGTGCCTCCTCAATGATGGCCCGGAGCTTGAGAATGTGGTTAATGGTCTCGTGTGTTGGTGTGAAGCTCACTTGTCCTCTAGCTTTGAGTTGTCTCCTCTCAAGCTCCCTAGAAAATTGCATATGGAGATTTATAGCATATAGCTTGGAGAAATTATGGCCAACCATGATTGTTCTGTAGTTATTGGGATCGATGTTAGGGATCGATTTATGGACTTGGTGAATAATATGATGTGGCCATGGTACAATGAAGACAGTGTAGACCACGTGGTTAAATAGATCGACTAAATGACAATCAAGTGTTCGAAGGCCATGTTTGAAGAGTTCAACTTGGAACCCTTCATCATCCGCTACTTCGCTAGAACTCATGGCTGAAATAGGTTCCCAAACATCATGGGGAGTAAATCAGTAACATTTAACAGGGGCGGAGGTGACATTGATAAGGGGCTGCCTTGGGATGTCATAGAGGGAAGAGGTGTAGGAGAACATGGCATTTGGATCAAGATTAGGTGGGAGATGGGAGTGGTGGGGAAAATAGTGCACCATAGATGTTTGGGGAATCAATAAGGGAAGTACTGAACTTTCGCCACCTAAGAGAGATGAAGAGGCATTTCTTGTTCAAGAGGATAAAACGGTAGTAAGCTTTGAGAATTGGGTAGGAGGGGTGACCATGGTTGAAGGCATGCCAAAGTTGGGCATGGAGATGCTTGTAGGTATTATCATACCATTGGTTCACGGGGTAGAACCCAAGCTTTTAGAGAAGGGGGGTGGATAATGTGGAGTGGGGGTAAGCTTGGACGGTAGCCTTCTAGAGGATAGAAGAAAGACGAGTACGTGGCGAAGGCAGAATCAAGGGAGGCAAAACGAGACATGAGAGGGAGCATCTAACAGAGGGTGGAAGTAAAGGTGTCGTGGTCCCCCTCAATAAAGAGATTATTGGTTTGAGGTGGACCCGAGGGTGGGGGAGGGGGTTTGCCAATTTGAAGGGAGTAGAGGGAGCATGGTTAACTAAAGGGATGGGGTTTACAGTGAAGTGATGAATGAAGGGGAGAAGGTCCTGACTGGAAAGAGGACATAATCCACTACACCTCGACCACCACCATGAGGCTGGCAAGTGAAAGAGCAGAAAGTCGGGAAATATGGGAGGCCATTAAGGATCAATAGCTCGTGGGATTCTCCAAGCTGCAGAAGGTGCTTGTCGTACCTTGTCAGAGGTCCCAAAATATTGTCAGATGATCAGTGAAGTCCCAGAGAAACTGGATCAGTCTCCTAAACACAACACGTCCTCAGAGTAATCATGTAGAGGGATGTGAAGGGCTCTGGTGTGGGAATTAAAGTCACCAAAAAGATGACCTCTCACTATGAAATGCTGGATGATGCCATAGCATAGATCCAAATATGGGTCGTTGTCAGGTTCGTCATGGATAACAAATTGAGATGAAGGTAGGGGAAAGTAGCAAACTACTACTTTCCCCTTGAAGCAAGAAGGAGAGGGAGCATGGTCTACTAGAGGGATGGGGGTTACAATGAGTTGATGAATGAAGGGGAGAAGGTCATGACTGGAAATATGACATAATCCACTACACCCCGACCACCACCATGAGGTTGGCAAGTGAAAGAGCAGGAAGCTAGGAAACATGGGAGGCCATTAAGGATCAATAGCTTGTGGGATTCTCCAAGTTGCAGGAGGTGCCTACTGTACCTTGTCAAAGGTCCCAAAATATCCTTCGATGATCACTGGTCCCAGAGAAACTGGATCAATCTCCTGAATACAACACGTCCTCAGAGTAATCATGTAGAGGGACCTGAAGGGCTTTGGTGTGGGAATTAAAGTTTCCCAAGAGGATGACCTCTCCCACTATGAAATGCTGGATGATGCCAGAGCATAGATCCAAATACGTGTTGTTGTCATGTTTGCCATGGATAGCTAACTGAGATGAAGGTAGGGGAAAGTAGCAAACTACTATGAAGACATCCCTGGGGAGAGGGGGTAAAATGTTGGGCCAGACCCACATAAACTTGGCAAACTCATCCACTATGACCAAAGGAACTCTACCATGAAAAGACTCTCGCACTAAGCATGCCACACTACCTAAACCTTGGAGCCCACTCGAAGACTAGGTTTCTTGACGATAAGTAGACAACTAGTGATAACTTGTGATATTCGAAAATGGCCTGACTAGATTCTCATGGGTCTTTGTAATAAAAAGGAGATCAGAAGAATCAAGAGCATCGTTTAGTATGCTCGACGAAGACCAAAAGACCCATTACCATTCTAGCATTTCACTAGAAGCCCACCCCCAAGCCGTCTCCTCCATTTGGCTAGTCATTTAGAGAACTTAGGTCGAGAGTACCCAAGAGGTGTGGAGTCTTGGATGATGGCCTGACTGCTCATTTTCCTGCCTATCGTGCTGGTACAACTACCTCCCTAGAGCGTTGCAGCTCTGCAACTTTGGATCTAGCGAGATCGGCATCAAGAAAATTCTTGGCCGGCAAGGAATTGTAGTTACCTAGACTTACTCAAGAAAAGTAATAGATTGCTTAATAAACATTTGTGATTGTTTACATGCATTCTGATGGTTTACTGCTTCATTGTTTACAATCAACATGCAATCTGCCCAATGATTCATCTAGCTGTTCTTCACAATTGGAGGCTGTTCAAGAAGTCTTGGCCGATCTAAAGCATGACCGTAATTGTAAGAGCCTTAGTGGTGATCATGATTCCAGTGCTTTTACTGCCACAATCCTCTTGATGATTCAACAAAGGTATGGAGGACCTCAAGGTAACACAGTGGAGATTATGTTCTTGTTTTTGGTTGTATTAGTTTTTCTAGACACTTCCATTAAAAACATTATTATGCAACTCTACAGTGATTTTCATTCTGATACCTATGCCACTATTTTTGTCATTTAGAAATTGGAAGTTAAACAACAATTTATATATTGGTATTTGCCTCATGTGGTAGCAAATTTTAATAAAATTACCGGTCTTTTCACTGTAATTTTTTGCTTATAAGACTTGAACTAGAACATGAATGCAGTGACTAAGGTTGTGGCCATGATTTGCTTTGAATTTGAGCTAGTATTTATTGTTTCACTGTTTGTCGCATCCCTGCTCAAGTTGTTTTTGTATTGAAGTTCCATGTACTGTAATGAAGAGGATTGAGTTTGAGTAGCTATTCATGTAAGCTGTTCATATTTATTATCAACATCACTAGACTACCTCCTAGCTTGTTTGTTTGTGTGCAGACTTCCATACATTATGCAAGTTATTTATCGAGCCATTCAATGATTAAGAAATAAATTTGGCTCGTCTGGGAATGGGAAAAAATGTTGCCTTTTTTGCATTTTACTCTATTTTCTTCATTTTGAATATATTTTTTAATCCTTTGATTCTAATTATGTAGGGATTTATTGATTCAGGGTGTAGCTTGTGTCATGGCATTTGTTTTTGGCTACACAGCTTCAGTCTTGACAACGGCTGTTTTTGGGATGGTGGTTCTGTGGATGCATGGTAGCTTTTGGATGACCAGCTTACTGATTATAGCAGCAGGTAGTGCAAATTCACTGAATGTTTATACCTTTAGCTGGACCTGTATTTTTCATTTTGATACTAGAGATCAGTCAGATGTACTGTTAGTTTTTAATCCAGTTTGAACTTTCAAATCAATCTCTTTATGATCAGTTTTTCCAGCTTTTTGTTCTTTCTCATGCATGCATATCCATTCCAAACAGCAGCAGATCTGGTGATAGTTGTATTTTTGAACTTTGAAGCTGTTCTATTTTACTATTTAGCTAAATTTTTTAAAGGTCATGGATATTTGTTTTGCTGAGAATTTTTATTTTTTAGTATGCCTGGTTAAAATTGAAGAATCGAATTATATTTATATAACCTTGTCCGATTGTTGATTGTTGATTGAACAGGCATTGCGTTTGCTCTGAATCATGAGCATCTAGCGCTGCTGATTACAATTATGTACTCTATCTATTCTGCTAAATTTCATGTGGGATGGCTTGGCATGGTTCTGTGCATGAACCTGGCTTTCATATCAAGTGACATTTTAATTTACTTTCTAAAGAACAATGCAAATGAGGGTAAAGAGAGAGGTTTCGACCCACAGGCTGAAGGAGCTAATGGCAGGGCAAGAAATTTCTCTCATCCATTTGGATACAGTGGTCCTTATGGTGAAGAAGGTAATTTTGCTTCTGCCAGACAATTTGGGGAAAGCTCCCAATACAGTCAGTCTGAAGATAGTGAAAGAGGGCCCTCAACCAGTGGCCAGTCTGGAGGAGATCCATCTTCTGAAGAAGAAGTATTCCGACTATTGGATAGCCCTGATCACTATGCAGTGCTGGGATTATCTCGTTACCAGAACATAGATGCTGCTATCCTGAAAAAGGAGTACAGGAAAAAGGTAATTCATTGTTTTACCGACTTGGAAAATTTGCTAGCATATGGACTCATTGCAAAATTACAACATGGTTTTATGCTAACCCCATGGAAAGCAAGCATTACGTTTATCTTCACCTGATTGGGCAGGCAATGTTGGTTCATCCGGACAAAAACATGGGCAATGTAAAAGCTGAGGAAGCTTTTAAGAAACTCCAAAATGCATATGAGGTTAACTTTCTCTATCAGCTGACAAATTGGTGAAGATTTTTTTGATGAAATGTTAATTAAATTTTGTGATTGTTTACACAGGAAATATGATTGTTATCTCTTTGTTTGGCACATAGTAAAATGAGTTTCTCAAGACAAGCATATAAAACATGTTCTCAGGTTTTATTGGATTCAGTTAAGAGGAAAATTTATGATGATGAACTGAGGAGGGAGGAGCTGGTCAGTCACCTTCGTAGGTTTAGAAGTGGTGTTCAAAGGGTAAGTTGATTTTGTAGAATTATGACTAAGATTGAATGCATAGCTTTTTATCTAAACATTTAATCTATTTGGTATAGATGTGGGATTATGCATGTGTGGAAGTAGGATTATTAAATTCTTTGTCTCTGCTTTAGAATAACAAGATACAGTTTTTTTGTTATCTACCTTTCTTTGACAAGTAATTTTGATAAGAGTGCTATTTTCATAAATCTGGTCATGCCATAGTTCGCCTCCAGAGAATTTTTCAGGCAGGAATTTGAGTTACTTGCATTGAAGCTTTGAGCACCTTCTGGGATGAAAGATATTGAGTTCATGGCTGTTTTCATCCTATTACTGAATTTTTAGGTATTTTTGTATACATTACAAACTCACCAGGCCAGTCTTATCATAGTAATGATAGCTTTGTTAGAGGCCCAATTTTAGCCTTAGGTGTTTGTGAGATTTTTCACCCCCAATTAAACAGAGAAGTATCTTAAGGTGTGACCCTGTGGACCTGGGTTATCTGCACAACAGAGTCCTATGAATAGCCAATAACGTAGCTTATACTAGTCAGAAGATGCCTCATATTGCCTCATAACTATACTGTTACATGTGTCTAGGATTGGTTTTGGCTATGCACTAAAAACCAAAATATGTGACCTCACTTTGTTGCATCTCCACCATTGTGACGATTACTTATGCTTGTAGCATTGGGTGTTTTTTTATCTCTCGAAATACAAGTTATCTCATAGTAAAATAGTTAAAACATGTTCCATTTTTTACAATAATATTGCCAACAGTCCATCTGGAATTTACAGGCTTCTATCAAGGTTATCCTGTGCCACAAACTGAAGATAAAGTCCAATTAAGAATCAAGGTCAATAAGAACATGAAAGAACAGTTTGCTGATCAGTCCAGAGCTGAAAGTACGAACTCAGAAATCTGCCCAACTTTGGATTCCAACTCATGCCATGCCTGTGCCAAACTACCATCTTTGGATCCACTTCCATATTGCATTCTCTGTAGACATGGGTAAATGAAATTGAATAAAAAACAGTCTTGAGTCTCATAATCTCCTCATAAATGGGGCTCAAAGCAAGATTTTCCGTTCTGTAAATTCCCCTCATCCAGTTTAATACCACCATGGAACTATCAAAAACCTGTTGCTTAGAAGCCTCTTTGTCAGCAGAGAGAAATAGAGGTAACTTTAAAGCATAGATCTCAGCATAATTGTTGTATCCCTTACCCAAGTCTGGCTTGAATTTTTGGAAGTGAGAGTCATTTAAATATACTATATTCCCTGTGCCACACACGGAAGGATTACCCTGACTTGCACCCAGTGTTACAGGGGTACACGTCCCCAAGGGTAGGAAATGTGCTTCTACACCCCCACACGTCTAAGAAACTTGGAAACTCAATTGGAAACGTCCCCCCCCATATCCCCGTTTGGAGGAGACTCAAGGAAAAACAGAAGGGAAACATTTCCCTCCTAAAAATGGCGTCCCCATGTTTCCTTTGACTGTTTTTGACCAAAAAGTAAAAAATTAAATGATAAAGGGCCACGCCATTCACTATTTTCCTTCTCTCTAGCCTTGATTTTATTTTGCCAATGTTACACGAACTGTGGGTGTGATCAGAATCGGCTGAAGAATCCGACAACAATCCCAAAATTAGGAATTGGGGATTTGGAACCCTTTTATATATATATATATATATATATATATATATTAAAATTTTAAAATTCTAAATTAAAATTTTATTAAAATTATAANAATTATAAACTAAAATTTTAAAATTATATATAACAATTATAATTATAAATTACAAATTATAAAATTATAAACTTAACCCTAACTGCTCGGACCGTGGCTCACCCGGGGTCCTGGAATATGTCCAAGTGCAGCGCCTCATACTGGATTCCATGCCACGATGCCGCTACCTTGCTTATTCCCTCTGCTTTCCAATGAGCCAGACCCACACTCTTGGAATGCACGGCGTCGAAGGAGTGCGTCGCATTGTGTGCTACGATAATGTTCCAGGCCTTGCGAAAATCGAAGCTGCCAAAGGAGTTTTACATTGAATTGTGAAATGGTGATGGCTCACCTGATGACTCAAATAGCAGCTCAAATGGCAGTGATGGCTCACCCGCCGGCTTAAATGGCATCAAATGGCAGTGACGGCTCACCCGATGGGCGTTTTTGATACGATGATGCAATACACGAATAAAACGGATATGGATCCTACTTAAAAATTGACTAAATCTTGAAGAATCAGATTCGAATCCGCGGATCCCCGTTTCCTCTAAGATTCCAATAGGATTCGGACCCTAGGTGGCCGGATCCGGTAACTCTGCATTTCGCTGTTCAATATGGTTTTATTTTCGATTTTGTTTTATTGGTTATAGCTTATGCATGGTTGTATTTCATTTTATTTCAGTTGATGTATGTTGTAAACTTGTATTAATCTTTAGATTATAAAATTAAAGACTTCAATGACTTATGATGCTCCAACTTTCAATTTTTATGTATTCTAATATAAATTTTGTAATATTTCTGGCGGAGTCCGCTACGTTGAAGACCCTGACGTCCACTTTGACGTTTCCTAAAATTTAAGGGAAACTTTTATATAGGGCGCTCTTGCATTTCCCTGTTCCCACGGCCCGGAAACTTGGCGGAACATTGCTTGCACCATCAAAATACCCTCAAGCCCCAGATTTGTCAATATGTTCTTGGAGAATTTGTCTCTGAGGTTTGACCTTAAGAGATACTTGAAACTGTAAAAAATGGACTTACTTTGAGCTGCACATTGGAATTGACAAATAAGTATGTCCTCAAAGATACTAGCATTTCAAGCAAGCCAGATTCCCCATTGCAGTTTGACCTGGATGATACTTGAAACTGTCAAAAATGGACTTACTTCGAGCTGCACATTGGAATGGATCAATATGTATGTTCGCAAAGATACTAGTGTTTCTAGCAAGCCAGATTCCCCATTGCAGTTTGACCTTAGGATGATACTTGAAACTGTTAAAAATGGAGTTACTTTGAGCTGCACATTTGGAATAGATGAGTAAGTGTTGTCCTCAAAGATGGTGATTCTAGCAAGCCAACTCTGGTTTTGCCTAACAACCTTTGAAACAATCAACAATTGTGTCTCCTTGCCAACCTTCCTTGACCCCTGTCATATTTTGCATTTTTTTCCAAATCTGGCTTGTGTATGCGCAAGAGATTAACAGGTGGCTGATAGTTTCTTCTATTTCTCTCCACAGGGAGCATCTTCTAGCCCCCTGCTTGTTTCAGTTTGCAATACTTCCCAAGTGAGGGCTTTGTTCCTTATAGCCAGCCACATGAATATTCTGGTTTTCAAAGGAGATTGAATCTTCCACAGTGGTTTCTACCTCCATTGAGTTTCGATCTTTCATTTTCAGATATGGTCTTATCCCCTGGCCTAGGAGTATATATGCCTCTTGAAGGGTTCTTATACCATACCAGTTCCTCTTCTACCTCCTTAATCCTCACAGAACTTGATTTCAGATTGGCGATTTAAGCCTCCCAGAGGTAATCTTCACTTACAATTAGTTCTATGTTGTTGATTTTCATTCTATATGCCAGATGGTGGTTTGCTCTTGTCAGGAAGCCTGTGCTACAATAAAAATACCCTTCTCATGAAGAATACCAACCAACTTTTCAGGAAGCTTAAATCATTCCCCTCTTCCTATCTATGGATCTGTACCAATCTGTACTCTTACACCATGACCCTCTTTCAATACCAGGCAGTGCCCTGTCAGGCGAAATGGTAGTACCATTGCCTTTCATATGATTGATACATTATGAATATTCTGGGATGGCCTTTTGATTCAGTCTCTGTTGAATCATGTTGTATATATTTTGGGCGACGACTTGATTCCACAGCTCTTTAGTTGAGATGAATCTCCATACACACTGGCTGCCAAAGCTTTCCAAAATGGTGTATATCTTAAGCCCCCAACCACCTAAGTCTTTTGGCTTAGCAATGGCCTATCATTTGATCAAGGGGATACGCTCTCACTATTCCCAAACCATAAGAATCTAAAGCTTATCTTCTTAATCTTTGCCAGAGAGTACCGTTATACTGAAATTGCCTCCGGTACTAGCTTGACCAAGTTGAGTCTACCACCCACTTTGCATACCAGCCAGTGCCCTGTCAGGGGAAATGGTAGTACAATTGCCTTCCATATGACATGTTATGAATATTCTGGGATGGCTTTCTGATCCAGTCTCCTTTGAGTCATGTTCTATGTATTTTTGGGGGACAACTTCATTCCACAGCCCTTTATTTGAGATCAACCTCCATACACACTTGGTTGCCAAAGCCTTTCCAAAACGTTGTATATTCTTAATCCCCCAACCACCTAAGTCTTTTGGCTTAGCAATGGCTTGCCATTTAATCAAATGGATACACTCACTTTTCCTAATCTTTGCCAGGAACTGCCAATACACCTGAATTGCCTCCACTACTGACTTGACCAAGCCGAGTCTCCCACCCTGGATAACCATCTATTACATCATAAACTAACTCTTTTTTCTATCTAAGCAACAGGCCACCTCCAATCGTTAACCCCATAGTGATTGGGTTTGATGTGGAATTCTAGGGACTTGAACCCTACTTATAAGTCAATCTAGTGTTAAGGAAAAGATGCATTATAAACCTTATGTTATCTTCAGCTACCCCATTGAGGGAGATAGATGATTTGTGCATGTTAATCCTCATACCAATAGCATCACATTGCAACTCTACAATTTCTTTTAATTTGACAGCATCCCTTCTTGTTCCATCACAAAATAAAAGAACATCGACAAAAAAGCAAATGTGACAAGGGCTCTCCTTAGCTTAATAACTTGTGAGTCTCAGAGCATTTTTTCCTCTAGCAATGCCCCACTAAGACCCTTAGCTACTATTAGAAACAAGGTTGATAGGGGACACCCCTGCCTGATCCCTCTTGAAGTCCTAAAGTATTTAGATGCTGAACCATTAATGAGGTTTGCAAGGACATAGTGGACAGACAACTCATAATCCAGTTAACAAAGTGTGCACAGATCCCCACTGGATCAACATAAGTCTAAGATATAATAATCTAGCCTGTGTTGAAATTTCAGTTAAGTTAGGGTTTGAGGTAGAAAAATAAAATATTTGTACTTTAATGCATAAAATTAATATAATTCTAAATCAATGCTAGATAGAGAACAGTACAACTGTAACACAATTTAAAACATAATTTTCATCTTTTTCAACTTTAACACTCCTCAGTGATCGCTGTGTTAAAGTTGGCCCTTGAGATGCAAGGTACAAGAAGACAATCAGTAACAGCAGTACTATAAAAACAAACTAATGAACAAAAATGTAATAATGCTGGTTTAGATCTTCCTTATACTCAGATATCTTTTGGATCAGACCTTGTCTTTTGAAGGCAAGTCACCAAAGAAACAAGGACAACCTGAGAGAGAGAATAAAGTACAGTAGCAGTCAATGTAAGCCAGTCAACGAGGATGGAAAAACCAAATAGCAGCAGATCAGAAATGATGACAGTCCACACACAACTAGATATCAATTAATAAGCAGAGGTCTTGTCCCACTTAAACAGGGTCACGATCTAAGTCTGAGGCACCCAACAAGTCACAGCCCAGGTCTGTGGTATACAAACAAGTCACGGCCCAGCCTAGGGCACCCAAACAGGTCACAGTCTGACTCCAAGGCACACAAATTAAGTCACATCCCAGGTCTGTAGTATACAAACAGGTCATGTCCCAGCTAGGGCACCCAAATGCAGGTCACAGGTCTGTCTTGGGCACCAAAACACAGGTCACTGCCTTAGTCTGACATCAGTAGAAGGGTTATGGCCCAACTATAACAGCAATAAGATATTAAGAGGTCACGGTTTCAAATCTGGGCAAACAATAAGGGTCACAACCCTAGTCTAACAGCATGAAGTGGTCATGGCCTCACTCTAACAGCAGCAAGAGGTCACGGCCTCACTCTAACAGCAGTCGGAAGGTCACGGCCCAGCTCAACCAGCAGTGGGAAGGTCATGGCCTAACTCAAACAGCAGCAAGGAGATCACAGATGAGTTCAATCAGCAGTATGGTGGTCACGGCTTGCTCAAACAGCAGCAAGGAGGTACAGCCCAGCAGTAGCAGCAGTAATGACTCAAGACTTCAAGCTAAACCAGCAGCAGTGAACCCTAGAGCAGACAAAGAAAATAGATCTGAACTTCTCTCTTGTCAAGACACTTCAAAATGAAGTTTAGGACTTAAATTTATATCTTGACATGCCTTCTAGAAGGGTCACATAACTACCCTAGCTTTTAGAAGGTTTACCAAATCAAAACATAAAATAAAGTTAGGTTGACTTAGGATAGGGTACCAAAGGTCAAAACAAAACTAATAAAAACAATAAGGTTAAGTCATCATAGCAAAAGGGTCAAGTTACCACAAAGAAGAAGGGTGCTAGGACCAATAGGGAATCATAAGACCATAAGTCAACTAGAGGGGTCACAACAATGTGGGAAGACAACTCCTTCACCCATAAGATCAAGGTGTACCATCAAGGTGGGGAAACAACCTCTTTTACCCACAAGATTAAGGTGTACCATCAAGGTGGGGAAACAAGACCAGGGACTTTAATCTTTCTCTCTCAAGGTGTATTGTCCACATGTGTTCCATACGATAACTATGAGTTTTATTATCACTGTATAAGGAAGGTCCAAACTGGATGATGTCTTCCTTTGGTCCTCCACACTGCTCCTAAGGGTCAAGTGCTAGTGACATCATCAAGGGGTGGCCAATCCCTTGAGAAACAACCTAGCAATAACCATTTAGGAGAAAGGAGATCACACATCATCGTCCAACTGACCAAGATCCACCTGGTTAACTGACCAGGTATGTACTTGTAGGAACTGCTTGGTCCCAGACCAAGAATCTGCCTGGTCCAAGACCAGGAAGTCTCTATCTCAACCTGCAGGATTTGCTTGGATCTCGTGTCAAAGAAACTGTCTGGTCCCAGACCAAGAACCCCAGGAGACTGCTAGGGGCCCTAGGGTACCTTCTAGGGACTTACTCTGCTTGGTTCACTAACCAAGAACCCTAGTTAATTGACTAGGGTATGATCCTCCTTGAGAATGGGTCTTGCAGTTGCGCTATCTTTAACAACCTGATCATATGCCTTTCAAATATCTGACTTCACTATTGTTATCGCTCAAATTAGCACCCTTGTCCAAGATCATAGATCAAGGTGTAATGAGAGGTAAGCACGGGAGAAGCTAGTGCCCAATGTCACCACAACTCACCTTCTCAACATTTTAGGTCAACTCCGAAGACCAAGGGTGAGTCCCTAACCTTGATAAATGATATCGCGAATCACTTCAACAACACATAAATACCCTTCACAAGCAGCCTCTTTGCTAAAGACCAGTGCCTTTGTGCATTCAAAACAATGAAGCATAAAATGAGACTAGGTGAGAGGAGTTATAACACTTTATTATGAGTTTCAAGGTAAATAACTTCATTATGTTACTGCTTTTATAAAATTGCAGCAGTCAATAACACTTCAGAAATTTGATGAAAATCAGCCCAAACAATGCCAACTTATCATATATGATGTACCTTGTATGCTAGGGCAAATGATGTGCCTCCAGAGGGTGAAGGGAAGCCCTAATTCAGATTTGAAAATGTATAATCAGATCTGGTTTATGCCCTAATCAACTATCAAATAGATAGTGGATCTGTTTAAAATGCTTTCCAACAAATGCCCAACCCCCCTATGGGTCAACCTAAGCCTAATTCCTTGCTTTTTAAGCCTTCAAACTTTGCTGATTTGACTGATGTACCTGCTGTACTTGTTATACTAGATCTGCTAAAAGCACTAGAATGCACAAATCATTGTAAAACTCTCAATTAAGCCACAGGAAAAGGGCGCCCCTGAAAACCAACCATGAATCCCCTAGGGCGCACTTTTCCAACAGAGCACAATTTCCAAGTTCATGATATTTTTTGAGATATGAATTTTCTTTATTTTAAGGGGTTTTCCATGTATTATACTTTTTTGTAATTTTTGTAATATATATTCAACAGAATTTTGATAAAAGAAGAGAAGAGGGTTAGACCTTAGTCCTCAAGTCTAGAGCAATAAGAGATCAAGGTTAATGTCCTTTCTCAATTTGGCTATTCAATATTTACCAATAAGGGCAAAGGCTAATGACCCTAGATAGGTCAAAGTGGCCAAACCCTAATTAGGGAAAGCAAGGAAGCCTAAGGCTGCTGTGGAGAGCTCCTTCAAGAGGAAAGTGTCCTCAAACAAGATTGACAAGATCCATAAAAACCCACAAGTCGGGGACTAAAGCACAAAAGATTAAAAGTAATGATAAACTGATGTAGATGGCTTCATCTAAGTGAAGCAATGAGTGTAACCCCAATGATGTAGAAGATCCCTCAACATCATGCCCCATCTAACCCCAATGATGTAGAAGATCCCTCAACATCCTCCCCTTTAACAAGGTGAGGTTTTCTTGAAGAAGATGGTGTCATCATGGATTTTGCACATGTAGACCAAGAGGAGGGGTAATACATGAAATAGATGGTCCAAGTGGGCATAAATGGGGTGTGCTAAAGGATGGATGACAATCCTTACACGCGCAATCACCTTATACATAGTGTATACATGAGTGTGGCTAGGATCCCCTAAGTCATGTGTCTTAGTGGGTCCATTGTTGGACTCACGATTGTTGTTAGAACGAAACCCGCAGGTGTTAATCTCCGCCACAATCACCAGAGTTAGGATCGCAGGAGGCGGTCAGTCCATGTCACGAAACTCACAGGGAGCACTGAACCCAATGTCCAAGAATCTTCCCCCCAGCGCGAATTGGGTGAGTTTCGAACGCTTGACCTGTTGCTCTGATACCATTTGTTGGACTCATGATTGCTGTTAGACCAAAACCTGCAGGTGTTAATCTTCGCCACAATCGCCAGAGTTAGGATCTTGGGAGGTGATTAGTCCATGTCATGAAACTCACGAGGAGCGCTAAACCCAATGTCCAACATCCATCCCAAAAAGCACTGAAGCATCAACCCATGGCACAAAGGCCCAACATGACGAGGGACTTCTGCCCATCAAGGGGAAGTTAGCAAAGCCACTAAGCCAATACCCCTTGGAATGAAAACCAAGAGGACCTGCCATAACTAGACCATGGGTCTTGAGCCCAACTAGACCAACACTTTTACATAAACAAGCCCGGGCTTGGTCTTTTACAATGGTAAAAGGCCCCTTCACTTTGGTTACCAAAGTTTGGTATATCTTGGTAAACACGCTGCATATATTTTGGGGCGTGACGACTACCATAGCAGATAACTTATTTTCCTTAATAGAATGCATTCCCTCAACTACTGCAATTGCCTCATGAACTTGCCTCCCACCAAGGAATCCAAATTAATCTTTTGAAATTGACTCCAAGAGTAACTTCTAGACCATCATGGCTATGATTTTATAAATACAAGTCCATAGGGAAATAGGCCTGTAATTATAAAAAAAGCTGGATTATCCTTCTTTGGAATAAATGCAATAAATGTGGAATTGAAGGTTGCCAACACCTTCCCAGAGTTCTTCAATTCCGCTATTACTCTTAAGCAGTCATCTTCTATCACATCATAATAGTGCAAGAAGAATTCAATTATCCATTCGTCAGGTCCAAGACTTTTGTCCTTTTGGAAAGTATGCATCATCACTTCCAAATTTGCAATTCTTCTTTCGAAACTTTCTCTAATAACCGTTCATTGTCAACCTCCACAATTCTTGGAAAGGAGGTCATTTTAACCACCTCAACAATGGTTGCTCTCTCTTCCTCCTAAATTCTTCCAAAGAGTTCCTCTTCAAGATGAGCAATGTCCTAGAAACAATGAGCTATAGAACCATCTTCTCCTTCCATTCCCATATTGTCTTTATTTTTTTTTATAGTTTGTATATTGATGAAAGTACATCTTATCACCTTTTGATGACCACATTGCTTTGCGTTTAAGCTTCCAAGCATACTACGTTTGCCAATGGTTTCCTCTTCTTTTGTTCTAGGTCCTTTATTTGGGCTTTGAAGGATTCATTTGGAAAGCTTGAAACCGTGACAAAATATAATTGTTTAACTTTGTTCTCTAACAAACTAGCTCTTTCTCGTACTTACCCTTTTATGTTGAGCATTATTGCCATGATGAAGCATTATTGCCTTTAGATTAGATACAGACTAGATGTTAGCTGATTCTCTAAGATTCCATCATAGGATTCCACTCGGTCTTGATTAAACTGACAAATTTTGTTTCCTTTAGCTATCCTAGAATAAAGATTAAAGGGCTTGCGGGTTTGAGGCCCTCCCTTGCAAATTGCATAAAATTTGGCAGGCGATCAAATTCCCCACTTCCAATCGATTACCTTTTTTGCATTTGATCACTAGTCAAGGAGTTTGAGATTAAAAACCGATCTAATCGCTTAGCCACCCTACCATCCTCAAACTCATGCTTGTCTAAGTTGGAGTAAGTTTGATAGGATGAACATCAACCAATCCCACTTCTGCCAATTTGTTGATAAAAAATCAGTCAATGGATTTGGAGGCGCTGCATTGCCCCCATGTCTTAGCTTTGCCTGATTTGAAATTCAGATACACTCGTAGAACTAAAATTGTTTGTGTCAAAAAGTCTTGAGCAAACATACCTTCCTAGAAAGTCACTTTGTCTTCATAAGGTCTATAAACATTTATATCTGAAAACACTTCCCCCAATTCCTTGACAAATTCAATTCTCATTCTTGAATCAAAGATCAGATGTTTAGAAGGTCTCATGGGTCTCTTCCTCCACCCAATGATCAACTCCCCTAATCTTCCTACAAAATTCAGAGAAATAAAATCCTAATGCCAGAGCAACTTAGCCAATTCACTTGTCATCTTAACCCCCTTCTCATGATTTCTTGTATTAATATTTCATCAGGCTTATGGATCTCCATTAGCCCTTTAAGGGCAATTTTTTTGGAGGGGTTGCACAACTCATGGATATTGAGGGACATGCAATTCATGTGACAACTTCCCTAAGTCTTGGCTTGGTGTAAGTTCCCCTTGAACGGTTTTGTTTCCCTTGTTGAATTTCTTTTTTGGCTTTAGATTGAGTTGTGGTTAAATGAGGGCTTCCCCCCTACTTGGCCCTAATCCCTCTTAGAGCTCCTTCAGTCCTAGGGTTTGACAAGTCTATATGTTATAGTAGTTGGTCTAGACCTTAAGAGTTTTCTAGGATGCCAACTGTTATCGCTCAAATAAGCACACCTTTGCAAATCAAGGCTATGTAGTCCTAATGCTAGTGATGGTAAGCTCGGGAGAGAGTTAAACCCACGACTACCACAATCTAACCTCTCAACACTTTGAGTAACTCCAAAACATAGGGGGAGATCCTAACCGATGAAAGATACTTGCAATCACCAACAAACCACAAATACCTTCCACAAAACCTTAATAACTATGATCAGATCATCAGTGCCTTATCAAAGTCGAACAATATCAAATCTAGACACAAGAAATCATATAGAAATGTAGTTATTCACTTTTATCACAAATTCCAGATAATATCATGCCTTTCGAGGCAATTTCATGTCTCCTAAGGCAATTTCACACTTCCCAAGACAACCACTCCAAAAAGTGCACCCTCAAGGGAAAGAGGACAATAGGACTAAGGCAAAGCTGGATGATAAGCTAGAAATGTCACACACCCTCTAATTCATGAGTTACAAGGGTTTCATGGATCCCAATGCGCCTCCTCAAATAGGAATGCCACTAGGGTTTGTGGATAAAACTCTAGGGCGAAATTTTAGAGTGGATTAAAAATACTAAATCATGACTATTTTTGGATTTTGAATTTGTTTAGATTTTGAGTGATTTTTCTAGTTGTAAAGGGTATTAGATTCTTGTCTCAAACCCTAGGGCTATGAGAGTTCAAGGCTAATGTACCTACTCTTAAGATGTTTTCCAATACTTGCAACTAGGGCAAAGATAACAACCTCTAGGGTTAGGTAGTTAAACCCTAATTAGGGCAAATAGAGAACCCAAGGCCCAATATAACAATGGAGAGCTCCTTGGTAGGAAGGTCTCCTCAAGCAAGTGGACAAAATGCTAGCAAACAAACCCTACCTTAGTCAAATGCACTTAAAGAGAAATGTTAAACTTACCAACATTAACTAAGAATGAGCAAGGAAAATGCACCTTAGGTCACCTTTGAGCACGAGTTATTACAACTATTCTTAGTATCCACTTAGTATGTGTGACAATTAAACCCTAGAAATCCTTCCATTCATCCTTCATGCAAGGGAAAAGACCTAAGTCACCTGACATGAGGACACAAGACACAAAGGACAAGAAAATACAAGTGTTTGACACAGACATGGTGACCCTCAGAATCCGGCCATGAAGGACACATTATATATATATATTTTAAAAATATAGACTTATAGATCCAATTTTTTTAGAAACTTGAACATTTACAAATATTCAATAGAAATTAGAATCAATACACATTACACATTCACAAATCACAATGAGACACATAGATGATAGTTATAGATCAAGATGTCGTAACCTTATTTCTCATTAAGTCATCAAAATCCTAACCCTGAAATCTGCCTTCAAATGAAATGAAAACCCTTGGAAATCCTTCAAATGCTCTTCACGTGCAAGAAACACTCTCAACCCTCGGAAATCCTTCAAATGCTCTTCACGTGCAAGAAACACTCTCAATCCTTGCTCTTCATTTGCAAATGAAAAAGAAGACGAGAAAAATCGCTTTTAAGTGGCACGCAACCCTTCTTCACACACTTTTCGTGTCCTGTTTTTCAGACACGTTGCACACAGGCTGGGACATGATGCAAAACTGTATCTGACACGTGTTTTGATTGTGTCCCAAAAATGGGCATGACCAAAACACGTATCAGACATGTGTCATGCCCGTATTTGTGTCTGACACGATGACACATGACATGGAGGCTTGTTTCGATGAGTCCGGTTTCTTAGGAAAAGACAGTCAAGAGAGAGGTGCACACTAACTCAAATGCTCCTAGTCCAATAAAATAGTAGGAAAATTAAAGAATACATAATTTGAACAATTGTCCATGACTTACAAATGAGGTGAGGTTGTTTTATTTATATGAGAGAACCCTCAACCTTTTACAAATTTGAGCCTACAAGTTAATGACAAAATATAAAATTTTAGGTTACTGCACCCACAAACTTGGGGACTAAACCTTACGATGATATAAAATAAGAATAAAAATGTGCAATTAGGTTCCACCAAGTGCAAGGTGAGCCAAAAGGAAGGCGTCATGCCCCAACTAACCCCAATAAGTGCTTGTCCCTCAACACCCTTTTTTTAACAATGCAGGCTTCTTCTTTAAGGAATGACATCATGGGTTTGGAGACTAGGAGGAGGGGTTTTGTATCAAAACAATGGGTCAAAGTGGGCAAAACGAGGTGTGCTAAATCGGGTATGACAACCCTTACACGCGCAATCACCTCTACAAAGCAAAATATGAGTGTGGTCATGTGTCCTAATGGACCCGTCCCATGAAGCATCAGACACCAACCCAGGGCTCAAATGGACCAACAAGATGGGGGACTTTCACCTTCAAAAGGTAGTCAACAATGCCACTAAGCGAAGACTTCCTAGAATGAAAACCAAGAGGACTTGCCATGGCATGATCAATGGTATTTAGCCCCAAAATCAACACTCTACATAATATAGCCCCAAAACGTGGCTTTTACAAAAGAAAAAGAAACCCCTCACTATGGTATATTTGGAAGAAATGCTTCAGGAACTCTGAGGCGTGACAACCCGCTCCAACTTCGAGACATGCACTCTTCATGGGAGTTTATGAGAACCCCCTAGAATCTCTTGGGTACATGTAGACCAGACCTACACACACATCTAACAACAAAGGCATTAAATGCATCGGAGGCATACACTCTCGTCTTGCCTTGTTCAAAATGAAATGCAATATAAATCAATATGAAATAATGACAAGTGCAATGCATTGGTAATAGTAAATGCTGAAATCAAATGAAACTAGAACTACCTACCCTAATTATGGTAACAGATAAGGGTCAAGTGAAATCATACTACCAGTGCAACCACCTGAGCATATTATTCATGCCAAGGTTTCTTCCTCTGTCTTTGGAAACAACCAAGACAAAACCGCATCAATGACAAGCTGAATAGATGGTTCTACCTTTGCGGAATGGGCCTGGAACGATGGAAAATATAGGGAACCTGCAAGCCTCCAAGCTCTGGCCACAATGAAAGATCACTTTTACAAGCCTTTTCTATTCATGCTTGAGCCGGGCTCAAGTAGGAACTGCCTTGATTATGTACCTGTCTCCCAGAATTTCTTTGCTCTAAAGGACCTTCAAAACTATCAAGGAACCCTACATGACGAGGTTGGTACCATTCTGCCATGTTGTTAATAAACTTGTGCTTCTGCTCGTCGTAAGAAAAATTTGCTGATCCTCAAGGTCACCAGGAATTGAAGGCATGAAAACTACTTGCTCTATTCCTGATTCTAGAATGGCCTTGCAGATGTTGCTAGAGAATTGGCCAGCTGATTCCGACCTCTGGGAATAACTTGTAAAGATAAGGCATTAAAATTTTTTCTTGGCCAATCATGCCACATCCCTGTATCTTTTCAACTTTTGATTTTCACATGCAAACTTTCTTTTTACTTGCATCACAATTGGGTAAGAGTTGTCAACAATATCTAAAAACTCAATCCCATAATTTTTAGCTAACTCCAAGGCCAAGTAAGAGAGATTCATATTTAGCCACATTGTTAGTATCTTCAAATTCTAGGCAGAAAGAAAAACAATAACTATCAGCACAAGGAGAAGATAATACAATACCTGTGTCTAGTTTACTGTGACGTTGATAATTAGATTACCATGATGTGGACAAAAGACGAAAAGTGAAGGGCATTGTCTTCTTTCACTCTTGTTGCTTTTTAGGACAATTAGATTATTGTGATGTGTACAAAAGTTCCCAACCGTATAAGAGCATGTTTTAGCTGTTTGAAAATCAGGCTACAAATGTGGATACTTATTCACAAATAGAATTTGTTACATATTTTCAATCACCTATATCATGTTTAGCCCTAAGTCACCTGACACGGGGACACGGGACACGAAGGACACGGGGGTTCGAGTGTCCAACACGGGCACGGTGACCCCCGGAATCAGGACACGTAGGATACGTTTTATATACATATATATATATTTTTTAAAATATATATTAAAATTTAAAAATATAGACATATAGATCCAAAAATATTTAGAAACTAGAACATTTACAAATATTCAATAGAAATTAGAATAAAAACACCTTAATGATCATTGATTACTATTAGTAATTACTAAATTAGTAATTACACATTTGCCATTCACAAGTCACGATTCACAACACATTTGTCATTCACAAATCA
>LPNX010486308.1:292291-352029 GCA_001517045.1 Pseudotsuga menziesii
GAACTGGACTGTCTCTTTCCGCTGGTTACGTGTCCTGTTTTGGGGGGTGCGTGTCCGATTTTCGGGACACGTTGAAAAAACATGTCCGATTCGTTGGGAGGTCGTGTCCCGATTCAGGATTCGACCGAAGGTCAAATCGGCCTCGTGTCAGACACGAATCGTGTCCGATTCGTTCCCCACGGGACACGAGGGGGGTATAGAACGAATCCGGTTTCTTAGGTTTAGCCTGTCTTTTAAGTGAATTCCAAATCAAATCGAGCTTATGGTCTTCATTCTTGCTATATTTCTTAAAAATATATATTTACTTACAAGAATGGGTGTGACACCTCTGTTTCCTCAAAATGATTTCCATATACTTTTTTCCCAATAATTTAGAGTAGGAGCTTGAATGCTTTGGTAAGCACTTGAGCTTATAGCCACTATTTGAAAACAAATACATTCTGCACCAAATGTCAGGAATGAAATGCTCTTAAATGGAATCTTAGCAGAAATTAGAGTTCATTTCGCTTCAGTGTTATGTCTGATTCTAAAGATAAATTTTCTATGTTTTAACCTTCTATAATATGCTAGTAGAATGATTGCACCAATAGGGAAATGTATAATTAGGATGTTTTAGTGCCAAAAGCCTAGGTCTACATCTTTGTGAGGTTGATAATAAGATTACGATTACCATGATGTGGACAAAGTACATGGTTTGGATTCAGGTTTGAGTTCAGTGATGATGAAATTTGGTTAGAATTTAAATTTGCGTACGAGATTCAGATTAACAATATCTATATAAATCTTTCAAAATTTGAATATATATATATATATATTATGCCATTCCATTATATTGATTCGTTAGAAGCTGATGGTTAAACATATATAGTAAATAACCATTATAGCAATTATAGGTAAGGATTATTGCGCCGAGAGGCGCCCTACAGCCCAGTATGGGGGAGATCTTGTAACGTTACGTAACGTTATTTTTATTAATAAAAAATAATTTTTTTAATTATAGGCCAAAATAAATGTCGGCCATAAAAAAAAACCTAATATGGGGGAGATGTTGTAATCTTCCTACCTAACAAAACAATAAAAAAGTAAAAATTTAATTATCGGTAAAAAGATATGGGTGAGGAAAAAAACACAATATGGGGGAGATGTTGTAATATTTTTATCTAACAAAATAATAAAAATTGTTGGCCTTGCACATGGTTTTAAAACCATAAACCATGTGCATAAAACTATGGTTTTAAAACCATGCACATGGTTTTAAACCATGGTTTTAAAACCATGTGCAAGGCCTTCTAAACAACCTATCATTTTATTGTACATGGTTTAGGAGGGCCTTGCACATGGTTTTAAAACCATGTGCAAGGCCTCCTAAACAACCCATAATTTTATTGTGCATGGTTTAGGAGGGCCTTGCAAATGGTTTTAAGACCATGTGCAAGGCCTCCTAAACAACCCATGGTTGTAGGAGGGCCTTGCATATGGTTTTAAAACCATGGATGGGGAAATGTTGTAATGTTAGTTCATAACAAAACAAAAAATAATAATAAATATTATATGTGGGCCATAAATAATATTAAATATTATATGTGGACCTTAAATAAAAAGATGTGTCGTTTGGTTTGAATCAAATCAATGGATACCTACGAAGAGATTTGATCCCTCTCGGGGCTTGATAGAGCCTAGGATTTGGATCTACGCTGGTATAATATGCCATTCCCATTATCATTAAACATTTACACTATGTGAATGGTTTTATAATGCATTACTGAATGGTAATTTAATTATTAAATATGATTTTTAATATCTATATGCGCCAGCCATGACCAGTTCAAGGGCATGTGAACACTGTGGTCACTTGTGGTCTATTTGCTAGTGAATAAAGTCGCCATGGCTGCATATGTTACCCACTGTGAAATAAACCATAAAAATAAGGAAGTGAAGTGAAGAACTGGAGAACACGTTGCCAAGCACTAGAGAATTCATGATTTGCATATGCTTCTGAACTCAGCATGTGAGCACAGTGGTCAGTTGTGGTCTATTTGCGAGTGAATAAAGTTGCCATGGCTGCATATGTTACCCACTGTGAAATAAACCATAAAAATAAGGAAGTGAAGTGAAGAACTGGAGAACACGTTGCCAAGCACTAGAGAACTCATGATTTGCATATACTCCTGAACTCAGATGCCGAGCTAGATTGCAGGTCTGGTTTCATTTTAGGGTTTTCATTTCACTTTTTCAATAATGAGAAAACAAATAACAAAGGCTTTCACCCTTCAAAACCATACTGTATGGTTCAATAGTGTTAGAATGGCTGAATTTCATAAGTGGAACATAAACAAATTGGATTTTTTGGTTGAAGTTTGCTGCATTTTGAAGGCAAAGGTTAAAATTCTGTGAACCCTGTGACTTAGATGTGGACAAAAGACAAAAGTGTATATTAACTTAACAAGAATGGGCGTGTCAAGTCTGTTTCGTAAAAAATGAATTCACTATCTTGCTTTCCCAGTAAGTTAGATGAGGAGCTTTTAGTGCTTTGGTAAACACTTGTGCTTATAGTTGCTTCATATGAAAACAAATGCATTCTGCACAAAGCTTTAAGAATGAAATGCTTTTACATGTAAGCGTTACTGAAAACATAATCCATTTTGCTTTATTGTTATTTTTTATTCAAAAGTTAAATTTGAATGTTTCAACTGTCTATAATATATTAGTGTTGATTGATTGCATCAATGCACAGGACAACAGAAATCAAACTAGAGGGTAAACATTTTTCTTGGGTATGTTGATCTTTTTGAGTCTCTTGTATAAAAACCTTCATACTATGTTTTTTATTTTTTTTTACTGTATTTAGCTTTTCTATACAAACACCTCATACATCTGGAATTTGCAGACTGTGATTTGAGGAACATATTTCAGGCAAGTTTCGAACAGTATGATACTGTCGACCTTACTTAACAGAGAGTTATAATTTGCAAGATAGAATTGTTCTTGATACATTTGGAATTTGCAGACTGTGGTTTGAGGAACATGTTTGAGCCTTTCAGGTAAGTTTGTAACAGTAACATTTGGAATCTGGTCTCCTGAAGATGATCCCTGCGAGGGATTGAAATGTCGAGACCATTAAAAAACTAAACACAGATCCCTGTTATTTTATTTTTAGTATGATACTGTCAACTACACAGTTCCAGATAGAATTGTTCCTGATTCATTGAATAGTTCTCAACTTTTAAAAGAAAGTAAATACATTGCATTATTAAGGAGAAAGAAAGACATAATTCCTGAAATCCCCTCCAACTTGATTCTATCTTGAGGGTTCCGCCTTGTCGCAAAATTTGAACTGGAATACATAATTCTAGCTTCTTCGCCGTGATTAATCTACCAGAGGCTTACTGCCAAAGATCGCTAGACAGCATCTTGTTTCATTTTCTTGTAGATGTGCCTGTTTTATAGATGCTTCTAAATGGCCCTCTTGTCCTTTTCCCTGGTTGTTCCTCGGTGTCCTCATGAAATCTTGCAGTGACCCTTCCACTATGGTTTTGACATGTCCAGTTAGTAAGCTTATTGGTCAATGGGAGTCTATACAGGATGTGACTTGTGCACCTTTATTTTAATGTCGAATAAAATCGTCATTTCAGTTGCATAAGAACAATTTGAAATTGTTTTAATTTCCTTTCTTTTCAGCATGATTGATGATGCTAGATGAATAGTTCTCTTTATGACATGGGTGACCAAATGTTTTTTGCAGAATGGCAGGCACAACCTTTTTAGATATGGGCATGCTAATGCTCAGGATGAGAGGGATGGTCTTCAAGCAAATTCAAGAAGAATAGCTTGCAAAAAATGTAATGGTTCACATATTTGGATACATACTGACAGGACAAAAGCACGAGCTAGGTGGTGCCAGGTTTGCTCTTTGGCTATTTGTATCTGGATTGTTTGGTTTTGACAATCTTTTTTCAAATTGTTTAATTTTATGAACTTCTTTGTATATAGAGTTGTTTTATAGGATTATTGTTTCTCTAAAGATAAGCCTCTGACAAGATCTGGACACATGCCACCAAGATAGTTAGATATTTGTTAAACCAAGATTAGGACATTGAATATCGATATTATCTTCCAATGTGTTTGGAGAATGACTTTTCTATATAAACAGGATTGCCAAGATTACCATCAAGCAAAAGATGGAGATGGATGGGTTGAGCAAACGGGCCATACATTTTTATTTGGGATGCTTAGAAAGGTATTGCATGCCTTCCAAGTTTCTACAGTGTGAAGTAGGGTTTTGAAAGTTGAAGAAATTTCAGTTATCCCTATAGGTTGTAACTATGATTTGTTAGATCTTAAAGCTTGCACTTCAGCAGTTTAATCAGCTTCTGATTCCTTCATTGCTATTATTGTAGTATGTTCATTAGAATGAATCTCATGGTATTCATACTTATTTTGATGAAATAATGATTTATACAAATGACATGGAATTGGATAACAGCTTGAGCTTAGGTAATGCTTAGTTGCAGCTGCTTTTTGGGACCATCCTCCAATCCCAGTATATGATTTTGTTAGGTCTGTTATACTGTGTACGACAGGTTCGTAGTGAATATGCTTTCATGCCTGGCATATTTGCACTAAAGCCTACTACCTTTTTGGGCTATGGTTGCCAAAATATTTAATATGTTTTTGGTAGCATAGCAGTGGATAGATGTTATAGGACCCTTAAATCTGTTTCTCTTTACTCTTTCGCAGAACTTGAAATTTAGATTTTTTTTTTCCAAAGAAATAGAAGATTTTACAACATATATTTAGGTTCATCTTCAGGTATTGTTCTTGTCCTGAAGATGAGCCTAAGAGGAGGCTCAAAATGTTGACAACAAGATGTAATAGACGGCAGAAACTCCAATACATGATGCCAATGATATATATCATATACTATGAATTGTCAGCTGATAGAAAAGAAGAATTATTTATAGATGATAAATCTGAGTATTACATCGTTCTGTGTTCTCCATCTCTCTGCTGCGTGGGAGCGCCCCCCCCCCCCTTGCTCCCTCTCCCAAAGATCGCTCCCAAAATGTTCCCAATTTTGGGAGCGTGCTCTCGAGGCGTTATGATTACAATATTATGGTACCTCCTTTCTTTGCCAAGCTCCTATAAAAACCATTATGGTTGATCATTTGTGACAACGTTATAAGTTATAACTACTATATGATTGATGTTATATGCTTTAATCCATGTTTTCTATAGCTAATTCAACATCCTACATGTGTTTTAGATATAAATCCATCAAAATATATACTAAATAAAAAGCACTCTCGAAAAGCTCCCGAAACAGGTCCTTTTGAAAATTTTGTTTTTTGCTCCGCTCTTGCTCTCCGCTCCCCGCTCCCAACAGCTTAGCTCCATCTAGTAATGAACCTGCCAAACATTATTGCGCCGAGAGGCGCTCTACAGCCCAGTATGGGGGAGATCTTGTAACGTTACGTAACGTTATTTTTATTAATAAAAAATAATTTTTTTAATTATAGGCCAAAATAAATGTCGGCCATAAAAAAAAAACCTAATATGGGGGAGATGTTGTAATCTTCCTACCTAACAAAACAATAAAAAAGAAAAAATTTAATTATCGGTAAAAAAAATATGGGTGAGGAAAAAAACACAATATGGGGGAGATGTTGTAATATTTTTATCTAACAAAATAATAAAAATTGTTGGCCTTGCACATGGTTTTAAAACCATAAACCATGTGCATAAAAACATGGTTTTAAAACCATGCACATGGTTTTAAACCATGGTTTTAAAACCATGTGCAAGGCCTTCTAAACAACCCATCGTTTTATTGTACATGGTTTAGGAGGGCCTTGCACATGGTTTTAAAACCATGTGCAAGGCCTCCTAAACAACCCATAATTTTATTGTGCATGGTTTAGGAGGGCCTTGCAAATGGTTTTAAGACCATGTGCAAGGCCTCCTAAACAACCCAGGGTTGTAGGAGGGCCTTGCATATGGTTTTAAAACCATGGATGGGGAAATGTTGTAATGTTAGTTCATAACAAAATAAAAAATAATAAAAAATATTATATGTGGGCCATAAATAATATTAAATATTATATGTGGACCTTAAATAAAAAGATGTGTCGTTTGGTTTGAATCAAATCAATGGATACCTACGAAGAGATTTGATCCCTCTCGGCGCTTGATAGAGCCTAGGATTTGGATCTACGCTGGTATCATCCACTTACAGAAAGATGCATAACTTGGGCCCAGACTGTATCACTATCGGCTAAAAATATAACCAACATCTCTAAAACAGTCAATGAAAACAAAAACCTGTGACAAGCCCATATATATACGTATAAGAAAAATCCAGGACCTAGTCCAGGTTGTGGAAATTTCTCAAGATCTGCATGAATTCATGCCTTGTAGCCATCTACTCCATTAAGCTAATGATTATTTAACCAATGCCTTGGAATCATCTTCAACCTCTGTTGAATGTAATTTTTGCACCTAGGTTGAACAGTTTGGAAAGAAAGAGCAGAGTTAGTTGGAACATATGTGTGCACTTGACATTCATAACTCACTTGTATGTATGAAGAAAAAATGAATTTAGGAAATGTAATGAACACGATGTTCATATACATTACATGTATGATGTTGGTGGCGATGATACGATTCAATTTTTAACAGGATTTTCATACATATGAGCCATGAAACTGGACATGCCCCGTAGGGGTTATGTGTCCGACACGTGCCCTATACCTGTCCTGAAAGAGGACACATGCCAAACACATGCCCTAGACGTGTCCCACTCTAAAAACATTTTTTCAATGTGTTTTCTCACTTTTAGCTAAAGGGAAAGAGCTGCCAGAGTCTCTCATTGTGCAGGTAAATGGTAAAATCGAGATTTGAAGGGATTTTATTATTTTAAGTGTTTTGTAATTATTATAGTTTCTCAAAAATTTAAATCTTTGTCTATATTTCATATTTATTATAATTTTTTTAATATATATATATATATATATATATATATATATATTTTTTTTTTTCCGTAGAAAAAAATCATTTTATTCATTTAGAATAATGTGAACTGTCCATAAGGACTTACATCAGTTTTTTTGCTTCATCGAGCTCGGCCTATGGCCTTACATTTCATACAAAAAGGAGTTTACTCTTCCTTAGAAGCGGCCTATATCCTTTCATTACTGCATTTGATGGCTTCTTCTGCCAGCGCAAGTTCTTCTCATATCGACTCTGCGCTCCATCACCATGGTTTTTCAAACAGAGCTGAATCCTGTAGTGTTTAAAGTTTGGTGGAGCACGTTTTCTGGCTTTCTTACAAAAAGCCCTTTTTCTAAAATGCTTCTCCTTTCTCTGCTCTTCTGGAGTCTTATGTTGGTATGAAGAAATTGGAGGCTTGACCATTGTTGATTTCCTCCCCTTCGAAAATTCCTGGTTGTATTGCTAGAGCCACTTTTGACAAAGTGTCCACTTCTGTGTTAAGCTCTCTGTATATATGAGAGAACGTTACTGCTTCGAAGGAAGACTTCAGAGCTTGCTTGGATTTCCTTTAACATATTATGTAGATGTGGCGCTCTAATGTTGTTTTTACCATTTACCCAATCGATCACTGTTTTTGAGTCACCATAGATTTGTAATCTTGTTAGCTGCTTGTCCTTGGCAATCTTCAAGACTGTCCATAAGGCTGAAAGTTCAGCTTTACTGTTTGTTGCGTGTCCCATAGCAAATTTGATGGATATTTTATTGTGATCAGATAGATAAATGACACCTCCTGCTCCTCCTAAAGGTGGGTCACCTTGACTTGCGCCATCAAAGAAAGCCCATGGTTGGATTTTGTTAATAACCAACGCGATTACGACCTGGCTTTTGCCTTGTTTGGGGGCTGTTTTATGCTCTTGCATTTTCTGTACCAGCAGAGCTGAAGTAATGTTAGAAGGGGGGTGTTGCCGCCTAATACACACTTTATGACACGGGAAAGTCTCCAACCCACTGTGTGTGTCCTTGGGGGCAAGTTAGAGCTGGGGACCACTGTCACCACAGTCCACAACTCCTCCGTTTAGGCTAGATCCCAACAGAGCCAAGGGGGGTAGTCCCTACAGGGAAATAAGTCCCAGATTTATTAACTATTAGTTAAAGGGATCTTTTACTAAGATTACAAAATGACAAGACCAGTGCCTAGATTAAATGGAGTCAAAATATTACAAGTTACAAACAATAACAAATCAAGGTATCTAAGCAATGTACAGATGAATTAAATTTATCAATATAAACAAATAAACAAGTAAGATAGTTACAGTTAAGAGATAGCACAAGGAAAATGCCTTAAATGAAATTCAGTAAATGAAAAAAAAAGAAAGGACTTTAAGTTGTATTTACTTGAAGCACTTTAAACAAATATTGAACATTCACTGCATGAACAAATATAGAGCTGAAAGTAAATGAGACCGAAAGTAAATGTGTTGGATTGCTTGCAGTAAAAAATAAAATGAAAGTGCTTGTAGTAAAACCTTGAACAGCATTGCAAAACAGTAGTGACCAATGTTTGTAGGACGTTTTGCAGTGTCTCTTGGTAAATTTTAATAAATTTTATTAGAGTTGGAATCTTTGATTATGTTTTAGAACCGGTGGTGTGACTACCCCGATCTCGTTCTTCTCAAACCGAAGAAAGATTGCTGTTGCGCTCAACAGGTGGGAGCAAAGCCCACCCCTAGCTCACAGGTCAATCCCCAATGGCCCGGTGCTCACAAGGAGGACGTCAAAGCGCCTAGAGACTGTCCCCAGCCTGCTACCCCTTGCAGCTCCCGAGTCACCGTTTTTAATCAGCTTAAAAATCTCTAGATGGATGCCTATTAAACTAGGACTTCCTCTTCCCTGGTCGTATCTCGGAGTACCCCGAAGGGTGATAACCGAGTAGAGGAGCAGGATGTTGGAAGTTGTTGTTGGTAAGTTTTAAAAATAAATTTTAATCTTGATGGTTAAGATGCAATGTAAATTTTAAAACTATCAACAAGATCACCAAGCGATATCCCTTATGGGAGGTGCTGGAGCTTGATCTTGGACTGAAAGTAAAGTGTGTTGAAAATTGTAGATTTTAGTACAATAAAAGGAGAATTAGTCTAATTACCTAAGCCCCCACTTCCCCTGCTTTTCATATCCAGCTTGAATTCCCTAAAGGGAGATGACAAGTGGATAGAGGATACACAGGGTGGGTGAGTTGTATGATTACTTCCTTCGATAGAAAAATAAAATAAAACTGAACTTGAAAGAAATTGTAACTAACTAGAACAATGCTTAACCGCACAACAATCTCTGTGACAGAGATGGTGGTCTGTCACAGAGATAGGTGGGTGGAAAGGAAACTGATTAAGCTAACCTCACAACAATCTCTGTTACAGAGATGGTGGTCTGTAACAGAGATAGGTGGGTGTATAAATAAAACAGTAAACAGAAATAAACAGTAAACTAACCTCACTTCAATCTTTGTGACAGAGATGGTGGTCTGTCACAAAGATAGGTGGGTAAAAATAAATAGAACTATTACAGAATACAAATGCTTCACAAAAATTTTAGAATACCCCAAGAGAGCTTCTCATTTGGGGTTTACAATATCAAAAAGAGAAGGAAAAGAGTTGGGGTTTTGAACCCCCTTTGAACCGTTTGAGGGTTGAGATATTTCTGTGCCCTTTGGGGCAGCAAATCTCCTTTAAACCTGCACTACCTGTCAAAAACCAGCGAACTATTCTTCGCTGCAAATCACATGAAATACAAAAAAATCTACTGGTACAATATTAGTACAAAATCTACAATTTTTACATAAAAAATTCTGAGCGAAAGTATGACAGAAATATGAAGTTTAGGGGCTGAAAACTGAGTTTTTAGCCACCTAAATGATACTAAAACAACAGAAATAACAAGTTAAATCAATATATATGAGGTTAGGGCTCTAAAACAAGGTTTGTATCCACTAAACAGTGAATAAAACCCTGTTTAAAACAGGCTGAAAGTAGATGGCCGAATTGAAATTTTACAGAAATGGGCCCTTGGAGAGATGCCCTTGCTTGGAAAACCTGCAACAAATCTAACTCTGCAAGAAATTGTAAGCCTAGAGGAGAATGCTCGATGATCCCTGCAAAATACTTTGAAGAAAAACGTCAAACAGTTCACAAAAGAGAGCAAAAATACTTTTACTCTCTAATCTCTCCACAAAATACTTTGTGGAGAGCTAACTAGACAAGTACAAAAGATGCAAAGCTAAAAGAATATACAAGTTACCTTACAATATTGGATCATGAAAGATGGAAAAATGTAGCACAATGTCCCTCCAAAGATTCCTTAGATTAAGTGGCCCAACTAGGGCAAGAAGATTACAATAGCAAGATAACTTGAGAAGATAGTGGAGAAATAATCCGGCAGCATAACAATAGCATGAGAGAGCCTCCCAAATGAGGGAGTGAGGCCCCCATTTTATAGTTGAGGAAGATCCCCAACCCCTTGAAGATCAATCGCTGAGATTAGATCTAGATCTAGGTTAAATCTCCACCACTAGATCTAGGTTTTTGGCTTTTATTCCTCTCAATCAATCTCCACCCTTGGATTAATTCCTGATCAATGGCTTAGAAGCTTGATCCATGTCTTTGAGCATTTCCACCCTCAGATCTAGGTCTTTGACCAAGATCCCCCTTCAATCAATGGCTTGGATGAGTTAAGGTTAAAAAACATGGGCCCTCCTCCAAACTTGGCTTTGACTCCTCCAAAAACGTGGTGCCCTCCAAATGTGGCGCCCTCTATTCCTTTAGCGCCCCTCCAAAATACATTGGCGCCCTCTTAAACTAGCTAGCGCCCCACTAAAATGGGAGTGCCCTCCTCCAAAATAGTAGACGCCCTCATAAATTGTAGACGTCCTCCATACTATAGTGGCGCCCTTCTATTTTGGCGTTCCTCCAAAGTGGCGCCCCACTACAATAGGTGACGCCTCCCCATTAAATGATGCCTCTTCCTTATTAGCGCCCCACTAATTAGGTGTGACGCCCCTCCATTTTTAGCAGCGCCTCCACATTTAGTAGCGACCTCTTCTAGTGTGGGCCTTTTATGCATAGCGCCCTCTTTTTAGTGCCTTCTAACTTGGCCGCCCTCCTAATTTAGCCTTTTTTATGTTGACGCCTCCTTAGTGAGGGTTTTACATTGGTGCCCCTCCTTTTTTGAGGGTTTAGACCACTTTTGTTCCCCTAGATTTGGCTTTGACTCTAGCCACTTCTCAAAAATGACATTTAACCTTTAAACTTAGGCTAAATTTAAAATCACCTTAGATTTAATTTTTCCAAATAAATTTTTAAAATTTCCCAATTTTTTAACTTAGGAAAAATTAAAAATAACTCGAAAAATTAATATCTAGGCCATGGGGCGGTGGAAAAATTTGGAATAAATTTTTCCTAGGCTTAACAACCCCCAAACCAAATTACCATGGCATTATTTGATTTTTTTCTTCAAAATCAAATAATATGATTTTTTGACTTAGGAAAATTAAAAATTTCCCTAGGGGAGATGGACCCCTTCTGACCAAAATTTGTCTATCTCTCCAACCACTTATCAGAATGACATGGGACTCGAAGCAATGGCTTAGGGGGTTTCATAGCAATTTTATTTTGCATTCATAGCCCCTATTACAAAATGCCATGCTTGAGCAATTACATTATTACATCAAAACTCAGTTAATTAACCACCAAGAGGTGGAATTAATTAACTGGAAAAATTTAATAAAAATTCAATAACATAACGAAACTCCGCAAGACTCTAGACAAATGTCTAGCATGGTCATGAATCACACTTTAAAGCCTTAGCCACCTCATGGACTTGACTGGTAGAACGCCCGTCACCACTTTGGAGGATTTTGAGTGAAAACCAAACCGATTAAACTCGTTTGTTCAACAAGATCAATTGGAAAGGGAAAACACTCGATGAGGGGACTTCCCTAACAATCAGTTCCATGGTGTGGCATCCATATCATATGACCCACACTAGTACATATAATTACATTAATTTTCCCACGCAGGGGAGCGGACATTTCGTTTTACAAAGGGGCAATTGCCCTGCAGAAGTGAAAAAATCCTCAGATTTTTCCAAGGTAACATTAGTACAACTATGTACATCTTTATGTACATGGAGTTGCCACCTAGTCGAAATAGGTGGGCAACAGGGGGGTCCATTGATTTTAGAAAACTGCTCTATTACGTGCTTCCCAAATGCTATACACGAATAGGGCAGGGAATGCGTTAAAACAACATACCCCTGTGTTTCGCCACCAATTCTGGGCACGCTGCTCCAATGTAGCTTCACTGTTCATGATCGTCCTGTCTTGACTCTTGCGTGAGGGCCCTTGATGCAGTGGTCCATACCTCCCCTGCATAAGGACAAGAGCTAAACAAATGTGAGGACTGTTCATCACTTGATTTGCAAAAATACAAATGCTTGGTCCTTGAAATCCTCTTTTCCTCAAATTTTCCCAGGTTAGGAGTTTGTTGTTCATTGTTAACCATAAAGTTATGATGGTTTTCAGAGGGCTGTTTAAGGCCCAAATTTTGTCCCACCACCACCTTTTTTCTCCCTCTAACTGCTCAAAGATTGCTGCTTCGTTACCTTTCTTGGATGTAAAGCCCCCATTCACTGCATTCTTAGTCCAAATCAACTTATCTTGCTCTTCCTCATCTATCTGTACAAAACTTGCCACCAGGTTGTTCACATATTTGTTCCAATCCTCTGCATCTTCCCCCTCCAATCTCAGCTCTTGTGCACTTTTCCAACCCGCTTTGCCTTTTAGTTGAGGATGTTGAGCTTGTACATCCGCTAGTTTATGGATTCGTTGAGCTTTTAGCTGTGTTAGGACATATTCAGTTAGTTTGTAATACTCGCCAACCCTTGCCCACGGGTCCTCGCCCAGCCTTACACTCTTTCCATTGCCTATTCGCCATGCTGTCCAATTGCCTATTAATGGAAAAGCCAGAACCATTGCTTTCCATCCTACTAACCCGTTTTTATGGGTTTTGTTGGGATTCCTGAACCATTCTACTAGTGTGGTGCTTGGACAATATTTAGAGCACATGACTCTTCCCCATAAGGTGCCTGGGTTTTGAACTAACCGCCACAGGGACTTTGCTGCCAGAGCTTTGCAAAATAGTGCCGGGTTTTTTTTATCCCCCATCCTCCTAGCTCTTTTGGAAGAGACACAGTTGTCCATTTTGCCAGTGGTATCACACCAGCCTGTCTGTTGGTTGTTCAAAGGAAAGAAAAGCACTTCTTCCTTATTTTTGTTAAGATACCCTTGGGGATGTAGGCAATGGATGCCCAATACACCGGTATGCTTTGTAAAAATTCCTTTAACAGCACCAATCCGCCTCCTCTAGAGAGAAAACGATTAGTCCATGTTGTAATGTGGGCTTCAACTTTCTTATACAACCATATCCAATCTTGAAAAGCATGGCTGTTTGGTTTTAGAAAAAACCTAAATACTTGAGACCTTCTGTTATTGAGACTGCTGGCTAAGGTATTATCTCTTTTGCTTGTTGGGCGAGAGCTTCTGTGAATTTGTTGTGAGTCATGCTTGATTTTCATATATTTATCAATATCCCTGTGGCCCTCTTATATTTCTCAAGTAGAGAGGCATATACCCAAAGGTTTTCTTCTGATCCTTTGCCAAACAGAAGTACATCGTCCACGAACAGTGTGTGAGTAATTTCTTTTGTGCTGGACACTTTGACCCCTTCGACCCTCCTATCTCTTTTTGCATTATGTATTAATCTGCTCAAGTGCCTCAACAACTAGTAGGAAATCAAAGGGTGACAGAGGACACCCTTGTCTGATGCCCCTTGTTGGTCGAAAGAAACTTGAGGGTGATCCATTGATTAATACTACAAAGGAGGTTGATTGGATGCACCCCATGACTTAGTCCACTATTTCCAGTGCCATTCCGATTTGGATTAAAAGGAGTCTTACAAAGATCCAACTAACTCTGTTGTATGCTTTAGAAAGATCTAGCTTTAGAGCGAAAGCACATTGTTTCTCTTTTTTGATAGTGTGAATTGCCCCTTGAGCCAGTGAGACTGCGTTGTGTATTTGCTTGTTGTGGAGGAAACCAAATTGCTCCTCTGTTACCACCTCACTCAAAATTGGTTTTAATCTTAGTGCAATGACCTTTGCTATCACCTTATAGATCATATTACACCATGAGATTGGCCTGAAATCATCATAGGTCTTTGTTTTTTGCTTTTTTGGGATCAAAGTTATAAAGGTTGAGTTTATGCTTCCCAACACTTTCCCTGACTTCTGTGATTCCTTAACCACTGCAAAAATATCCTCCTTTATTTTATCATAGAAACCTAAGAAGAACTCTAGTGTGAAACCATCCGGTCCTGGACTTTTCCCTTTTTGGAATGAGTGCAGAACCTGTTGAATCTCATCCTCCCTAATGTCTTTGGTTAGTTCTTCATTCATTTCAGTTGTAATTAGCCTCGGAAATATGACTATCACCTCTAGGAATAGGCCTATATATATAAAAGATCATGTCACCATGTCCTGTTTTCGGGGTCGTGTTCTGTGTCAGATACTCATTTCCATGTCCTCTGTGTCTTGTGCCTTCATGTTAGGTGACTTAGCATATGAGGTGACAGACTCCGGCTCTAAGTTGAAACCATGTTGCTTCACCATTGTACATGACACAAATGCACGTTACTCATATACATACAATGTACTCTATTGCCATGTACGCTAATCATCTCATAATTATTACAGGAACGGTTAATGCTCTTATACATGTATACCACTTTATTTGTAGCAGTGGCCATTTTTGGGCTAACATTTGTCCCCTCCTTTGAGTCGAGCATTCTTGCACAAGTCTTAAGAATCATTCAAGTGTTTTGGAAGGACCACCTAGGTCTTCTCAAAACTGCTCACTACGTTCTGGTGTTGATACTACCTTGGAAGGTACCTGTATGAGCACCTTGCAGTGGACCTCAACACACGTTCATTCTCATCCATTGTGTCTGCACATTATTTTCACTCTCTTCACACATTACTCTTTTCACCCTCTTTTAAGTATTCACATATTGTTTCTTTCACTCTCTTTTCAGCATTTGCAATCACTTCTTTTATTCTGTTTCCGACATGTATCTCTAAGGCATTCGTTACATAAAATTGAAAATTGCACATGGCATTGAGAATTCAACGCAACACCTAGCACATTGACTTAAAACCTCATCACAAAGTGTTTATCAATTTACTTGAAATCATATGATGTTTTTTCTTTAAAAAAAGTACTTCATTGAAAAAAATGCTACTCAGCTCTCTATGCTCTCTGTGGGTATATAAGTGTGCTATACACACATTCACTGCACCTCTTGGACAGTTGTGGTGATCGTCGCACCTACTAGAAGAGGTGTGGTGCATGTTACAATTCCCTAGGAAGGTACACAACACTCTCACTGCTCTCACAGTTCAATGGGGCTTTTTTTGTTGGGGGGTGTGGTGTGATTGTGGGGTGTCTAGAAACCTTCCACCCTCTCAGATATTTTCGTCATTTTTCTTGAAAATTCTAGGAACAAAATTTTGATCTCCTCATACAATTTCTTCCTTTTTATTTGTGACTTAGATTTCATATTATTTGTGGCATACCTATCCTACTTCTTTCAATGCTGTGATATGAAGATTCATCCTGCTCTCTTGCCTTTACTTGGAGCCTTCCTTGATATTTTTTTTTGTTGGCAAAGTGGTGGAACCCCCCTGACTAGCAGGGTTGCCATTGGCTGAGTGGCCACGAACCAGGGGCATCTAAGCCGTCAAAATCACCCGGGGATCGCACCCGGCCTGGACCGCACCAACCCTTAACATGGTTGGATTTTAGGTATCCGACGGGATTAGAACCGGTGACCTTCCAGCTTAGGGGGCGTCTTAACCATACCCCGCCACCAACTGTTCTACATCTCGCGGATGGAGCTCTCCTTGATATACTTTGTACCTCTTGCTCCTTTTTTTTGCAATGAACTTGTGTAGAATGGGTTGGGCTTTTTATTACCCAAACTCACACCCAAGAGGTAAAGTCTTAAAGCCCAAGGTATAGTCTTGGTGTAACTAAGCATCACTAAGCATGAAACGTGTCATATGGTCAAGAGCGCTCCAAAGATCATCAACCATAGTCATCTCCAAGCATAAACAACTCTAAATTAGCTAGAGCATTATATGGAAAACCAATCATGAATCATCCTTAGTTGTGAACCATAACTAGTGAGTAAGAGCACTCCACAAGATATAATAACCCATGTCATCAAAATGTCTAATAAGCCCAATAATTATAGGGCACTCCCATGGAAAAGCCTCCAAATATCATCATAGCATGGAAAGAAGACAATCGTTCTACCAAAAAGGACCATCCATACCATTTAGATGCCAAATTAAACCAACGTAAAGCACCTTCAATATCATCAAACTTGTCGAATGATGTCTTACAACTATTCTTGGGGTTCCATTTCATTTTCTTATGTATTCCACTCAAAGGTTACTTGATTTAGTTGGTGACTTCATCATATTAATGAAAAGACGCGCTACATTGTCCACCCTGTTATGACTCCCATTCTTAGCCTTTCATCGCATTCACGTCCTTGGTTAATTATAGGATTAGTTATTGCATGGATTTATCATTTGGAGATCATGCCATTTGAACCTTATGAATGTTCTACTTTGCATCTGTTTTTTACATGTTGCCATATGCCCACCCTCTAGCCCATAGGTAAGAATGATACTACTGGTACCTTGTCAACCTCAATAAACAATTAGCTCATGAGGATCCCCAATCAAAAATTGACTCAAGAAGCGCAAACATGTCACAAGTGGGATTTGAACTTGGGTGCGGAGGATAACAACTTCTCTCTACCACTTGAGCTAGATTGAATTGAACGTTCTATTTTGCATCCTTATCTCACAAGCACCATCATTCAATGCAAACATACAGTTCCCAACCCATTATTCACGTAGAGTTCAGAGTCCACCCCTTTCATCTCAAGCCTCTGGGAAAGAAAGGTACCCCTACCTTGCATTTTGCTCCTCAAAGGCCCTTGTCTCACACTGCCACACTAATTGTGCACAAGGTTGGTTAGAGGCCTCTGGACTCCTCTAGTTGATGACCATCTCCCTTGAGTTCCTCCCCCGCTTCCAATACTCTCTAGATGGTATGAGCCATCTATTACCAATTGATAGGATTTGAATCAAGCCATTTGAGAGGACATCTATGGATTGTACATCTAGGTTACTTGGACCTCACCTTTGGAGACCTTGGGCACAAAGATGTCCTTCTACCTAGATCACTTCTTGGCGTTCTATGATGCATCATCGTCTGCCCCCATACGCACGTAGACACTAGATGCACTCACTCAGGATACCTTTGGGCCAGCTCTGGGTTGATTCTCATGGACTTTGGGTGGAGACCGATCACCATATTCTTTGATTAGATAGGATACACTAGATGTTCCACTTACAGGAGTCAGAGACAGAGGTAGACCTCATTTTTAGGTGCCCTTTCTACTATGAGATTAGAGGATGCTACCATTGCCTTTATAGGGACTTGAGGAGCTCTCTCTGCTTCCTTTCGATATTGAAATCAGAGATGCCTAGCCCTTTTCATTAGGGAGATATTCAACAATGGATCCTAGTTCATGTACATCCTCCCCCACCATGGGGCTACCAAGAGGATCACCTCATACTTTCATGTTGCTCCCTCTGATCAAGCTAATAAGAAAAAGACAAAGCTCCATTGTACTTCAAACCATAGAGTGGCGAGACTCCGACAACAAGCCAATGCCTCGAACGCCCCATTCGCTTTCTGTCATAAAGCTAGGAAATCTTGACATCATTTTTTTCATTTTTCATTTTCATCTTTGGATCTCTCTCTCTCTCTCTACTAGCAGTGAGATGTCCAGCTCCAGCCTTGGATATTCTCACTTTGTATCATTGCAACTATGACACTGTTATAGAATATTTTGGTGTTGGCTAGACCTAGTGATTAACTTAGTTAGACACTTACTTTACTTTTTTAGTTTAGTTATCTCTTTCTTGCTTTCAGCATTATCTAGGAGCTTCTTTCACACTCCCACATTATATCCACATTGGATGTATCTTTTAGTCCCATTGACCTACTTCTGTGGTCATTTGTTAGACATTAATAAAATTAGCTTATCTTATCTTATACCTTATAAACATTTTGGGCCTTATAAATTCTTTGACAAATTCCCCGTAGTCGCCATGGTTGCACTTAAGAACCACAATATTTTTGTCACTTCAGATGCTAGTCATCCAATCGCTACCCATATTAATCTCATGATATTAATAGTAGGATTTGACCATCTTGTTTTCATAATCTTATTACCCTCAATACTTTCTTCCACATAGCCATCAACTGTGCATACATCTTTAGCCCCCATTTCCTATCCTTTTTCCAACAATGCATACCTCTTTACTCTGAATGTTTCCTCTCCTTTCACATTTGCTGTCAATGTTACATATATCGTCGATATTGTGATATATCATGCAATTTACGGTAAATTATTTACCCCAAGCCGATATTATCATCACAAAATATTGCAATATTTTCTTCATATTTTAAATTTGTGATACATTCAATGTATCATGATATTTTGGGTATATATCGCAAGTGAAAGGAAAACACTGCCCTGCTAATGCAAATAATGCTTTATAGCTTGATTTTTGATCTTTTTATCCTTGGTTTGAAAAATAGATATAGAGGATTGAGGTCCGAGGAGTTTGTCACCCTGGTAATCACTAGTAGTATTAAATATTAAAGTAAAAGTTGGCATTCTCCTTTATCTTTCTTTTCTATCCTTTTATTTAAATTTTCAGTATTGCCATGAATTGTTTTAGGATGTTTGAGAGTGGTTCCAACCCCAATAAACTTCATAAGCAGAAAGTAAAATTTCATATCCCATTCAGAATTCAGCAAACTTAATTGTTTCAGAATTTTAAGATTGGCAAGATTGCAACGTTTCCATTGGATTTCTATCATGTATGAGGGTATGGGATTAGCATTTAATTAAGAGCAGAAATCTTCTATGTACCTCGATGTTTGTGGTGTTGATTGTTGAACTTTATAAGCAGAAAGTAAAATTTCATATCCCATTCAGAATTCAGCAAACTTAATTGTTTCAGAATTTTAAGATTGGCAAGATTGCAACGTTTCCATTGGATTTCTATCATGTATGAGGGTATGGGATTAGCATTTAATTAAGAGCAGAAATCTTCTATGTACCTCGATGTTTGTGGTGTTGATTGTTGAACTTGTTTGTCATGACCATGCTAATTACTAAAACTGTACCCATCACTCAAGCAAAATCAATGATTAGGCATCTGAAGCTTTTTCTACCTTATTTTAATGCTTGGATTAGGGAGCTTCTTCAAAATTGGATGGTGTTGACTAGTGATCAAGGTAGAGGGAAAAGCTAGACAAAGGGGTAGAAGGTGCTACTAATGATGATGATCCCAATATAGGCTATGATTTGATGATACGTAGTTATTTGTTGTAGCATGATTTTTTTTGGACTCTAGAGGCCGTTTAGGCCCTCAATGTTAATGTATTTTGTTTTGGATATATATCACGATTCACACATGATACCATTTTTCTATATTCACCCTTGGTAGTTACATGCTATATGCTTGATCAACTTTGGATATTTGGTGTCTTATGGTTTGGATATATATAATTAAATTGTTAGTTTTGTACCTAGGAATTTGTTCCCTAAGTGACTTTTTGCCTAAGTCACTTAGAAAAGGGAAAAATGTGACCCTCACATTAAAAGCTACTTAATGAGACTTTATAAAGTTAAAGTCACTTTTTGATAAATTTAAGTGGGTGAGTAAATTTATTTAAGTGATTTAAATAAATGTGATTTTTACTCTCATTGAATCTTAGCCATTGGATTGGATCTTTCTCCACCGTTGGATTAGATTCCCACTTAGGGTTTAGACAAAAAGGGTTGAGGGAGGCAAAACACTTGGACTTTTCATTTTTGGAGAAGGAGAGACTGAGCTGAGAGAAAAGGAGGTTGAGCTAGGGCATTGGCACGATTCCCAAGAAGAGAGACTGCACAGAAATCGAGGCTACGGACTGCATTAATTGCTGGCACAGAAATCGAGGGTGTACGGACTGCATTTAATGCTGCACAGAAATCGAGACAGGGGTACGGATTGCATTTCATGCTGCATAGTTTTCGAGGTGTACGGACTGCATTTAATGCTGCACAGTTTTCGAGGTGTACAGATTCCGTACAGTACGGATTTTGGCACAGTTTTCTAGGCAGATTTTTTGGCACAGAAATTGAGGTAAATGCTGGCACAGTTTTCGAGATAAAACAGGGCACAGAAATCGAGGCCGTACAGTTGTACGGACTGCTGTTATTTTTCTGCACAGTTTTCAAGGCTTTGCTGGGCACGTTTTTCAAGATTTTGAGATGAAATCTTGGGTGGAGATAAGTTAAATTTTCACTGTATTTCTGTTCTGATATTTTGCTGAAGATAATAAAATGTCTCTCTCTCTCTAACTGGTTTTCCTCGTGGGGGTTTTTCCAGGGCTTGATTTTGGCCAAAAATCTCTGAGTCTATCATTTTATGGTGTGATTGTTAAATGTGTTTTTCAGCCTGTTAGTGTATTTTACTGTGTGTTTAATTGTTCAGTAAAATTTCATAAGTAACCTACAGCCAATGCAAAACCGGCTGTATGTGAAAACCACGAAATGTTGACATAAACCAGCAAACAGTAAAACGCAGAATTTCTACATAAATTTGCATATTTGATTATTTTTTAGTAGTCAGTACACAAATCAGTTCACAGGTCTATTCTGTTCCTGGTTTTGGTTTTGATAACTTTGCAGTTGATGGTGAATCATGAGATACAATTGTTATGTTTTCTTTGTGATTTTGAATCAGCCTTTGAGGACTTAGGACTTGGAACAAATATTAGAATTCAGTATCATTGTGTGATGTATCATTTGATGACATCTCGAACTTATACGTCTTATATATCAGTTTATTTTTAATATTTATGTGGCAATGCGTTTGTTTGATGTTGTTGTTGCTTTAGATGTTAAAAAAAATGAAAAAAGGTATATTTTTGTATTTTAAAAGTTTGTCGATATTTTTTGTTATTTTCCATGATATTGTAGATAAGTTATATTCCATATCTTTGGCCATATATTTGCTGAAATGATAAATGTAACATTGGTTGTTGGTCCATACATTTTCTCTTGGCAATGTTTGGACCTTTATGCCTGCACAACATGCCACCTAGTGTATCATCCTCATCATTATCACACTTTTTGTGGTAGGGACGTTGTTCCTGTTGATGTATTTGTAACTTCGGAAGATATTATGATGTATACTATCATTGTATGTTGTTGTACCCCCATTGGGGATGTGTGTTACCCCTTTACGGGATGTCTAAATTGTGTCTAGACCTTGAGGTACAACCTCCATTGTAAGTCGGGGCAATAGTCCTTAGTGTAACATCATGTAATATGTACTTGTAGTCTCTCTAGGAGAAGTGGGCCCCATGTGAGATGACATGTAAGCTCGAATGTTATATTTGGTCAGTGACTTGAAAGGGTATAGATAGGGAGGCGCTCTCCCTCATTTATACACACCACACACACTCTCTAAGGCGTATGAGAGAGAGAGACAGTCAGAGGAGGAGAGATAGATAGCTGCTGAATACTTCTTATTACTGCTTTTGGTCATCTTACTATTGTGGAGAAGTTTGCGGGGTTTTCTCCTTTATGGTTTCCCCGGTGAAAATCTTTGTGTCTCGTGCATCTTTTATATCTTATGCATCTTGCTGTACTTGTTATTCTTTTAGATAAAGATCCTAGATAATCTAATCAGATCTTAAGAAAAACTAACAGTTCTTTTTTTGAATTTTCACCCCTGGCTATTGTTACTCATCTTCCTTGTTTATGTCCAAAATAGTTGTATTAGACTAGGTGGCGAGAAAACTTCATTATTCTGTTTGCCGGTGTAGTAATTCACTGTTTGAAATATTACCTTCTTTTGAACACTTTTCCAACATCATTACCCCTTCTTTTAGTTATAGTTTTGATCAGAGTCATTAGATTTCAACTAAGTTTCTTCAATGGAGTCAATTGTACTTGTACTAGATGGCACTATATTTCTTGCTTTTAGTTCATTAGATCAATTAATATTTGTTTCCCATCTTGTTCTATTGTTAAGGGGTCTCTTACCCAATTTTGAATTGCTAATACTTTTTGTAGCCATAGTCATTGTAGTAGTACATATTACACAAGTGTTTCTAGATTCATCCAGATAACCACAAAGGCCATTAAGAACTTTGCACCTGCTATATATGTATCTTGTGCCGCCAATATTACATTTGGGTTACTATATATCAGTGTTCCACAGGGACGCGTCCCGCACGGTCGGGGACGCGTTTCCACGTTTCCTGCGTCCCGGGGACTTGGGGACTCCTGGGCGAAACTCTCCCTCCCCAACCATGCCCCTGGGAATTTTTTTTTAATGTTTTCCCATTATTTTCACATTTTACAATTCCTACTTGGTACTACCTGATATATTTAGTATTTACATTGCACAATCATTAATATACATCAAATGAATTATTATTTTTGATATTTTATTTTATTTTTATAATTTTAGAGACGTCCCCTCGTCCCCCCCGAATATCCCTAAATTTGGGGTGGTCTCCACGCGTCCCGAATGTGCGTTTCCCCGCTCCCACGTCCCCCCGTCCTGGAAATTTGGGGAACATTGCTATATATTGTGATGTCCTTCTTGCGTTCTAGGAGGGATCGTAGTAAAGAGTAGACACAAGGCAGTCTATGAGACATTTGCAATGTTTAACTTTCGAGTAGCACATAGGTTTGTAGAATGGGGCTCTTGACCAATAAGAAATCTGGTAGGGGAATGTGTGTTTAGCACCTAGGATAACAAGTATCTTGATTGTTGCAAGATTGGCATTATGTATGTTTTAATTGTTTTGCTCTTGTTCTAGCACGTAAGTTGGAGGGTTTTTTGTATGTGAAGCTGATGAGAGCTTTGTATTTGTGCTTGTGGGAGTGAAGACCATAGCATGTGTCAGTCCATAGCTTCTTCTTGACGATAATGTTCACAGTGAGTACCTATGGTTGGGTGGTAAGTTATTTGGCAACAACCATTTGTGAGGTTTTAGGCATTTGTATGCGAATAAGTGCTACTTTTATGTTAAATGCCTCTATTGGTTGAGTTTTCAAAAAGGGGGGTTGCAGTAATGGGTGACTAGAATGACCAAAAGCTCCCCTCAAATATATATATATATATATATATATTTCTTTATTATTATTATTATTTTTTAATCTTTTGATGGAATGGACATCACAGGAAACCCTCTAGACACTTCCCCTCATTTCGAGGATGGTACTTGGGATAAACTGTTAGTTTGCAGTTTTGGCAATTTGACTTGGTGGGTACATCGAGTGAGGCCCACAACATTCATGGAGGACGCAAGCTCGGGGACTTGACCTGGTGATCTCTTGCTTGCAATTCACAACACTCAACCACAACAGCTAACCCATTGGGCTAATATATATATGTATACATATAAACCTAGGAATTTTAGAAATACTTGTGTACATATAAATAGTTTGGGGGGGTCTATATCATATTCTATCTATCTATCTATCTATCTATTATTTTGGAGAAATTTCCCCTCACTCTCTTGCCCTTAGCAAAAAATGAGGACTCTTGTTCCTTGCCATCTCCAATTCATAGATTCCCCCTTTTTTCTTTGGGTTTCTTACCAGAGAGCGATATTTAAGTCCCAATTGCAATAGTGGTTAGGAATCTCTCAAGACTGTGGGAATCTATTTTTTTTAAATTTTTTTATTATCTTTTGACGAAATGGACATCACAGGAAACCCTCTAGACACTTCCCCTCATTTCAAGGATGGTACTTGGGGTAAATTGTTTGGTTGCAGTTTTGGCAATCTGACCCAATGGGTACATTGAGTGAGGCCCACAATATTCATGGAGGAAGCAAGCTTGGGGACTTGACTTGGTGACCTCTTGCTTGCAATTCACAACACTCAACCACAAGAGCTAACCAACTGGGATATACATATATATGTAAACCTAGGAATTTTAGAAATGCTTGTGTACATATAAATAGATCCGGGGGGGGGTTTATATATTAGATTCTATCTATCTATCTATCTATCCATCTATATATTATCTTGGAGAAATTTCTCCTCACTCTCTTACCCTTAGCAAGGAACGAGGACGCTTGCTTCTTGCCATCTCCAATTCATAGATTCCCCTTCTCTTCTTTGGGTTTCTTACCAGAGAGCAATATTCAAGGCCCAATTGCAATAGTGGCTAGGACCCTTTCAAGACCGTGGGAATGTATCCCACGACCTTCCTGGACATAATGCCTTAGCAGAAAGGGTTGAACCAAACAAACTATATTTTGGGGAGAGATATATATATCAAACCTACTAATATATAAACTATAGAAATAAGAGAAGGATTTTGTTTTTTAAAGCTGGTCAACAATGTTAAAGCTTTAGGGTAGTTAGGGTTTTTCAAAAAATTGACAAGCTTGTACTTTAATGCAGATCAAATAAAATAATACAGATGTAAAAGTACAACAGTAGTAAAGATCTAGTAAATAAAAATTATAATTTTCATCTCTTTCAACTTTAACACTCCCTTAAGGATCATTGTGTAAAAGTTACATGACTGAAACATAATCATAACATGTAGAGCAACATTAAACTAACAAACAAGAGAAACAAATCTTACTTGATGAATTGGACCTTCCTTTTACTCAGAAAATTACTTCAAATCAGACCTTATCTTTCCGAGACAAGTCATTAAGGGAACAAGTCTGTCCCTTACCTGAGGGCATGGACATACCTAAGAGAGATAAAGTGCTATAGTATAGGGTTAGACAAATACTGTAGGAAGTGCAACAGTCAAGTCAACCAACAAAATGTCATAAGGTAGCTTCAAGAAATAGTGGAACCTTCAGCAGCAACACCCAACCAAAGAACAACCATACACAGGCTGCAAACAATCCACAAATAGACTGCTTCCCATACTAACATCCCACCACAAACTGTGGCTCACACTCACAGTCCACAAGCAAAGTGTAGTCTGCATTAACAACCCTCAAATAGTCCAAGGTGAAGTGTTAAGCCCACAAGACACTCAACGGTGAAGGTTAAACCCACAAGACAGTCCACGGTGAAGGTTAAGCCTACAAAACAGTCACGGTCCAAGCAACCAAGATGACAACCCAACAAAACAAGCCCACGATGAGTGAACAATCCACAAAAACACAACCCAACAGTAGAGGCTACCTCAACACAGGTCACAACACCCTTACACAGTTCATGGCACCCTGCAACAGAGCTCACAACACCCTTATGCAGGCTCAACAAGGTCACGACCTCCTTCAGCAGGCTCACGACACCTCTATACAAGCTCAGCAAGGTCATGGCCTCCTTCAACAAGCTCACGACACCCTTATACAGGCTCAACAAGGTCATAACCTCCCTTGGATAGGCTCTTGACACCCTACAACAGCCTCATGGTACTCTCAACAAGGGTAGTAGCAGCTCTAACAGGGCGAAGACAAGACAACGACAACCCTAGCAGACCACACAGTTTTGATTTGAAGGCCATCATTAAAACAAAGAAGAAACTCATTTGCAGACAACTCGACAACAAGAAATAGGCTCATTGAAGCAACAAGTCCTTCATGATGGAGAATCATTCAAGATAGGACAAGAATGGCGAAAGAAGGCCACAAAGTTTTGATTTGAAGACCATCATTACAACAAAAAGAAATTCATACATAGGCAACCTGACTTCCTTGGACAATTCTCACTGAAATCTAGGACACATGGAGAACACATAGGGGGGATTTGAGAGATACAAAGATGGTATGACCCATGCTAAAATCCCTTTGAGGTTGCACATTGCTAGCATCTTGCTGCCTATCGGGGAATGTCTTGGCGTACTCGACAGGTTCGAAACATTCATGGACATCCCCAAAATGGGCTCGAATCTCGGTTGGAATGTTTCAATATTCTTTTGGCATTCTTGTCAAATCCATGACATTTGTTCTCATCATTTGGTACCTTGGAAAGGGGGAAACCAAGGTATGAGTTCCCCATGCGCTGAGTTTAGTTCATGTGCGTCATTGTTAAATGCCGAGTTTTATGTTGAATTTAGTTGTTAGGTGAAATTATCTGTGTTTGTTGCAATTTGAGGTTTATGTTGTATATTGAGCTTAATTGTATGAGTATTATGATTCAAGTCACTTTTGTACTCCGTTCAACTTGTGGTCTAACAAGAAGGCTAGGTACAACTCATCATTTTTGGTTATGAAGCTTCAAAACACAAACATAGTGAATGGTCAGAGGGTTTGCTGAGATGTCCAATTGTTCAAGTTTTAATTGTAGTCAATGGTGCATTGTGAGTGCTTTTTGTTGAATTTTAGCATTTGCATATATTCTTAAATTTTGCAGACTGTAAGATAGATAACAAAAGACAAGTGCAGTAGACAAATAAGCATCAACACAATGGACACAAGATGTTTTTCATGGGGAAACCTTTGAAGGACAGAAACCCCTAAATCATTAGTAATTCATCTCCTAAATGAGATGACTGAGTTCAGAATGAATGTTCCTCAATAATTTATCAAACCCTAATGAGCTTGATAAAAAATATACAATAGTAATTTTTACAACAAATTCCAAATTAGGGCTTCCTTCCCTAATTCCTTTCTTGCTGCCCGAGACCAATTTGAGGCTGCCCGGATGTCAAAACAGGGTGCCCGGATACTTTTCTGTGCTGCCCAGATTTCCACCAGACTTCCCGGATCTTTCTCTGTTTCTGTACTTCTGCCCGAGACCTGCCCGAGCTAGGGTTTATGCTACACGTGAAGACTGAGGTGGCTGTTAGTGCCGCCCAAGATGGAGGGAGGCTGCCTGAGTCACTGTTCTACTAAACGAAAGTATGAGCAGTCTGTTAGCAGGCTTTCTGAGCTGCCAGGAAAGAAATAGCAGTGTGCTCGAGTAGTGAACAGAATGCCCATGACTGGAGACACTATACTCGAGCCTACAAACAGCTGTCTGGATCAATTCTGTGATTGCCTGGAGAGAGAAGAAGCCTGCCTAGATTAACTCAGTGACTACCCGTGAGGGTTAGCTGCCGCTCGTGAACAATAGTAGTGATGCCCTAACTCTGCTTGGCCGTGAAGTGAAAGATGAATACCCTAGCTGTAGGGTTTCTGCTTTAGTACTGAAGATGCAAGATGTCGTAACTGTTTTAGGGTTTGGCTGTAACAAGATGATGAAGATATCCTAGCTAGATCAAGCCTCCAAGCTAGGGTAGAAGCCTTCTCTCACTTCAGCGAAAAAATATCTAGGAGCAGCTCAACATTGAAGTTGATGTGTATGTGAAATGACATGAAGTTCATCTTCTTTTATAAGCTTTGAGTCACTTGTAAGTGGGCATTTCACTTGTGAATACAATAATAGTATTTTATTCTTTACCTCTTTTGACTTTTTCTTTTAAGGTACTAATGACCTTTATGTATTTTTCACTTTGAGTCCTTAGTGGTCAAAGGGTCCTTATGTATTTTTTACTTTTACCTTTTAGTCTTCTTCAAGTGCGTTGTGGTCAAGTCAAGTGGTCATAGGGGTCCTTCATCCCCACTCAAAGTACATCATCATAAATAGAGAGAGTTACTAATGCTTTTATCTCACACTCCTTGTGCCACCAAGATTGGTTACTAGGTGTCTTAACCAAGGATAGCTAATCCTTGGAGAAGGTCACGAATCCCACAGATCGAGGGTAGGAGTACCTCACGTGCCCAAACCCGGTCTAGGATTTATAGTGATGTCCTGGTAACTGACCAGGTGCCTCAGCCACGGGCTGCATAATTTGACCCAAGGTCAAATACTTGAAAACTGACCAAGTGCCTCCATTCTCTCGGAGAACGGCCCTCAGCCCTAGGCCGAGTCCCCCAGTTCTAGACTGGTTCATCTTCCTGGTAATTGACTAGGTTCCTCCATTCAAAGAATGGCCACTCAGCTCTAGGATGAGTTCACCTAGTGCTGGGCTGGTTCCACATCCTGGTCCCTGACCAGATGTCCCCATTCAATAGAATGGCTACTCAGCTTAGCTCAAGGCTGAGTTCCCCCAGTGCTGGACTGGTTCCACATACTGGTCCTTGACCAGATGTCCCCATTCAACAGAATGGCTACTCAGCGCAAGGTTGAGTTCCCCCAGTGCTGGATTGGTTCCACATCTTGGTCCTTGACCAGATGTCCCCATTCTCCTAAGAGAATGTCTCTCGATGCTGCTTAGGAAAAAATCAACACTTTTTTAGTGCCATTAAGGTGAATTGAGAAGGTTCTTCATTGCATTGTTAGAGGTTTTCTAGGTCCATTAAGTTAGTTGATTGTGGATTAAGGCGAAGTGCAACATCTTAGAGTTTGACAGAGTATCAAAATATGATATAATTTCATGCAGATAAAGGGTGTTGAAATGGTAGTTTCTAGGAAGTACATTCAACAATGTAGCGTGCAAGTATGTGGGTGGGTTTACACTCGTTGGTAAGATCATAATGAGGACAAGCTAATGAGCTAGTCTGCTTCGTGAAATTTTAAGTTGTTGCATGGTTGTGTTTTATAGTGTGATCAAGGCAGAGGATAGCTACCATGGATGATTCCCAGTGTGCGTGGAGTTATCATGTTGATGAAGTAAATATCGAGGATGTTGAAGTGTTGTCCAATGGATGGAATAATCATGAAGAAATTGTTAATTTGGTGGAGAGCATGAGAACTTTGATAAAAGGACGATAAAATCTCAAAAGGAGCAATCTCATGTGAATAACTAGTTGTTGCAGTATCCAATGTTCCACCAAGTTACAGCAAATGTTTCCGGGATGCAGGAATGTCATATGTATAAGTACCCTCGAAATTTTAGGGAACGCTGAAAGGGATATCAGGGTCTTCAACATAGAGGAACCCACCCAAAATATAGAATACAAGCAAATTGAAACATAAATCTTTGAAATTTTATAATCTAATCGACTGATACATACATGATAACAATGTAACATAATACACAATCTGCTTTCTATTATGAGCAAGAGTTTTCTTAGGGTGAGTGTGTGTTTGTCGGTATGGATTCTCTCCTGGACCCTGATCTGGGAGGTTTTCAGTCTGAGGAGGCCCTTTGAGCTTTGGTATCCTCTCTGTGGCCTTCTCCTTCTGTGGCAGTGGAGCCCTCTAAATTTGTCAAGCTTGCAACTATGCCGGAGGTTAAACTTTCTTCCTCAGCTGCCAGACTTGAGGACAGAGCCCTCCATGAGTGTGGATTGGTTGGACAATTCACGGGGCTTTGTTTGTCTCCTAGAGCTATGGCAATTTGGTTGGACAAAAATTGGAAGCCATTGCTGGTGGGAGTTATGCATCATAGTTTCTGTGGAAGAGGTTTTACCATTTTTCTTCTTGAAAAAAAAGAGGATCGAGATCTTATCTTCAAGAATGGCCTGTAGTTTATGCCATATGGGGCCAAAGGGGGATGTATGTGAATCGGTGGAGTTGATCCTGTGAAAAGATATTCCTTCGGTGGTTCCAGGGCTCCACCACCTGAAATTCTTCTTGCGTTTTCTGCTACAAGACTTTGAGCATGTACTTGCCAATAGAATTGGCACATCCATTGCCATCACAAAGAAGGCGTGGTAATTGGAGCTTTGGGTGTCAACAAATCGAAAACTTTCTGCTGGCATAATGTCTCTTCTTCCATTGTCCCCAGCCAGTAGAATGTATCTCCATCGTTTGAGTCACAGAGAACTCTGAGTCCCTTTTGCTTGCCTTGGATTTGCCTTCCTAATAACCAGACTTTCTATGCCACACCTGGAGCATAGTAAGATAATGCAAAACGGTATATGTACCATCTTGTCCGATATTCATACTTAGGTTAAAAACATTTTCTCTGTGTCCATACAATTGTATTGGGGATTACAATTGTATTCCTTTGAATATCCCGCCGCAGTGCAATCTGTGTTGCATTCTTATTGTATTTGCTAGCCATATTCTGAAGACATGTATCTTCCAAACAAGACACGGAGCCAAAGTTATCTACATTGGCTGCAGGACCTCCAAGGGGCATATGAGCAGTGATTGCGAATCTGTGCTCCTGACAGAACTTCACTAGTGACTCTCTCTGGAAGTGGGGATATGTCTCAATCTGATTGACAGCAGGCCTTATTGTTTGGTAAGTCAGGGAGTCTTGAGTAAAAAGGTGTCCTAATTGCCAATTCTGATGCTTCGGACCAAGCCTGCAGAAATCAAATCCTCCATGGCATGCCATGTCCTCTCCAATGAGACTGTGGTGTCGATGTCCAAAACACCATCTTGATCCAAGGCACTATCAGTTATTCTAACTCCTGTATGTTGTGTGGCTACGGGAAAATGAACCAAGTACAGGTCCAAATATTCCAACTGTAGATTCTTTAAACTATCCTTGCAGTCCTCGAGAAACTGACCATGGTCTGAATTCCATAGCTTGGTAGTATAAAAATATCCTCCCGTTTCACCAAGCCTTGCTGAAAGGCCTCTGTGAGTGCTTGACCAACTTCTTTTTCATTTTTGTAATCAGCTCATTTTATGCTCAGAACATTCCCAGAATTGGACTTATTGCTGTTTATTCCTATCTCATGGCACAGGCCAGCCCACAACTAGCACAAGATGCTGCTTGCTGACCCTTTTTATGCCCAGAATGCTGCCTACTGTGCATAGAATCTAGATCTACCCAGGATGTGGAGAAATTGCTGCTAGGAGGCCTAAACATGCCCAAGGTTGACCAGGAACACGCCCATATTTGAAGGTGATGCTTCACACTGCTCAGTATTTGTAGATCAGCACATGAGACCTGCTAGGTGCCCAGAATGCTTAAAAACCCTTAAAATGGCTTCAAATTTACCCCATGCAAATATGGAAAATCCAAAGCCAGCCAATGGAGCCAATGTGCCAAGAGGATAAAATAGTTCTCCCAATAAGCCAGCTCGACTAGTTACCAATGGGCGTACTGATGGAATATTCCCGATCTAAGCTTCCTGGATCGAGTAGAGAGAGTAATTGCTTCCCGATTCATTCGATAGAGAAAGAGATATATTGAGTTATACGCACTATTTTATTCTGAGTTATGTATATAATATTATTTACTGAGAAGTAGACTTATGACGTCTCGGGATTTTTTCAAAGGCTAGTGCCCAAAAAGGGGTATAAGGAGAGTAGATGGATGAGATAATTGCGAAAATAATGGGGGTACACAATGGATTAACCAATGTTACCAAGTACATGTCTCTGATACCAGTGTAAGAAGCAAATTGGGTGTTGTGTGAAATAACACGAGATGTGTAATGTATATAAAATATATATTAAATAATGATTGAATGATGGTTTACAATCCCTTATGACGGTTTATTTATACACATTGATTAGTCAGGAGTGTGAAGGGTTATGACCCTTGGTGATTTAATTATTATTATTATTGTTGTTGTTGTTATGAAATATTTATGTTTGTTACAACCTTTTAGAGTGTTCTCTCTTGAATTTCTTGAGTCTTGCACTGTGTGTTCACAGGCTCTTATGAACCAGCATTGCTTTGTATCAGTTAACCAAATAAGATATATGGAAATGAATAGGAGATGTGGGGTATAATATTTTATTAAATGGAATTGCTGATACATTGTAATAGAATGCTTTTATTCATACATTAGATAGTTATGCTATCTAATTATTCTAACTACTATCACTCAATTCTGATGACACTTTGGTTTAAACTTTATAGTTGGTCACTTAACCCTTATTACAGACTAATAAACTGACTCCAATTGTAGTGTTAATACTCCAACATTGGATAGCACAGTGGGTCCTCTTTGCCTTGGCCATTCTCCAGAGGACCTTATTATGCTCAGCGTTCAAGTTCGTGGTGGTTGACGGAGATGATGTTACGTCTTTTGAATTTACACCTACTAAGGTGTTGCTCTTCTTCGACATTCTTAGCCCTGGGCTCTCTCCATAGACATTATCAAGCTCAGCATTTGCACATTCATGGTGGTTGAGAGGGAGGATGTTTCCTCTTCTAACTCTGGCACTGACTGGGTTCTTCCTTGATATTCTACTGAGGAATCAATCAGGTTCTCTTGCTGCAAGAGTGTTTTCTTCTGATATTTTACCTACTACACTATCTAGCGTTTACCCTTTTGGGCTTGCTACCTTCCTATCTTATTGTCAACTCTGTCTCATCTAGGCTTTTGATTTTGGTTTCTTGTTTTTTGGAGTTGTTCTAGGCACTCTTATTGCTGTTGTTAATTATTGGTTTTCTGAGATATTGACCTACTTCAGTGATTCGCTGACATTGATTGCACCGAGAGTAGCGAGGTGCTTACAAGGGTATGGGGGAGATGTCGCATTTGTCACGTTACATAATGTAATGTTTCTCATGTCAGCTAAAAATTTTTCAAAAGTAAAAAGTAAATAAAAAATTCACGTCGGCTCATAAAATAAAATAAAATAAAACTAGCATAGATTCATCTTAAAAGCCAGATCTATTAAGCATTGATAGGGATTCAATTTCTTGAGGTGTAAATTTTTTCTTAATGTGTAAAAAATTTAAGACAAAAAAATTACACCTCAAGAAGTTGGATCCTTCTTGGTGTTTAATAGATCTGGGTTTAAGATGGATCTATGCTGATATAATTTCATATCATTTCTATATTAAATGAGAGAAGCAGATTGGCAAATATGATTCATCTCTTGCAATGTTTCGATAAATACCTTTTGGAATCTATTTGCTAAGTTTGCCTTCCATGAAAGAGAGAATAGTTATGGACCATTTACAGTGAAAAAGTTGCTTTCAAGATCAACTGGAGAGTGCTCTCTACTGCATGATACTCTGTTCATTGTTTAGTCGATTAAAACCCTAGACTAGAGCTTTAGACATACTGACAAAATTAGAGTTCCATCTTTTTTTTTTGGTATACAGCCTTAGTTCCAGTAATTGTGTCTGACATAGGTTTATCTGATTTAGATTTTGTTGGATCTGCACAAAACATATTCAATCTGTTGTTTCCAGATTTCTAGGAGTGCATAGTACATGCAAGGAAATTTGCACACTGTTTATGAAAACCATAGTTTCCAGGTCCTAGAAATAGAGTTTTATCAGTATGACCGAAAGTACAAGGGGAATTCCTGGGTCCATCATGGTTTGAGAGTGTTCTGTTCAAAGTTTTGTCTTTGTTTATCAATCAAATGTTTTTATGTTTAAATACCTGAGTCTAGCATATTTGGCTTTATGTGAAGGCATTAAATGTAAAGCATGTCCATACAATAACAAGCTTCTATTCTTGTGTTTCAGGTGGATGCACCACGTGCATATGCCTGTGTAGAAAGCAAAGTATATGATGCAACTGAGTGGGCCATTTGCCAGGTAATTTTATCACTTGAAGTGAATGGTAAGAAGATTAGGCAAATTGGTGTTTCAATAATATTAAATCCGAAAAATGCCCCTCACGTCATAACCATATGTAAAAAGAGTTCATATCATTTTGGGCATGTATTATGTTCACAAGTCTTGTCCTGTTTTTCTAGGGATTTGGCCAATTAACTCTGGTTACTGTTTAGACAATTCAAACCCAGATCTGAATTTTTGTGGCTTGTGGTTAAGTTCTTCAATTCTACATACGGAGATCTCAAATAATGTGCTAAAAGTGCTGCTGCTACCATAAGTCTAGACTATTCTGATCAACATATATTTCCTTTTAAGCTTTGATATGCACAAACTGTTATTCCTGGACAAATTTCATTTTGCTAGAGTTTTTGGCACAACTTGTTGTTTCATGATTAGGGTTTTGAATTTGCGCTTTGTTTTTTATTTCACTTGATTTGCAGCAGCTATCACTAGTTTACCTACTGTGTCTCTTTGTCTTCAATATTCTCATCAAATTTACATTTTTGGGTGTATCTCTGCCTAGTTATCCCAATGAGAAAGTGGGTTGTAAGTGAAATCTCAATCACTGATACAGATTTGTTGTCAACTTTGTTTGCTTACAACAACCCTCAGTTTGTGCCTACATCTTAGTCAGGAGCAAATTTAGCATTTGATCCAGTGCATGATGTAGTTGGCTGTTGTCATTGCCTGGAGCTCTCTGCATTTTCAGTTGGTCCCAAGCCTTAGAAGGTGTTTATGGGATGCTTTCTGTGCAACAAAAACCCTATTTTATCGGCATGCTTCTGTTTTATGTGAAGTGACTGGTTTGTACATTTCAGTAGCAGTGGGTTGCAGTTTGAATGGAGTTAAATACCGATTTCTTTGTTGCTTCTTCTCACAAAATTATACTTATTGACTTTTAATATGGGGTTCTGCCAACAGGGTATGAAGTGTCCACCAAACACACACAGACCCACTTTTCATGTCAATACTACTCTTATTGGAAAAGAATATTCTCGAGGAGGCACGTCAACTCACAAGGCTGGCGCAAATGCTGATGTACCTACAAACCTAGATGAAAACATGACAGAAGAAGAGTTTCTTGATTGGTTTCAAAATGCAGTGGCATCTGGGATGTTTGACACTAGCAATGGTGTACCAGAAAATGCGGGCATGAAGACTGGGAATCATGCCAAAAATAACAAGAAAAAGAGAAAGGGCAAGAAACAATGGTAAGGCGTTTGATGGATTTTGTTGCCACAAATATTTATCTTATCTCATGGATGCATGATTTTTGTAAATAAATGCCCCCCTGATGTAGATCTATGGCCTTATTATTACTGCAAGCATCATATGAGCTTGTAACATTAAGAGTTTTTATGAAGTGAAAGCAAAGCTTTGCTTCCATTTTTCAATTGCAAATTCTAGAGTCAAAGTCAGATATATATACGAGATATTCTAGAATCTTTATTGTATCGTCTGGCTTGAGCATTCAATGAAGCATAGGTTTCGAGCTAACTGGTCAAAGTCTTATATGGATTGCATTTTCTGATGAATGAAATACTTCCATCTGGTGTTTAACTAACCTAGTTATTTAAGGAGTGTAAGCTTGCAACACAAACTGTCGAACTCCCTTAGATTATTCTAGTTTGAAGACATGCTTTGTCCAAATCTAAAAACTGGAATGTATTTGGGCATTGACATAGTATGTGTGAAACTTTTATCCAGTTTAACTTTATGGACAAGTTACATGTTCACAGTGCTAAGATTGTAACTGAAAGCAATCAATAACTATGGACAAGGAATTGAAACTTGAAACCGCCATTAATTGAATCCGAAGGACCTTCTGTCAACTTAGTGTAGTCGACACATTAATGGTTGCCAGAAAATGAGGCAAGACTGGGAACCATTGCCAAAAAGTAACAAGAAAAAGAGAAAGGGCAACAGACAAGGGTGAGGCGTTTCACGGATGTTGCCACAAATGAGTGTCTCATCTCGTGCATGCATGCATTTTGTATATAATACACCTCTGATGTATATCTGTGATCTTTGTTATTAATGCAAGTAATCATAAGAGCTTGTAAGGTAAAGTATTATGAAATGAAAGCAAAGCTTTGCTTCCATTTTTCAAGTGCATATTCTATAGTCAAAGTCCGATATTATACGAGGAATCTTAGAATCTTTACAGTATTGTCTAGCTCAAGCATTTCAATGATCACCGGTTTTAAGGAAATTGGTCAAAGTCATGTGGATTGCATTTGATGAATGAAATACTTCCATCTCGTGTTCTACTTACATGGTTTATGAAGGGAGTGAATGCTTTTATACTTTCCATGTCTGTTAGATTATTCTAGTTTGAAGACATGCTTTGTTCAAAGTTAAAAACTGGTATGTATTTAGTCATTGATATATTATTTTTGTGAAATTTTTATCGAGCTAACTTGATCAATTAGTTCCATACAAACAATAGTCATTTTGGTCTAGACCAAGTGGTCGTGGATGGAGTGCTATCCTCCCCGCCCAGTTTCAATTCTTGTAAGCGACATGTTGAGTTCATGATGAGTATAGTGTTATAATGGCTTTGAGCTTTGTTGTTGATCAGATTTGTGCCCTGAAAAATCTAGGGTTTAACGCGGGTACCATCTTTGAAATGAGAGGAACTGCCAGGGGGTTTTCCCTAGGATATTTACCATGGAAAAAAGGTACCATGCTAACATTTTTAAGATTGTAACTTTTAGAGCAATCAACAAATGTAAACAAGGAACATAAATTAACATCCATTGAATTATGAAATTAAGTGTTGTTTTTTTAATCTACGGCTAGCTTGCTAGGGTATTTTATTATGTGTGCATGCCATTGATGAAAATGTTGGCATTGACAAAATTTTTGCCTAGGGTTGGGAAACATTGCATCGGAAAAAAGGTCAAAAAATCAGTAAAAATTGGAAAATTGCAACAAATTGAAAAATACAATTTAAACTCATTTTTGTTCAATTAAAATGTATAAATCAATATCAATATCAAATAAACATATTGTTACACGAATATAAAAAAACAAATATATATGATGGAGTGGATGCCAAATAAAAAAAAATTGAGACATCGAAGTTGATATTGAATCCTAAACCTTGATAGTTGTCCACTCAATGACTCAAAAGTGGACAACCAATACAGCATGATATGAAATATATATAAATGTATCTCAACATGTCGAGTCATCTAGTTTTTAAAAATGATAAATTTTGTTGCAAGTTATAAATTCCCTTCCCCACTTTACAGGAAAAGGTCACGGTTCATTTTCCACTAGGCGGCCTTGCATCATCCAATGGAGGGCCATTAGTGGGTGTATCAATTTATGGTTGCTTCTCCCTTGCTGCTTGCATTGGATGTTGATTCTCTTCTACCCACTCAAGTGCCTTTTCCATAATAGGCATCCCATCTTCCAAACTTCATTGAGACAATGTGTTAATGCTATCCAAGGAATTGGTGTTCACATCAAAGATATTCTCAAGTGGTCTCACCTACAATCGAAGATTGTAGTGGTCATAAACCATGTCATTTAGGGATTGAAAATCCAACTTGTAAGAGGCTTATAATAAACTTAACAAGTTTTAAAGGGCCATAAATATGTCAAGATGGTCATAATTTATAATAATTGTTATAAGTTGTAGCACTTCTTTGACTTAGGATGTAAATGACAAATTTCCAAAATAGGTGTTTTTGCACTATAATTTCTCCACCGAACATCTACAACAATTAAGAAAAAGAAATTACTTAAATTACATTCCATTATGGTGGGAATTAGGAAATAAATAAAAAATATGATTCAACATTTAGATACAACATGTAATTAAAATTCTAAATTTTAATGGCTGATGTGGCATCAAAATATTCTTTTCTTGGATGGTGTAAAAGCCAAATAATCCATTGGCGTCTCAAGACTTATCTATCCCGTGATTAATTGTTTTGCAAGCTTCTTGATTAGGTACCATTCTATGAAGACATGTAAGGAACTTTTCCATAACCTCATGCTCAAAATCAAAGTTACATGAGTAAGCAAAGGTGAAGTTAAGGACAAGCATTGATGCAATAATTAGACAATGGAACATCCTAGCCCATATATCGTCAATGAAATCCCAATTTTCATATTTTTTTGTTACCATTTCCCACATAATAAGATCAAATAGTTTCTTTGACCCTATCCTTGGCTTCATAGAACTCACCCATTGTGGATTTGTTCCCTTCAATTAAGCAAATAATCTTTATCAATGGTTCACCAACCATGTGCACACATCTTCCACTCATTTTGGAAGGAATCAATGTGCACAAGTTTAACAATGGCTCTCCCAACATATTTTGTGCTAAATGCATAATTGCAACACTTGTTGGAAACAAAATTTTGCCTCACCTCAAAATGACAGGAGCATAGAAAGAAGAGAAATGAGGTCATTAGCAAAACATGTGATTGTAGCATGCAACGACTCCTTGTTTCTTGTAAATTGTCTCATGAGGCTAAGAACAAATGCACATATATAATAGCTTGATTAATGATCTCCTTGAAGACAATTTTTGTCCACATTTTCAAACGTCAAATTGATGTAATGGGTAGAGCTTGGAGTCAAACAATGTGTGATCCCTCTTCATTAGCAACTTGTTGAATTTTGTATGTAGGAAGTAGTTCACCTAGTGACTTTGTGCCTAAGTCACTAAAAGGGGAAAACATCATGACCCTTGCATTAAATGACTCGAGACAAACATTTATTTCACTTTAGTGATTAAAGTGACTTTTTAATATATTTAAGTGATAGTTGACGGAAAATATTTTTTAATGGAGAGAAAGTGCATTAATCTCATCAATTGATCTAAGCATATCAAATTCAATGTGTGCCCTTGGATTTGGTGACCTCTCACCTACCTCAATAATCGAAATAAAAAGGCAAGGAATAAATGAAGCACAACGAATTGTTTCATGAGTTCATTGGAGCAAATCGAGCTTGAGAGAAGAGGAAGAAAAACTTGGGCACGATTCCCAAGACACATGTACAACATTAATTCCAGACTGTACATTGCATTTAATGAGCACCCTGTTAGCACCATTTCTAGGCTAAGTAATTGGTAAGGGATTTGGCCAATAATGGTGGAATAAGGTTTGTAAATTTTCATATCATATGACCTTAAAGATTGTTGATGAGAATCTGCAGGTGTTTGAAGGGACATTTCTAGGTTAAGAATGCCAAATACTTAAAGAAATTATGATTTTTGACCTTGAGATGCATGTAAACGAAGGCATCTGCCCTTAGATGAATGTTGTCAAGAAATAGACGGCCTGGATGCACAGCGCAGAAGATCAAAGGCTAGAAATCATTTCCGTCCAAGGAAAATCAGGGGCGGAAGAGCGGAAAGGGCCAAAATTTGGTCATAAAGTTGGTATTTCCACCTTTCGCTTTCCGTTAAAGGAGGAAGTGGAAAAGACAAATTCACTGTCGCAAAGTTGGGAAATCTGCCTTCCGCTAAAGGCGGAATCGCAATCGTGAAAGTTGGAAAATCCACCTTCCGCTAAAAGCGGAAGTAGAAAGCCGGGAGTGGAAGGGTTTAAATCGAGCTTTGAGAAAATTGAAGATCTGTGTTTCGCTTTCCGTGAAAGGCGGAAGCAGAAGGACAAAAGCGGAAAGGCGAAAATAGAAAGTTTTTGTTATGAAAAGTTGGAATTTCGATTTCCTCCCTCTGCAGCTTGATCTCAGTTCAACGACTGTGGATGAATCCGACAGAGAAGGAGAAGGGTGGAAAGGATAAGACGGGGACAGAAAGACCAAATCGAACCTCGAGAAAGGTAGCAACCCGTTCTTCGTTTCTCGCAGACCATTGATCGACGACCCAAAATAAATATTGATGTAAGATCTACGGTCCAAAAGCATTTTCGCGGGTAAAGATGTACAACAATTTTGAAGATGTTGCAAATCATCGAAGGTGTTTTGAGCCATCGTTTTCATTTAGCAGGCATGGTTTCTAGGTGTTTAATTTTCCATTTTGGCCCATCATGCGCATCCCAACATGCTTACCTGTTTTGTTTATGATCATGGAAAATATGCCAGATCCTTGAATTTGTTAGGATTTTGATTTCTACATGTAACTGAATTTGGCTCTGTTTCGAGGTTGGTCTCAGGAGTCTAGGATACTATAAATATACCCTCAATAGAGGAAGACAAGGGTTGGAACCTGTGGGGTTCTGGGTTATGTAATTTGAGATCTGCCCTTAATAAAAATGACAGAGCTGAATGCGGGCTCGTCGCTGCAGAGATTCTCGTGTATGTTGTAGTTACACTCTGTTATTTCTTTTCTTATGTGCATGTCTTCCTGTTTAACTTGCCATTTTGTTTTCTTCATGTCTGGAATGAGTGTGTAATAGTTTAGGATTCATATTGTTTATGCTCTGACTGTTTGTTCCAGATATCCACAAATCCTTTCAACCAAAGTCGATGTAGAATTCATCTCCTCAATGCTCTGTATTGATGGACTTTCATTCCTTCTTCTTTATCACCAAACCAAAAGCATTATGACTATAACTAAATGCTATCTTGCCTCTGTAGAATTCCCCCTGCAAACTGTTATGTAATTCATGAATGTGTTGACTCCATAGCCCAATGTATGCTTGCTTTGTTTCAACCACCAAATCAATATGCGTTTTGTTTCATTTTTATATCTGGCCTTGTTATAAATCTGTCAGAGATCGCTCTCTAGAAAGGAAGAAGTCAACTTCCTTTCTTAAAGTGGTTCTATTGTTACCTTGGGATTTTCTCTCCACAACCTACGATGTAATTCTGAGTGCTAACACACCCATTTCAAGGAAGAGGCTAGGCATAAGTTTGACATTGTTTGGCACAAAGTTCGAGGTCATTGACTGTTGCATTTAATTATGGTTTGATTTTATTTGTGGCACAACAGACAACATACAACAAATATTTACCTTGGGAAACCCGAACTCGAGTGAAAACCCAACAACCTTTTTTTAATAAGAATATTTTCAAATAATAATAGTACACCAACAACAATAGAAGAACCCTAGTTCACAAGGGTTTGACAATCATAGGGTATAAACCCTAATTTCAATGCATAATAGAGCAATCACAAAAGTGATGCAAGTTTTCAAGAGAGAGAATGACAAACCCAAGAAAGAGATAAGAAAAAGAAATAAGAACACTTCAATATGGTTCTTCTTTAGCCTTCACTTTCCCAGCTAAAATTGTGCACTTGTGTAGCAGAGAGGAGTTGGATGAGTGTGTCCAAATGAGGAGCTGGAGCTCCTTATTTATACTCATCAAATCACCTAAAATTCACTTAGGGCCGACTTGTCTTCTTTGTTGGGGACGGATTTCTATTTAAATGTCCACTTCAATGTTGTATTTTAAGTTCACCACTTTATTATTGGATTCTTTCATCTTCTTAGGAAAGGTTGTCCATTGTGACAATGCTATACTTCTTCGTAGCACGCATGTCTATTCACTGCATAGAGCCCTAATGTTGATATGACCCATACTAAGAATTTATGGTCACTCTTAGTGCTTATATCAAATTCAACATCAGGCTAGACTTGTATTTCACAAGGGGGTGAAATCCCCTAATAAAATAAACAAGTCAAACACTCTAGTATAGAATAGACCACTCCATTACAGGAGTAGGAAGTGTGAGAGAATCCTTGGGGTCCGTCTCCACACCATATGATTAGGAGAAGCACTACCCCTGCCCGGACCATTCACCTCTAGAATGTGAATGTATCATTCATTACTAGCCAAATCTGCATCGTTATTCGTGAGTGAATGTTTGCCCTATGTTGCACCTGGAGAAACATCAACACAATGGCTTCTCATAATTTTTTTAGGTCTTCTAATCTATAATTGATATTATTATTTCTTGTTTGAAGAATTGGCCCTTGCAAATCATAGGTAGAACACTTACACATTGGGCCAACAATAGCGATAACATTAAACATTGTTTATAAAAATGGATTGGTCTTTGTAATGATCAAAGTTATGTTGCTTTAGAAAAATGCACTTGTTGGAAATAATGTTGTCATTGATGTCAAAGGCAAATACATTTTGTTGTTAAAGACAAGGGGAGACTATAGATAAAGATGGCAAGATAAAGATTGTTGCAATTTTTTTTTTTGAATGACCAATTTGGATACCCTATCTTTGAAGGAATTTTAGATCCATATATACAACTCAAATTGGAGTATAAGTTGTATGGTTGGAAAGCCTATCTTTCCAACGGTATATGGAAGTACCCTCGACTCTATAGGAATGAGGAGATGTGAAAGAATTTGTAAAGATAGCCCAACCATAATGTTATGTCGACCATGCCATGATCAGGGATAATTTTAAGAACACCCCCAAAATTTATATGTATAATAAATGGACGAATCTCCCTAATATATATGAAAAATTGAAGGCTATTTTATCAATAGTATAATATGTATATATAATATTTGGGCCAATCTTTCATTTTATTATAGAATATTGTAAAATCTTGGCGAATATTTTAGTAAACTATAAGATATTGTAAAATCTTGGCGAATATTTAATTGAATTATAAAATATTGTAAAAACTTAGCAAACCTTTCATTGAATTATAAAATCTTGTAACGTCTCAGTGAATCTTTTGCTAGGAAGACTCATCTTTTGATTATGCAGATTACTAATGTAGTGTAATAAAAGAGCATATACCAAAGCATTAATCTCTCAACTCCTAGACCCTCAAATGAACAAATGCATGAATGATGAGAGGAGGGATTTATTTATATATTTCACAAGCAATATCTGGTCACTCACAACTAGAGATGTTGATGAAATACAACTGCACTTAAACTATATTCAGGGAAAGTGGGGACTTCACTTTTTATCTCATCCCTTAATGGTCCAACGGACAGGTGGGGACCCAAGTCTTGACATACCAACAAACTGATAGAATTGAATGTTAGTTTTTTTCTTTAGATCTGATTAGTTTATCTAGGATCTTTATTTGAAAGAATAATAAGTACAACAAGATGCATAGGATATAAAAGATACACGAGACACAAATATTTTCACTGGGGAAACTATAAAGGAGAAAACCCCGCAAACTTCTTAAGAATAGTAAGATGATAAATGAGGGAGAGCACCTCCCTATTTATACCCTTTTAAGCCACTCCAAAAATAACATTGGGGCCCACATGTCTTCCCTAACAGGGTCGAATTCTCCCAGAGAGACTCCAAATGCAAATTACATGATGTTACACTGGGGATTATTCCCTCGACTTACAAGAGAGGTTGTACCTCAAGGTCTAGACACAATTAAGACATCTTGCAAGGGGGTAAACACATCCCCAATGGGGGTACGACAACATACAATGATGATATACATCAGAATATATTCCGAAGTTACAAATACATCAACACTCCCTCTTAATTAGGAAGGTATTCTCTCTCTTCATAGTCATCAACACATCTGGTCAAGTATTCATCTCAGAGTCATCATCACAGAGTCATAGAGTCATCATCATAGTTGTTGCCATCATCTTCTTCTTATTGATCATCGAACGATACTATCTGTCATCATATCATCAGAAGTTTCTACAGAGACAACCCTCTCTTGGTTGGGTCTAGGCCTAGCCCTCATCCTGGTCTTCATCACACTCGAGCAATCCATCTCGTAGGAACGGTTCATGACCTTCTTTACATTTCCACAGAAATAACCTAAGTCTCATACCTTCATCTCGTCATATCCAAATCATCTCTTTTGTTTTGCACAAAACAAAACAAAAAACAAAGCTTTAGATGCAGACCACCTGTGTTCTTTCACCATAGTAGTAAGCCAGGATATTTTCATGTCATTAAGACAACTTGCAGCTTCTACGATGTGAGAATCGCCTAGGAGCACACTTATTGCATTATGTGTTTGCACAGTCAACCTGCGTTGTACAAGTAAAGGGAGAATCACCTAGGTGCACCTCTTGTGCTCCATGACCTTATCATCTCAACATGGGAACACATATATAGATATATATGTAAGGAATGATTATGACCAAGCAATTTGCTACATGAGGACCATTTATGTTCCCTGGACAGCGTCAAGGACTTATTACATATGAACAATGTACGTCCAGGATCTTTTACGTTCAAACAACCTTCGGGGCGTATTACATCCAACTAACCTGTGTACCACACCAAGTCTCATTTTACACTTGAACAAAACGCATGACTTATTACATTTGAGTAACCTACGTACCATGCCTGGTCTCATTTTTACACTCGAATAACCTGTCACAGGACGGATTACGTCCAAGGATAACCTGCGAGCTTCGTGTTAGATTTTTATCATTTAAGCAATATGATCTTAGGATCTTATCTGAGAGAATAACATGCACAACAATAATCACAAGAGACAAGAGACACAAAGATTTTCCTCGGGGAAACCATAAAGGAGAAAACCTCGCAACTTCCTCAGAGATAGAATGAGCACCAATGGCAGCAGTAAAACCCAAAGACATAAAATATGATCTCCAACAACTGTTCTCTCTCTCTCACACTCATGCACCCTAGTGAGTGAGTGTGTGTGTGATAAATAGAGAGTCTCACTCTCTATTTATATTCTTCTGTTCAGTTTATTTCCACTCCAACATGTCGGCCTCACTTAACAATTACTTACTAGGGCTGACTTCTCTAGGAGAGTCTAATAACCCTAGTGCCCCTAAACTGTGGGGACTTTGCCCTCCGATCAACAAGGAGGGTTAACATTAACTGAATTGTGGGGACTATTGCCCCAACTTACAATGGAGGGTTAACCTCATTGACTTTACATGACTTGTTTACATTATTGATTCTCCCAGATAGGAACACCTGGGTATGACATGAATCAATTACATCACAGATACTTCTCGATAGGAACATTGGGGTACAATACATAAAATATACAAGTGAATACATTTCGAAGTTACAAATACATCACCACTCCCTCTTAACTAGGAAGTTATTCTCTTGACACAATTCATCAGTACAAGTCTTCTTCTTTGGATCAAATATGGATCATCATCAACGCTGGATCATCACTGGATCATTATCGAAACTGGATCATCACTGGATCATCATCAAAGTTGGATCATCACTGGATTATCATCAAAGTTAGATCATCACTAGATCATCATCAACGCTGGATCATCACTGGATCATTATCGAAAATGGATCATCATCAAAGCTGGATCATCACTGGATCATCATCATCACTTCTTCCTCCATCTCGATCAACTGGTGCTATCTCTAAAATCTACTTGTCATAGGAACTTCTACAGAGCCAACCCTTTTTCATGCTGGTTGTAGGCCTAGCCTCCAGGTAGGTCTTCTTCAACGCTTATGTCTGACCCTAGTCCGAAAGGCCCGCCCAGCTCTTACATCTGACCATGAGAGGAACACATCCACCATCATGTCAGAAAGGCATGCCCAACACTCACATCTGACCCAATCAGAAAGGCCCAACACTCACATCTGACCATGGGAGGTCCAACCTGCCACCATGTCAGAAAGGCTCATCCAACACTTACATCTGACCTAGTCAGAAAGGCCCAGCACTCACATCTGATCATGGGAGGTCCAACCTGCCACCATGTCAGAAAGGCTCGTCCAACACTTACATCTGACCCAGTCAGAAAGGCCCAACACTCACATCTGACCATGGGAGGTCCAACCTGCCACCATGTCAGAATGTCTCAACACTTATATCTGACCATGGGAGGCCCAACCAGAATGGCTTTGCACTTACATCTGACCATGGGAGGCCGAGCCTGCCACCATGTCAAAAAGGCTCCTGCACTTATATATTACCATATAAGGAACCAACCCTACCATGTCAGAAAGGCTCTCGAACTCATCACCTCCCCTTGGAGGGAACCTCGATCTAGAGAACACCAAGCTTCTCCTTGAAGTACTCGAACTTCACTCTGGCCATTTCTAGCATAGAATCACATCAGGGCTGATTATGTCCAAGGATAACCTGCGAGCTTCGCCAGGACCGATTACATCCGAGGACAACCTACAAGAGTGTTTACGTATGAGCCACCTACGAGCTTCACTAGGATTTTATGCTCAGACAACCTGTCTCACTAGCTATGCTAGAACTCCCTCTTTTGAGAGATCTCGATCTGGATCACATACTGGAGCTTCAATGCTCCTTCCTCAACTATTCTCAGTGCCATGCAGAACTCCTTTCTACGAAACCAAGAGACCATACCTGATCTCATATTGAAGCAGCACCCTGAAGTGCTCTTCCTATCAATGGAACTGTCTTCCCAATACGAATCCATATAACCATCCAGGTTGATCTTATTATTCGTATCATACTTGAGCCCATACTCAACTGTACCCTTCAAGTACCTCACTGCATGCTTTGCAATCATCAGGTGAACATGTGTTCACAGCAAAGCAAATATTTGGTCTCGTATTCGTTAAGTACATCAAGGAACAAATCATCTGACGATACATTGTGGCATCAACCGATTCTGATGAAGCAACACTCAATAACTTCAGGTTCGATGCCATAGGTGTGGTCATGGCCTTGCATTCCATCATCCTGAACCTATTCATGATCTCTATTGCATACTTCCCTTGTCTCAGGGAGATTCCATCTGCATTCTGCCACACTTCCATGCCTATCATATCCAAGTCCTTCATCTCGAACTCGGCAGCAAGTCTCCTTCTTGCAACTTTAATGAGTTCCTCTTTTCTGTCAGGAAAAAGTCATCGACATATAACAGGAGCATCATTGGTCTTCCGCCTTCAACCTTGAAGCAAAGGTTGGAATCCTTTTTACTCTCAGTAAATCCTAGAGTCATCAGTAAGTTGTCCATCCTGTCGTACCATGTCGAACCTCGAGATCTTCTGCAGTCACTCCCTCTAAAGTGGAGCACCATTCTCCCTCTGCCTTTCGTACTATATGCGTTGAAACATTATGTACCGGAGTGACAAGTAGCTTCCTCTGCTACTAATATTATATGTATCCGTCTAGGATCACTGGATACCAAGATCCTCTATCTTGAACATTTTCAAAAGTTCTTCTTGCACCCATCTGTGAGCTTGTCATCCTCTATAGGCTTTCATCTTCAACCTTGTAGCAAAGGTTAAGATCTTCATCACTCTAGGTGATCTTCAAGCTCCTCATGTATGTGTTATCCCATGGGTGTCTTCTGAGCTCGTACAAGGCCTTCTTTAATTTGCACGCATGAGTCTTCCTGTCATGTGCCTCAACTCCCACTGGCTACAAATGTCTCTTGGTAGTCTATGCCTTCTTTCTGTGAGAAGCCTCGTGCTACGAATCTTGCCTTGTATCCCATGATGTTTCCATCTACTGCATGCTAGATCTTGCAGATCCACATGGAAGATACTACGGACTTTCCTTTAGGTCTTCGACATCGCATTCTAGTCGTCATTCTTCATTTTGGATTATTAGAGTGAATCTTGAACTGTCGTCACTTGTTCTTCGGAACAAGTCTCATCCTTCTTTTCTTGTAGGAGATTGTACGTGATCTTTCCTACAAGTCAAATGCGCCAGTTGTATGATTAGAAACATTTCATAATGCATATTCATAATGGTAAATTCTTATGCATAAAGATATAATCATGCAACTATTTTAGCCAATACAACATTCATCCATATATTACAGAAACTTTCTAGATGCCTTCCATCTCTACCAGGACAAGATTGAGATTGTGCACTAATCCAATATGTCAGCAAAGAGGTTTCATTCTAGATAAGTAGCAATGGAGAGTTGTATAGCACCATGAACTACTTACCCCTTACATGCATATTAGTAGTATACTGTCATTAATGCAAACATTCTATCATGCATAATACATCAACTGAATATAAACAAATGCATAACAAAACAATATCATGAAATGACAATTGAATACTTATCTTTATTTGTTTCGTGGGTAGACTCCTTCTTGAGCCTTTTGCTTCATCATGTTCTTCATTCATGACATCATCATTTCTTATCCAAATGCTAAGATGGATAATAGGTTCTTCAAGAGTTGAGTCCTCTGTATTCCTCATCACTTGAGGGATCTTCTTTGAATCGTGAGCGCTTGATCTTCAGTTGCTCCCATCTTCTTTTCTCTTATTATGAGTTGAGCTTCTTCTTGCGCGTGCTTCCCAGAGTATGCTGAAAGTAATCACTTCCTTCTGGCACACATTCCTTGAAGGAATGAATCCCATGATCCTGGGAGGCCATTCAAGGTGGTTATAACAACTTTTGCATTCTCCACTTCTTCTTCTACTTCTTCATGTTGTTCTTTGATTTGAGAGACCCCTGTAAAGTATGACTGTATGGTTTCTGCATTCCGGATCTTCACATTCTTCAACTGGTTTCTTGAAGTCATCTTTCAATTTATGTTCTTCCCTACAAATAGCTTGGTCAATGGATCAAAAGATATCTTTAGGTGTCTTTAGGGAAGACCCTTGTGGTATAAGGCGATCCTTGATTGAATCAACAATGATTTTCTTGGCCTTGACCAAGTTCTTCTTGTGTAAGGCTTTAGCCTCATCTCCCTCTGGAACTGGAACCTCTGTACTTATGTAGGTGTCCAATTCATTTCCTTCAAGAACCAGTGAGATCCAATACCTCCATGCTTGGAAGTTGTCAGTTTCACCACGCTTGTCATCAAGTTGGTGTGATTAGTCATTTTGAAATGAGAACCTCAAATGTAAATAACAAAAGATTAGAGCTTACCGATTTGAGGTGTCCATCCTGGTTCAGGAGCTGGTTGATCTAGGGTTTGTCAGAGAAACTCTAATTTTAAAAACTTGGAATTTCAAACTTCTGATTGGATAGAAATATAGACCTCTTCAAGGCGAGCTATCCAATGTGCTCCTTTTCTGAAAATAGTGGAGAGAAGCTCTCGGAACAGGAAGCTCTATTTTTCCAATTTATTCTGCAGAAATTTCTGATATTGTTTCTGCTGTATCTCCGAAATTAATGCTCCTCTATGTGTGAAATTTCTTATTCAAGTAACCTCATCTGTCCTCTTTCCAACACCACAGGTTTTACCAGAATTGGTTTCACCGATTGGGACTTATGAGCATTTTTCCAAGGTGACTTGTTTCAGGATTGTTCAGCATAGCGAAGTTGTACAGAATGCCATGTGTCATTGTTTCACCTTCGGGGTCTGAAACTTTTAACACATAAATTACAGTTTGTGCCCTATCTGGAACATTTTGAGAAATTTCATTTGGATCTTTGTAGCCCGAGATATTGCGATTCTCCATAGGTGTCTTGTTTAGGGATGAATCCTGGAAGAGGATAGAACCCTAATTTGGAGGAAACATATCTCTCATAATACAACGAATCTGAGGCTGACCATTTTACAAAGGGTACATCAGGATTTTATCTTCGGCGTGTGAAAGTTTTGGCCCCTGAGACTTCTTCAATCCCAAGATATAACGAATGTAGAAAAACTACTCGTTTTAGTATTTTAGGGTTTTTCATGCCTGGGGTCAAACTAGGGTTTGACTTTCCCAGATTTTTACCCAATTAAAAATCTCGAGCTTGGTCTCTAAATTTTGGTTTTGATAAGGAGAGCAATCCTATGCCGAGATCACTCAAAAATTCCTCTTCTGTAAAAAGCCCTAATTTCCCGTAGCAAAAACTGAAAATGCTCAGAATCAAATTGGGCTATGCCTGAAAATGCTTAGCCTCCTTTAGCTGATGGATTATGGAGAGAGACCCAAAAAGTAAGAATCCATAGCTTCTGCAGCTGCACAGTGCTTTCTTCTCAGGTTAGCTCTGATACCATGTTATATTTTTATCATTTAAGCAATATGATCTTAGGATCCTATCTAAGAGAATAACATGCACAACAATAATCACAAGAGACAAGAGACACAAATATTTTTCTCGAGGAAACCATAAAGGAGAAAACCCCGCAACTTTCTCAGAGATAGAATGAGCACCAATGGCAGCAGTAAAACCCAAAGACAAAAAAGATGATCTCCAACAACTGTTCTCTCTCTCTCACTTGAGAGAGCTTCTCCTCTCTCACTCATGCGCCCCAGTGAGTGAGTGTGTGTGTGATAAATAGAGAGTCTCACTCTCTATTTATATTATTATATTCACTTTATTTCCACTCCAACATCTCGACCTCACTTAACAATTACTTACCAGGGCCGACTTCTCTAGGAGAGTCTAATGATCCTAATGCCCCTAAACTGTGGGGACTTTGCGCTCCGATCAACAAGGAGGGTTAACATTAACTCAATTGTGGGGACTATTTCCTCGACTTACAACAGAGGGTTAACCTCATTGACTTTACATGACTTGTTTACATCATTGATTCTCCCGATAGGAGCATCGGGGTATGACATGACTCAATTAGATTACAGATACTTCCCGATAGGAACATCGGGGTACAATACATAAAATATACAAGTGAATACATTCTGAAGTTACAATTACATCAACACTTCATCGGGACTGATTACTTTCGAGGGCAACCTACATGACTGATTACATTCGAGCATCCTGCTTCACCAGGGTTTTTTCCCACTCGGACAACCTGTCTCATTTCCCATGTGAGATATTATGCATCAACTATTTCCATCATAGAAACACATCATGACTGATTATATCCAAGAATAACCTATGAGCTTCGCCAGGATTTATCCAAGGATAACCTACATGACTGATTACGTCTGAGCAACCTATGAACTTCACCATGATGTTACGTTCAGACAACTTGTCTCTCAAGCTATGCTAGAACATATCACTCCCTCTTGCGAGGGATATCGATCTAGATCAAACCAAGTCTTTATATGAAGTGCTCAAACTTCACTCTCGCTAGAGGCTTGGTCAACACATCGACTATCTGCTCCTCTGTTGCCACGTACTGGAGCTTCACTGCTCCTTTTTGCACCATATCCCTGATATAGTGGAACTTGATCTCGATGTGCTTCGACTTGTCATGGAACGCCGGGTTTTTCGATAGCTTCACGCAACTCTGATTGTCATAGAAGATACAAGTTACATCCAACTTGAGATCAAATAAGTCAAGACAGTAGCTTTCACAGCCACACTGCCTCGCAACTAGCCGAGCAAGTGACAACATACTCTGCTTTGATTGTACTCAACGCCACGCATGATTACTTCCTGTTGAGCCAAGAGATCATGCCAAATCCCAAACTGAAGAAACAACCTGAGGTGATATTCTTGTAAGTGGCACTACCTTCCCAGTTCGAATCAACATAACCGTGTAGGTTAATCTTCTTATTCACATCATATTTGAGCCCATAATCCATTGTACCTTTTAGGTACCTCAAAATATGATTTGCAGCTATCAGGTGAATATGTTTCGGATCCGTCAGGAATCAGCTCATGGTGTTCACCACAAAGCATATGTTGGGTCTCGTCTTCTCCAGATACATCAATGAGCCAATCATATGATGATTCATTGTGGCATCAATCGACTCAGATGAAGCATCACTTCGAAGCTTCAAGTTAGATGCCATAGGTGTGGCTATTTCCTTGCAGTCCAAAATTTCGAATCTCTTCAAAATCTCCACTGCATACTTTCCTTGACCAAGGAAAATCCCATCTGCACTCTACCACACTTTCATGCCTAAGAAGTAGTGCATCATACCTAGGTATTTCATCTCGACCTCTATAGAAAGTATCCTCCTTGCAACTATAATGAGTTCCTCTTCACCTGTCAGAAACAAGTCATTGACATATAACAGGAGTATCATAGGTCTTTCGTCTTCTACCTTGAAGTAGAGGTTGGAGTCTTCTTTACTCTTGGTAAATCCCAAGCTCATTAGGAAGCTATCCATCTTGTTGTACCATGTCTTTGTTGCTTGTTTCAATTTATCGGCCAAATTTTCCACACTCTCGTGACCCAGGTTCAACAGACCCACGAAACCAACAAAACAACCAAAGATATCGGCCCAACGGAGCAAGCTCAACCGACAACACCTGCGAGGCAGGAGAAGTATCACACGAGATATCTTAATGTGTAACTGCCAGAACCATGTTTCCACAGTCGGCAAGGGATTACAGTCCCTTGGCGCTTGGCCAAGGCGCTCGACAGAGTTCGAAGGATGGAGTCTTTTACTACTCGACATAGGCGTAGCAGTGCGACACAGCCAGTGTGCAACAAAAATTTGTCCTTGATACTTAACAACTGGTGTAACGGTGCGACACAGATGATTCCTTAATAGTAAATGACAATGCGACAATTGTATTATGACTTAACACTATTTTAACTTGAAATAATACACAATGCTCAACAATACTTTAATCATTCATTCATTCACTTCTTTTATCAATATTGTGACATCATTCAAGCAATAACCATAAACAATGCAAGATAATAAAACATTCAACATTAACCATTAAACATTCAATATTCAACATTCGACATTCATCACTCAATCATTCATGCGACACAGGAAATAACATGGAAACCCAACCGGGAAAAACCACCAAGGTGCTCTTCATCTGGCATGAGAAATATATGGCACCTTGTAGTCTGCGACTTGTAGACTGTTTTGAGATATGTCTATTTAGCTCAGACTCTTTCTTGCTCTCATGCTCTCTGTTTTATGCTTTTCTTCTATTTACTCCTATTGATCCACACACAGCTTGGATTGAATCTTCTACTCTACTATCTGCAAACTCAGATGCAAAATGACTCTAAAAAACAGTCTACGCACACAGCTGCAAATCCACGGCTCGACAACCTTCTACTATCAGACTTCTCTCTGATCTCCTAAACAATACTTCTACTATTCCTTGGACAAAACCCCAACCAACTGAACCCTTATACAGAGCAGGTTCTTCCTATTTATAGATATTACAATACCGCGCAGGGTTGATTGAATACAACTCAGTTATTACAGTCATAAGTAGCCTAAAAAACGTATTTCATACATTTATTACAGGCCATAGTGGCCGCAAAAATGTCCTTCCTTACATTGATCGCAGGCCATAACTAGTCACAGAAATGTCTTTTAGTATGCTTGTACAGGTCATAACTAGCCGTGGAAACGTCTTTCATTCTGCTTGTACAGGTCATAACTAGTCGCAGAAACGTCTTTCAGTGTGCTTGTAAAGGTCATAACTAGTCACAAAAACCCATCCTTTAGTCTTCCGTCGACTCGAACTCCTACGGTATTCTGACTTGTTGATTTCCAGCCTTTACTCTTCTACCTGCCACTCTTCCACCGACTCAAGGCCTATTATTCCTTCGTCGCAGCTTCCTCGTTGCGGATTTCTCTTCTCTGCGCTTCCTTTTCTCCTTTTTCCTGCCTTTATTCCATTTCGCACCCGCTTTTTCTCTTGTGCTTGCGCTTTGGTTTCTTCCTTGTCCTCTTTCCTGGCCCAATAGGCCCACAACACTCATATGTGGCTCGTCTCGAGCCACTAAGCAAATTTCAGGTTTATGGTGCTGGTTGCGCCACGAGACCAAAATGCCTTCCACTCGGGAAACCTCTTGCGCTACTTCCTCTTCCTGCTTCGCCAATTGTTCCACACAGTCGGAACTGATATGTTCCGGTGGTTCTTCCTCCATCAACTGAGTGATAAGCTAGAGATTCTATTGTACAGGATGAATGAGCCCTGTAACCCGTTCATCCTCTGTCTGTTGGGCCATGACTTCCTCATTTATTTTCTTCTCTTGGTCACAGAGAGTTTTGACTTGTTACTGGAGTTGCTTCAACTCGACGACCTTTGCAATATTCTCTTTGATCGACAGCTTCTTCATGTTTGCCTTAACCGCGGTGATCTTTAAATCAGCTTGCTGCACATCTTCCTTGATTTTCTCCACAACTTCATCTTCTAGAAGCAATTCCCACGTCACCGAGAGGACGTCGATTGCTTCAGTGCAGATCTTTTTTCCTTGCTTGATTTGCTCAATAGCCTCAGATGTTGTTTTCCTGCACTCTTCTAGCACCTCAGGAGGTGTGCTTGTTTGTTGCTGTTCTTTGAGCTCTTCCACCTGCTTTCTGAGATCCGCCACAATCCTGGATAGTCGGTCGACCTTTGCGGCTGTGTCTTCATCTTCTTGGTATTCTTCTATGGGGAACTCTGCGACCGTGCTTTTGATGGCTTCAGCTAGTGCAAGCCTACTTTGTTCATGCGCTTCAATTTCTTGCTCCTTTTCCCTAAGGAGGACCTTGTGGATTTTTTCTTTCCTTTGCTGCTTTGTAGCTTGGTATGCAAGAGCGTTCTCCCGGATCCTGACTTCGGTCGTGGAGGAATGCTGAATAGCATATACTTTGCCCAATGTGAGTTTAGAAAAATATATAGATAATGTCCCAAACTCATGGATAACATCATCATACTCTTGTGTCCCTGTCTCCATTGCTCGTGATTGGACTTCTATCTTCACCGACGAAAACAACAATGGTGTGACTAATGTGTCATTGGGATCCATGTCGTAAGTATCGGATTTGACTGTGCTTTTTACTTCGATGATGGCCTCAGTGAGCGTATTGATGTGCTCTGCCAGTTTGTTGGTCAGTCGTAGCTTCTTTTTACCTATACCTTTTAAGACTGGAGTGAGCAACCTATGCAATTGCTTCAGAAAGCAGGCTCATGTGTTTCTCAACTAAACTGATTGCGTTAGCTGATTTAATGGCTTTGCGCTTCTTGTGCTGCGGTTGAGTCTGTTCCTTTTGTTTTTCTTTGTGTAGGTTTTGCACATCCTCGTCAGTAGGTGTGTTTTCTCCATCATCTTGATCAGAGCCCTAATCGTTGTCATTTTCATCGTTGTCTATCTCCTACGACTGATTACCTTTCCCATTGCCCCCATCATTACCTGGGTCATTATCTTGGCCATTTCCTTGGTTATTTCCTTAGTCCATTTCCACGTCGACTAGGATGCGCCATTCCTCAGTCCAGTCTTGGATGGCCGCTTCCACATTCGAGTTAGTAATCATAAAAGGCGTCGGGTGTGCTTGCTTCACCGGATCCTGCCGCTGCTCTAGGATAATATTGTGGAAACCATCTTGGAAGCTTATGAAGGACACATACTTCTGGATTGTCGCAGCTTGCAGTTTATGCTGGTGTTTGATTACGTTTCTTAGTTCCTCCACATGCAGAAAGAACTTTATGTTATTGTCCTTCTGTCGGATCTTGTCTTATTTTTCCTCCCACAAATTCTGATACTTCACGCCATGGAAAAGTACTAGGACGTCCAGTGGCTGGTATTCGAGTGGGTTTGACCAAAGAACAAAAGAAATCAAAACAAGCAACCATGAGTAGTGGAATTTGGCTTTAGTTTCCTCCTATGCTTTCTCCGAATCCTCTATCAACTCGTTCAATAAATATTGCGACCAGTTGAACAACACTCCTATTGCGCATTGTTTCACAAGTTCCACTGTCCCATCAGTGCACTCAGTGGGCCGCATATTGCGCAACATCTTGCAAGATAAAATATTTGCAGTGAACCTCACCGTGTTGTCAGTAATAAAGGAAATGAGGAATCCTCTATTTCCGTGCTGAAGGTCATATTTCTCCTTTGTCTTCATCGTATCCCTGTTTGCACGTATATATGGAACAGGTTCGTGTCCTTAACGCAGGAGACTCGTCATCGACCCAATGAGCTCAACATCGACATCATATGGTTCGTCGAGCCATAAATAACCTCCATGAAAACATATGAGGAGCTGTTGCACATATGTGGTCTCCTGTATGCTTCAGCCAAAGTGTGGCATGAGCAGTAAGTTAAGTAGGCCCACACTTTTTATACCTCGATCCCATTGCATTGGAACTACCAACTGTGGCTCAAGTGGCAAGGTTGGAAGTGTAACCATGTAGTTGTGTCGTTCTAGGTCAACCTGTCTCCTTGTATCAGTATATTCAAATCACAGTTTCAGTAACTTAGGGATGATATTCATTAACAGTGGCACTCCATCATCAATATGGGGTGCGACCAAGGAGGAGCACGCTTTCGTTGGAAGCTTCACTTCAGGCACCTTTTCTCTCCTTGGACGAAGATATGGCAGTAGCAGGTTCCTCTCCTCTATAGTGGCGCCCACGTCTCTTCGCGGTGGAGAAGCTGGTGCATCCTCAGCAGGTATGTCCTTAGTGGCCTTACGCTTCTTTGTAATCTCTGGATTTGTAACCCAAGGCCCTGACATGCCTGGAATGTCTCTATCTGACACAAACGGTCGTGGACTTGCAATTGGTATATTAACTAGTGGATTAACGGTTGGGTTTTAAACTAGGGCCAACGCAGCGGTCGAACCAAAGACCAAAGCAGGGGCTGAACTGGCTGTAGGAATTGTCTATGGATTTGGTCGCACCATTGTTTCTGGTTCTTCTTCTCATTGTTGTACCTTCGGTGACGTAATATCTTCTTCTATCTAGCATGGTGATGCTCTTGTAACATCAGAATGCTCATCGGTGCTGAAAATGGAAATGACCATTAGCTTCGACTCTCACAATTTGGAAGCTCTGGTTCGGTCTTCTTCTCTCTGTGCAAGTAAAAGGATTCTTGACAACAAAGGCTCATATTTATAGGGGTGCGCTTGTCCTACATGTGGTCATTCGATGACAGATCGACGTCTTATCTATCACATGGGATTCCCATTCGACATATTTCAACATTAACTCAAGTACTTGAGTTCTGATCTGTACTTGTCAGGGCAGTTATGGCGAGGACGACGAATGGGACCAAAAAGCTTGCCGCCATTCTCCTCGAACTGGTCGAATTAATCACGCCTCGCTATCATAACCACCTAAATATTTTCGGGTATCCATGCTTGAATGGCGTGCAACTGTCATTCCCTCTCTTACTGCGATTTGCATACTTCTGTCACAGTCGTACGACATAAGAGTTTCCTTTCCTCCTTTTCTCTCTCTCTCTCTTTTTCATACATTTTCCTTCTTACGCGGCCGTGTCACAACCAACATGGTAAGGATTTGGGCAGCTTCCATTGATCATCCCTGCGACTGGCATTCCATCCAGCTTATGTAATTTTATTGTGCCAGCCTCTGTGATGTGTGTGATCACATATGGCCCTAGCTTGAATGCGTCTTCAATTTCCATGGATGCTTCAATTTTTTTTTGTTGTACAACAAAACAAGTCCTCCAACTTTAAAATGTTTAGTTATGATATGGCGATCATGCCATGTTTTCTGTCTCTGCTTCTCTATGCTTTGATAAAATCCTGCGATGAAGCGTTCCTCTTCCATCTGAACAAGTTGTGACAATCTTTGTTCGACAGCATCTTCGTCGGTCAATTCTGTCAATGCGAAAATTCTTAGGCTCGACACAATATATTCCATCTGCACAACAACTTCTTTCCCATACACTAATCTCAATGGAGTGTGTCCTGTAAGTCGCTTGCAAGTTGTGTGGTACGCCCATAGCACAGCTGAAACTTTCTGATCCCATTCATCTCCACGTGCATTGCATACTTTGGTTAAAGCATTCTCCATAATCTTGTTGAATTCTTCAACCATTCCATTCACCTGAGGATGATAGGGTGTTGTTTTTCTATGCTGAATCTGTAACTCTGCAGTAACCTCATCAATCATTTTGTTAACAAAATGCGTACCTTGGTCGCTTAGGAGAATTTTTGGATAGCCAAATCTCATCACCACATTTTCAAATAAAAACTTCACAACGGTACAATCTTTAACAGGTGCATCTTCATCCCATTTGGTTAAGTAGTATGTTGCTGTGATAATGTAGTGTGCGTTAGTCCTCTTTCCTGGTGGACTGATTGGTCCAACAAAATCAACAACCCACTTATCAAATTCTTGAAGGGCTATCTGCGATGCTAATGACATTTCATCGCACCTCGACGGTTTTCTTGTTCTCTGGAAAATATCGCAGTTGCGGTAGAAGCTCTTAGTATCCATATGTATAGTCGGCCACCATAAGCCAGCTTGCAAGATCTTGCGCACAATTTCCTTTCCAGCATAATGTCCTCCTGCGACACCGGAAATTGCTTCACTCATTATCCAATGTCGTTCATGTTCAAAGACACACCGTCGCAATATTTCATCAGGGCCCATATTGTATAGATTCCCATGATAAACGTATAATTAGCAGCTTTGACGACCAAATGTTTCTTTTGCTCAGTGGTGAACCCTTCAGGTGCATGGCATGTACTCAGGAGGTGTGTGATAGCCTCAAACTTTTTATCAACCATGGTGACCGCAAATAGTTGTGCATCGGGAAATTTATCCTCCAGGCTGGTTGGTTCTTCACCAATTTTTATCCTTGACATGTGATAATGCCCTACATTTAGTCGACCAACTTTAACAATGACTTCAAAGTCAATTTATTGCAATAAGAGGAGCCATCGACATATCTTCCCCCCCAACACTGGCTTGTTGACCAGGTATTTTAAGCCCAAATGATCAGTGTACATTTTAAAATATCCACCCTACAAGTAGTGTCAGAACTTTTGCAATGCATAGACCATGGCAAGGTCTTCCCTCTCTGTCGTCATGTAGTTTTTCTCTGTCGTCGACAGTTTTCTGCTAACAAAATAAATAGGGTGTTCAATCGCACCCTCACCTGGTTGTGTCAATATTATGCTGAGCGCGACAGATGACGCGTCGACATGGACATGGAACTGCTTCTTCTAGTCAGGAAATACCAATATTGGCGCAGTGTCCATCTTGTTCTTTAATTTTTCTAAGCTTTCCTGACAGTCTTCTGTCCACTGAAACTTCACATCTTTCTTCAATAGTTTCTCCATAGGTGTATTTGTCTCTGCATATCCTCTGATAAATTTTCTGTAATAGCATGTGTGTCCTAGCACTGATCTGAGTTGTGTGACTGATGTAGGCGGTGGTAAGTCAAGAATAATCACAACTTTTTTTGGGTCGACCAAAATTCTGTCGCGACACATGACATGTCCCAACAGTACACCAAATGGTGTCCAACGGTACACCAAATGGTGCGCAAAAAATACATTTCTTTGAATTAAGCGCAATCTCATACAGGCGACAACAACCCAACATCATGCACAGACTCTCAATATGGTCTCTTACTAGACCAAACACTGTCCTATCATCAAAGTATACCTCAAGAAATTTATGTATGAAATATTTAAAGTGGAAACTACTATTCTAGAAAAAATAACAGGAGCATTTTTTAATCCAAAGGGCATTACCGTATACTGGTAGCATCCCCATTCTGTGATGAAGGTTGTTTTGTGTCGATCCTTCTTCACGATTCTTACTTGGTGATAGCCAGAGAAATCGTCGGTGAATGAATACATCTCCTGCCCTCCGACGCTTTCCAGTACTTCATCTATGAGTGGTGTTGGGAATGGATCGTGCAAGCATGCATCGTTCAACTTCCTCAGGTCGACACAGATCCTAACTTCGCATGTTGTCTTCTTATCCTACATCACTATAGGGATGATCCATTCTGATTCCTCGACAGGTTCAATGATTCCTGCGTCGAGCATGCGGTCTAACTCAACTTTCACCTTCTCTTTATACCTTGGATTCAACCTATAAGGTCACTACTTAATGGGTTTAGCATCTGGCTTCAGGGGTATTTTCATCTCTCCCAGGTCTCCCACTATTCCCTTCATCTCTGAGAAGCTGGTAGGGAATAGGTCTTGAGACTCATGCAACAAGTCTGTTATCTTGGATACCGTCTCATCGTCCCAATAATTTTCTATATTGGTGAACTTCAGGTTTTCCGGCAAACCAATGTTCACTTTCTTGATTTTTAGCGGCTTAAGGAACTAGTCGCTCAAAATAACACTTCCTTCGACTTCGCGTGTACCCTCTGACTCTGGTGTTAGTCGGATCATCATCTAGTTCTCCAGCTAGATTATAACAAGCCATCCATTGTTGGATGGTCGCACTTGTTGAATTTTCATATGCTTAGCTAAGACATCAGTATATCATTTCATTTTTCATAACAAAAGCATATAAACAGGATCATTGAAAGAAACAGTATCAAAAGAACAACACAGATTTATCCTGGGAAACCCTAAAGGGAAAAACCTAGCAAAAGCTTCCTCAATATAGATGCCCCAAAAAGGTAAAAAGGTAAAACCAATAAGGAGATCAAAAATCTGATCCTCCTCCTTCTCCAGCTACTTCTCTCCTCCACAAGTGCACTACTCAAGTGAGAGTGTGTGTTACAAATGAGGAGCACTACACCTCTATTTATA